>JAWNNK010000722.1:0-600000 GCA_035045065.1 Hirtodrosophila trivittata | reverse complement strand
CTTTACAGGTGCAACTTTTGATTTCCCAAGTAACAGGCTTGTTTTAATTGTGGAATTAATTTGTATACGAATGTACATGCAGCAACCATATGCTGGCTTCGATGCGTCTGCAAGTCCATGAATTTCTCCTTTGACTGCGAGGGAAGTATGTACAAAACGTGGAATCTTTAATAGCGAAGTATTTTGTAAATCATTTGCAACAGTGCTTCAAGATAGTCCAAGTGCTTTCGTTGCACTTTCTTCTTCCAAGTTGATAGGCACTTCATTACCAGACGAAATTTCATTACATTTAGATTTTCCACGAGCGCAACTATCTGATCCCTTTTTGTTTTCAATTCATCAATGGAGTCTGCGCCAGTAAGAAGATCGTTAACATAGAAATCAGTTCGAAGAACTGACGCGCCAACTGGCAATTCAGAATCATACAAACTAGCAATATAATGAAGACAGCGAATTGCCGGAAAAGGTGCTGACGACAGCCCATATGAAACCGTATTTAGCTCATATAGACTCTTGTGCTTTGTCGTAGACGGTTGTGTTTATCTGTGCTCGTGGTATATTTTTTTTTATTTTGTTTATTTGTGTTAAAATAATTAATTTTTTTCCTTATATTTTATTTAGTGCGATACATCGTCCGCCTATTTGTGCTATTATTTCAAGTGCTTAAAGTAGATTTTAACTCTTTTTATAATAATATTTTTCTCATCTGTAAGTTTTGTTCCGCTCCCCCTCAGTTTTTTTTTCTCTCATTCTTGTGCTAACTGCATAGCTTGCGTCCCAGCGCTAGTTGTTTTTGTTTGATTTTGAGTATTCGTGCATTAGTTTTGTTTCTTGTTTTTCCCTTTCTTGTGCAGGGCATTTGTTATTTTTGACTCGTTTTGTATTATTTTTTTTAATTTTCATTTCATTTATAATTATGTCGGTCTGCTGCATTAAAAATTGTAAGCATCAGTCCGATTCCAAGGCTGAACTTATTTATTGTTGGTTGCACATGTTAAATGAGCTGGTTATGCAACCAAAGTGAAGTCCAGTAAGCCTGGACTTAGGTGGTGTTGCGAGTCTTGTCGCGAGGCTGAATTAAATTTGCAAAAATTCATGAGGCAGACAAGACAGGGCTTTAATACCCTCCGAGCAGCATTTACCAAACTACATGGTGATTTCCAGAGCTTGGATGATAATTTTAATACTTTAAAATTGCCACCTGAGCCGAAGAGTGTAATGCTGTCTACACCAGTCTCTTCGGCGACACCACAATTTTTAACTCCTCACCTTTCGCCTACACCTTGTCCGATTTCCCCAAACTATTCAGATACTGTCGAGCCTACGAGTTATTATTCGCCTGCTCCTATGAGGGGATCTAAGAGCGTGATTGCCACTTATTCGTTGGTCAGCAACACTGCTCTTAGTTCTCCCAACACATTTTCCGTATCCATTCCTCTTCATGCAATTAGGGCTGCTAAGCCCATGATAGCTGTCCCAATTAAAGAACAAATTTTCATTTCTAGGCCTTCCCCTGACACTTCGATAGATGATGTTAAGTCCTAAATCCAATTGAACTCAAAACTATCTGATTTATCTGTTGATAAATTTAGATTTAGTTATGCCAGAGAGCTTAGCTCTTTAAAAATAGGTGTTCCGGCGGAAGCATTCAACACTATATGTTGCAAAAACTTCTGGCCGAAAGACTTAATTATAAAAGAGTTTGAGTCAAGTAGAAGAAATCGGCCTCCGATTTCTCTGCCTCTTAATCCATCTTCATCTACTTCATCCTCATCTTTTGGCAATGTAGCAAAAAACTAACACCATAACTTATTAGAATGTTAGAGGGCTTAACTCTAAACTTAATAAGCTTTATGTAGACAGTATTTCGTTTGATGCTAACAATATTATCTTTACTGAAACCTGGCGAATTTATCAATTCTCTTTTAGAGATGTCTCTCTCTCAAATTAATCCGGTTCGAAACTGTAATGGTCGTCTACTTGACCTTATTTTTGCATCGGATCCTTTTTCAAGTACTGCAGTACAAACTTGTCCTTTAGTTGTCCCCGAAGACTCCTATCATCCTACTTGAGACTTAGTTTTTGAACTGCCTACATGTGAGCATATTTCTTCTTTTAACCCGGTCGTTAAATCACGCTGTTTTCGTAAAACAGATTTTATAAAACTTAATTCATTAATTTTAGAAACAAACTGGTCGCAATTGTACTCTTGTACTGACATTAACAGTGCTACTTCAATCTTTTATAATATAATAAAATCACTTTTTGACCAATGCGTTCCAGATGAGCTTCCCAGGAGAACTAATAGACCTCCTTGGTTCTCTAAAGAATTAGCAATGCTTAAATTTTTAAGTCTAGATATTATAAAAGATTTAAGAGTTCGAATAATCCTTCAGATTTTTCTCGTTATGTTACAGCCAGAACAAATTTTGTTGTTTGTAATTCGCGTTGTTACAATAATTACCTAATTCGTTGTCGTTTGCAATTTGCTCAGAATCCTAGGCAGCTCTACACCTTTGTCAATACTAAACGAAAAACTTCCTTACTGCCCTCATCTGTTTCTTATGAAGACATGAAAGCAAATACTGATCAGGCTTCGGCCGATCTTTTTGCAGAATTCTTCCAAGCTACTTATTCATCTTCTAACTTTCTTCCTAATTCCTCCTATTCGTATACCTTGCCGAAATCTAACTGCATTTTTAGTCCTGTGATCCTGGAAAGTTCGTTACTTAACAAACTTAACTTAATCAAGCCAGGTTATTCACCAGGCCCAGATGGAGTACCAGGATGTGTACTTAGGTACTGTGCTGATTCTCTATGTATGCCCTTGCTTAAATTATTTGAATTGTCTGTTAACTCTTGCTCTTTCCCAACCATTTGGAAGGAATCATTTATAATTCCTCTTCACAAACATGGTTCAAAGTCTGATGTTAAAAACTATAGGGGTATTTCCAAATTATCCGCGATGCCTAAGGTGTTTGTGAAGCTGATAACATCTCAACTACAACACTCATGTAGCTCTATCATTTCACCCATTTCACGCCAACATGGTTTTGTGAAATCGAAATCTACTACCACTAACTTACTTGAGCTTACCTCCCTTGTTATCAAAGGTTTTCAGAACAAAAAGCAGACTGACGTAATTTACACAGATTTCAGGAAGGCTTTCGATTCCGTTAACCACTATCTCTTGCTTAAAAAACTTAGTACTATCAGATTTCCACACAGCCTTCTTATGTGGATTTCCGAATATCTTTCTTGTAGAACCCAAAAAGTTATTTTTAAATCCTCATTGTCTAAGCCTGTCTTTGTTACTTCAGGTGTACCCCAGGGTAGCCACCTTGGGCCTTTACTCTTTAATTTATTTATTTACGATCTCCCGTCTATTTTCCTTCACTCCTATGTACTAATGTACGCCGATAATGTGAAGCTGTGCTTATCATATAATGACAACAACTCTCCTTAATTATTGCAATTGGACCTGGATTTGGTTTTTGCTTGGTGTAAATACAACTTGTTGTTTCTGAATTGCTCTAAATGTAAGGTTATGTCATTCTATAGAAGTACGCCTCACACATTTAATTACATGCTCGACCGGGTTTCTCTTGAGAGATTAGACTGTGTCACCGATTTGGGAATTCTTCTCGATCATAGATTAAAACTTGACAAACATATCGCGCTTACAGTCAACAAGGCGACTCAATCTCTTGGATTTATCAAACGATGGTCTAAGGAATTCGACGACCCTTATACGACTAAGCTGCTATATACTTCTCTTGTTCGGCCTATTCTGGAATACGGATCCTGTGTGTGGTCTCCTCAATATTCGGTACACCAAGATAGAATTAAGTCTGTTCAAAAGAAGTTTCTTCTTTTTGCTTTTCGCGGCTTTAACTGGGTTCCAGGTACTGATTTGCCTTCATACCACAGGAGATTGCAATTAATTAACCTCCCATCTCTTACTAACCGTCGCATGATGCTGGGAGTTCTATTTTTACATAAATTAATAATTGGCAAAATTGGCTCATCTCTGCTATTGAGCCAAATTAACTTTTCTGTACCTTTGAGACGTACTCGTAACTTCACACCACTTTCTCTAAATACTTGTAATACTAACTACTCTCTGCACGAACCTTTTCGAGTTCTCTGTGTTGACTATAACAGACTTTTTCGAGTTTTCAACTCAGTGTCCTCTTTTGATACGATTAAAAACCATATCCTTAACTTTTTAGCACGTAGTAACTTGCTCTAACTTGCTTTACTAATCATAGTGATCTGATTGGGTTTTTCTGGGTTTTTCCCAATCCTCGCAACAAATGTTGGATCATTTAATATTCTCATTTTGAACACCCCAGATATTAACTTTAATTTTTTACTCAAATACTTCATTTTAAATTTAAATTATATTTTTCAGTTTAAATTTATATTAAAAATTGTATTGTTACTTCCAAATTTTGGTCGACTGTTAATAGTTGGCATTAAATAAATAAATAAATAAAAAAAAATAAATAATTAAAAATAAATAATAGCATCTGTTTGGTTCTCTCTCCATAAGATTAGTTGAAATAATCTATCGCGAGGATCAATAAAAAAACTGGCGATACATTTTGACAGTTTCACCGGTAGGTACGAATTTATGTAAACGCAAGGCTAGTAGTGTGGTAATCAAATCCAGCTGATTGGTTGGCCCAGTCATTAATACATCATTTAATGACTTTCCTGAAGACGACTTAGCTGAGTCATCAAAGACGACGCGCAGCTTCGTTGTTAGGCTCTTCGGCCTTAGCACACAATGGTGTGGTATAAAACATTTGGAAGACTTGTGTCTAGTGATAGAATAGGAGTCATGTGTCCTAGCGAAATGTATTCGTTTATGAATTTGAAATTTGCCGTTTTGAGTTTATCATCACGTCTCAGTTTTCGCTCTAGCATGATGAAACGGTTGTATGCCATGTTATACGATTTTCCTAAACTTGCCTTAGAGACTCGAAAAGGCAAACGCACTTTAATTCGACTGTCGGCACATCTGGCGACATTGTTAAAAAAATGATCTTCGCAATCCTGTTCTTCTGCATTGAACGTAGGTGGAGATGTTCACTTTCCAAAACCGCTCCAGTATTTCTTCGATAATAGTACATTAATTAGTAACAGTGTCAGCCCTATTTACTAATTCACTTATATATTAGTCCTTTAATATATTATGCTTCTATATACTATTGATCCTAATAGTACATATGTAAGTATTAGTGTATTGTCAATTTTCTAACTACTCCTATTCTAATACTCCTATACTAATTCTTTTGATCTGGTTGGGTTTTTCTGGGTTTCCCCAATCCTTGCAACAAATGTTGGGTCGTTTCAAATTAAATCGATTTTCCTTATTTTCTTATTACTCCCCAGATTTAAACCATAAAATTTTAATTTAAATTTGTAATTTTTATTATTTTTATTTTAATTTAAATAATTTTAAATTTTGTATTAAATTGTCAATATTTGTAGTCAGCTGCTCTTAGCTGACTTTAATTAATTAAATAAATAAATAAACCTCTAATGCTGGCCCTGAAAGGCAATTCAGAGAATAATTGTAATCAATAGTGGAAATTGAATGGTCTTGTTCTATGAGATTAGTGAATGCACTCATGAACCGCTTGTAGGTTGAATATGTTCTATCAAAAGTTGGTAGCTTAATTTTGGGTAATCTATGTGATTGTTTCCGGAAGAACAGCTGTTTATAAAACTAGCGTCAGGAATGCTTGTCCTTCGCCTTTTATCCATAAGAATAAGTATTTTTGATTTTGCCTCGATAAATACTTCTTCTTTGAAGTCGCAATTTTATTAATTTTGGATCATTAATATCCTGAGAAGTAGAGTATGTGTATATTATTTTTATATATGCGTTTTTCACTGTGAAAGTGCATACAAACTTTGATATATTTGAATGTGTGTAAGCAGAAGTAGTTGGAGAATGCTAGCCCGGCGTACAGTCTTCCAATAATCATATCCAACGAAGACACTATGATTTTGTCTAGTGAAGCTCTGGCTGATGATAACATCTTGTCCAGCGAAGCTCTAGACACTATAATTTGTCTAGTGAAGCTCTAGTTGATGATGATGTCCTATCACGGTCGCCAATAAATGTCTGGCTTTTTGTAGCCACTGACAATGATGTTAACAATGAAAGGAGTGACCCACATAGCCGAGCACAGCATCAGCCTAAAGTACGATAAGCCGATGAAACAGAGGTACTACCCTAAAAATCCGGCAATGCAACAGGTAATAGACGAACAGGTGGACGAGTTACTCCAATCCGGAGCGCTGGTACCTACACGAAGCCCGCACAGCGCGACGATAGTGTTGGTAAAAAAAAAGAAGACGCGCGAGTGACGCATGTGTATCGACTACCCTCAGCTCAGCGCCAACTCGGTGCCGATGCGTACCCGGTTCCCCGGATCAAAAACATCCTCGAGAAGTTGAGGCTCGCAAGATTCATCTCAACACTGGAGTTAATGCATGGATATCGGCAGATACCGATGGCGCGAGATAGCAGAGAGACCACAGCATTCACAGTTCCTGGGAGAGGATCCAGTAGTGCGCAATGCCATTCGGCTTAGACACGGCGAGCGCAACATTCCAAAGGGCGTTGGACTCAGTAAACGGACCGGAACTGGAGCCACATGTGCTCGCGTACCTAGTCGACATCATAATCGTCAGCACGAGCGCCGAGCAACATGTAGAACACCCGCGAGAGGTATTCCGACGGCTAAGAGCGGGAAATCTGCGGCTCAGCAAAAACAAGTTCTGCTTTTTTTTTTCTTCGTCACGTGGTCAGCAAGGACGGGATACAGACGGACCCGGCCATGGTAACTGCTATGAAGCAGATGAAGACCCCAACGAATATTAAGGAGCTGCGCCAATATTTGGGGATAGCATCATGGTATCGGAGGTTCGTACCAAACTTCGCGGCGGTCGTGCAACCAATGACGGTGCTGTTGAAGAAGGGCGTGAAATGGAGCTGGGATGAAGACTGCCAGGAATCGTTTATTAATCTAAAGGCGAACCTGACGTGCACCGGTTCTAGCGTGCCCGGATTTCAATAGAAAATTTGTGCTACAGACCGACGCCAGCGACCATGGACTTGGCGCGGTATTACGCAGACAATCGATGAACGGGAGAGAGTGATAGCGAACGCCAGCCGGAATCTGACCAAGACAGAAGAAAACTACTCAGCTACCGAGTATCTGGAGTGTCTGGCAATTGTGTGGTCAATCTGGAAGCTAAGATGCTACCTGGAAGGGTATCGGATCGACGTGATAAATTACCACTAGGCCCAGAGATGGTTGATTCAATCAAGAGCCCGTCAGTCAGGATCGCTTGCTAGACACTGGAGTTGCAACAGTTCCAATTCGATATGCACTACCGCAAGGCAATGCCATTGCTGGAGCGATCAGAACGGGAACAATGACTCACCACAGGCTCGGCCAACCCCGAGAGCCTGACGAAGGCGCTGGCGAGACTTCATGGACAAAGCTCGAACAGGAGACAATCATTCGGTCCTAGAGTAAAGTAAGGGAAAGAAATATTGAGCTGTGCAGGCAACTAGGCTGTCGAGCGATTCTCCAGCCAACACCAGAGAAACAGAGTTAACGTAGCGAAAGTGAGTGTCAAAGAAGACAAGCCTATCAAAAATCACAAGTAAGTGCGTCGTCATCATCCCTAGATAATATACCTCGCATACTGACAACGAAAGAGGCGGCAATAGCGGCAGGCTTTTATGGCCCGAGCGTACGGTATGTCACTCTCGCTGTGCATGCCCCGTTATTCGGTCGACCTCTCTTGACCGCTAGCGTCTGCCCCATCTAGACGAAAAGTAGGCAGTTGTCCGTTCTCCGCCAAACAGGGTATTCCTTAGTGTAGGTATATACCACACTAAGAGACTCCAAACGGAGTGCGATTACCTCGCCAATCCCCGTTGTATTTCTCTTTAGATAAAACATAGACTAAGATATACCCTGTAGACTAATGAGTCGACTAAGTTAGGAACTTAGTACATTTGAATAAATTACCAATCGCATCATACGCCGCCATTTTGAATTTGTCTACCGTTAACTCCACACCTGTAGCTGCGCGGGTAGAGCCCCCTATTCAAGTATTCTTGTACAGTGTACCCTGGCTAGACCGAGTCTATACATTGGCTAGAATTGTACCTTTACAGTAGGTAGCCGTTATTGCGGCAATGAACTCCACTAGCGGGATTAATAATGGTTTCAGGTGGTCGACACGCGTTTTCGTAGCCACCAAGCTGCAGAGGACTTTGCCATCGAGCTCATCTCGCAGAAACAAGAGAGTGCCATATTATAGCATTATCGCTTGCATCCACGAATGTGTTCATCTGAAAATTCCGGGCGCGGCTCACTTACCTCAGGCAACATAGAATACGGATATTTTTAAGTTTTTGTAGGAGACTAAGCCAGTGTCGCAGTCGGCCTCGTCTTCGGGTTTAAGGGCATCATCCCATTCAATGCAAGATCTCCATATCTTTTGCAAAACGAGTGGATCAAATATAAACATGAACCTGGTAATAGCACATTTAATTGGACCCTGTTTAAATTCAACAATCGTCAAGCGTTTTCTCCAGGCAGCCGCATGCCTAATACCTTCTCTTGCGTTTCGATATTTTCGAGTGCTTCAGAATTTGATATCCAGTGCAGTATTCCGATACCGCCGCATTTGTGGATGATTCACAGATTTGGCCAACAGTATAGTATAATTTAGTCTTTAGACTCCCTGGATTGTAGCCAGTTGTCTACGACAACAAATTTCTATTACAGTGTTCGAATACTCGATTTCATACCGCTGGGCATTGCGATTCTTGACGTAATTCGCCAGCTCTAGCGACCATGGTGCACCAAATGTTATAAGTTGCTAACATACGATACAGTGGAGCATAATTTGTCACCAATATGCCACAGAATTCTGCGCCACCTGATCCTCTTTTCGCACCTTAACTTGATGCAACATTTCACGTATTTTTCTACAAGGAGTACAAATTAAGTCGGTTTTCAAAAGATGGCTGTAAGTTGTGGCCAATCTTGGAAGTGTATACATAATCCATTGGAAAGGTTTGACATCTGTCAATAATAATTAATGTGCATCAGCGTCTGTTTGTGACCACAACATTGTTCTTTGCCTCTTAAAAATGTCTGAATTTATGTTAAATAAACAACATTGCGGGAAGTTTTGATTTTCTTTTTTAATGGGAAGAAATGTGCAGCTGAAGCCCATCGAATGCTTGTGGAAGGCTATGGTGAATCTGCTCCGATCAATAAGTAATGCAGAGAGTGGTTTCGACCCTTCAAAAGTGGGATATATTCAAAGGCAAAGAAATTGGGTGCTGTTCGAGTTGAAACCGAGAGATGTCGAAAGGCGATTTTTCACTTCGGAACTGCTTCTTGAAAGACATCAAAGGAAGGGATTTTTGCACCGGATCGTGACTGGAGATGAAAAGTGGATATATTACGTCTACATCGACACCAAAGCAAAACATCCACGGTTCAAAGGTTATGCTCTGCATACGGGGGGATCAGACGGGTGTGATCTACTATGAGCTGCTAAATCTACGCGGATCGTTATCGAGTACAACTAATGCGTTTCAGCAGTGCATTGTATAAAAAACGGCCAGAAACGGCGATAAGGCATGACAAGATAATTGACAACACTCGGCCCCACATTGCTATAAAGGTTAAAAATTACCTGAAAACGCTGAAATGGGAGGTCTTAACCCACCCGCTGTATTGTTCAGACGTGGCTCCTTCCGACTACTGGCTTTTTCGACGGATGCAAAACGATTTGGGCGGCCACAGGTTCGGCTTTTTAGAAGAAACCAAAAAATGGCTCGATGATTGGATCGAGGTCAGAGAAGACTCATTATTTCGAAATTATTATAATTAGTTGGTTATTACACCCCTAACGGGGTACAGCCTGATGCACAATCTCCCTCCACGCGCTCCTGCACTGTGTGCGTCTTCTCCAGTTGGTAATACCATGTGACGCCAGGGCTTCCGTCACTTGGTTTTGCCACCGCAGCCGGGGTCTTCCCCTCCTTCGTTGTCCAACAACTACCGCATCAAATACCTTACGAGCTGGAGCTTGTTCATCCATACGAGCAACATGACCCAGCCAGCGAAGTCTCCTGATGTGAAGTCGCTTAACCACATCAATGTCCTCGTAGAGCTCATACAGCTCGTGGTTCCATCTGATACGATATGTAGACTAACATATATTGGACCGAAGATCTCACGAAGAATTTTTCTCTCGAACATTCCAAGAACAGCAGCATTTGTCTGTGTAACTGTCCAGGCTTCTGCTTCATACAAAAGTATCGGAAGGATGAGCGTCTTTTAGAGTGTTATTTTTGTCCTGCGAGAGAGGGCTTTGCTGTTCATTTGCCTACTGAGCCCAAAGTAGCATAGCACCGGCTGGCAGCTGTAACTCTCCGTTTAATTTCAAGGCCTACATTGTTATCGCCTGTCATGGTGGACCCGAGGTATACAAACTCATTCACGGCGTCAAAGCTATAGCTCCCTGCAACCAATTGAGAATCAAGGTGCCGCAATTCTCCGCTGATGCACGCCATTAACTTTGTTTTCCCCATGTTCACACGAAGCCCTACTTTAGCCGATTCCCTTTCAATAGCACCAAAATCTCCCGTTGCATCTCGCTTGAGACGCCCAATAATATCAATATCATCGGCATATCCAAGCAGCTGGACACATCTGTTTGTCAATATCGTGCCAGTCCGAGGAACGTCAGCTTTTCTTATAATACTTTTCATAAGTAGATTGAAAAGCATACAAGACAGAGAGTCTCCTGGTCTGAGACCACGTTTGATATTAAAGGTTTCAGAATGGTTATTTCCTACCTTGACAGATGCTGGTGTTGCTCAATGTCGTTCTGCAATGCCGTATTAGCTTGCAGGAATACCAAGCTCGACATGGCACATGGCGGCGAATAGGCGATCTCGCTGTGGGCTATCAAAAGCGGCCTTGTAGTCGACAAAAAGGTGGTGGGTGTCCATCTGGCTCTCGTGCTCCAGGATTTGGCGCATTCTGAATATTTGGTCAAGCCGCACTGGTCTGAAACTGCACTGATAAGGTCCAATCAGTGCCTCAGCAAATGGTTTCCACCTTTCACACAGTACGCTCGTCAGAACCTTATATGCAACTAGCAGTAGACTGCCCGCAGCGTGGCATCACCCTTCTTCAGGACAGGACAGATCAAGCTAAGGTTCCAATCATCGGGTATGCTCTACACTAGCCATACATCGCATAGGAGGATAGGTGTATGCACCACCTTACGAACTGTTCGCCTCCAGCCTTGAACAATTCAGCTGGCAAGCCATCAGCACCTGCAGCTTTTTTGTTCTTCAGCCGCTGTATTGCGGCCTCGACTTCAGCATGGCTAGGGATCGGTATATTGACATCGTCGTTGATTGGTGTTTGTGGATCACTTTCTCCCGAATTAGCATTCAAGTGTCTTCGCCCTCCAAAAAAATTGAGAAGTGGTCCCTCCATAACCTTAACGTGACCCTTGCATCTGCGACCACATTTCCGTCATCGTCTCTGCAGGCGAGCCCCCTAGCTCTATACTCTTGGGTAAGGCACTTTAGCCTCTGGAAAAAGTCACGGGCATCATTCCTGCTTCTGCTACACTCGATTCTCTCACGCTCCAGCCTTTCTAATTCTCTTTTTTTGCGTTTAAAAAGGCGCTTCTCCTCACTTCGTCCGTTGTGATTGCAGCCTTCCGATGTCCAGCTTCCTTGACATACTTTGACGTGCTACTTTCGCAACACATAGCCGAGCGCGAACCTTAGCTGCAAACCACGGCAAGCCCGTCAGCATGATGACCGGTCCTCACCTCTAGAAATACACCGCTTCTAGAGTGGTCAGCAGTGGTCGACTTAAACCCGATAGGTGACCTCTAGGGAATCTTGACAACAAAATTGTATAAGAATAATCGACAGTTTGAGATCATCATCCAACTCAAACACGTGTTGCTTGAGGAGTTGGAGCAAATCACCCATTTAACTTCTGAAAGAATTGTCAGACTCCATGCCCAAGCCTTCATAAAGATATAATAGCAAATTTTACTTTAAATTAGAAATAAAATGGCAAAACCAGAAAATGAACATTTCCTAAGAACCATTTTTATTTAATTATATTTCAGTTTTATCTAAACATCGATGCACATATATGCCCGAGCTACACAGAAACCGTCTGGCCAATAGCCTGGCAACAGGCAGCACAGAATAAAAAGGCGCAACCCAAGAGAAAGGGTGAAAGGAGTAAGCGCAAATAAGAAACACTATCAAATAATATGTATATTAATATAATAACCTAGACTAATCATTACAAAAAGCAGGCGCGTCCCCTTCGGGCTGAATTAATAGATACCAAAATTAAATAAATACCAAAAAATAAACTTTTTCCCATGAGCTACCATATCGAAAAGTATACAAAAAAAGTATTGCATATGAATAATAATAATTTAATTGCTCAAATTTTTTTATTTTTTATAATAATTCGCTATGCATATCTTATATATATAGAATTTACTTTTGGGTAATCTAAATTAGAAAAAGCACACCACATTAATTTTCCAGTAATCCAGTAATAGATCCCGAAATCAAAAATGTATCGTCCGCAAATGATGTAGTTCACTTTTATAATTTAACAACAAAATTACAGATTTGTTTAAGTTTAACGGGATTTTTATACCCACAAATACTTCTCCAATATGTGTCGTTTTTTTTTGATAGTTATTTAACATTCGCTGTAAACGAAAATGTATGCTGGACTCTAAAATTATACCTTTTTATGATTTCCGCAACTTCACTTTTACAACAAATATAATTGTTTCTAAAACCAATTAATGTCATTTGATAGTACTTTTAAAAAGATACTTCCAATATCTATAATATATAGGTAAGTTTTGTAGGTATAAGTATGTCAGATTATGTAGAATAAGACCAAATATGTGAAGGGGTGTAACATAGTAGCATGCAAAACTATGGCAGACCTTATAACATAGGTCTACATCTGTTAGACAGTCCGGTATGTTATGTATATATATGCTAACAAAACTTTTAACTTTATTTACTTAGTTATCGTAAACATACGAGCAGATGCATTGGATTTACTGTTGCATCGTGTAATAACATGTTAAGTTAAGTCTTGAATACAAACTGTGTTCTGAAAAAACTGTAATCTGATCATTATACAATTTTGAGTAAATATTGCTTTCCGTTTTTTTTTTTTGTACATAGTTTTTCTAATAACTGAAATTGAATTTGATTTGCATTCTGCGTACACGAACTAAAAATAACCATTAGCTATATGTATACAAGTTTAACAGAGCTGTACACACAAAATAATAATTTTTATTAATTTTAAAAAATTATCGTTTGACAAATAAGTTTTATTAATATACATTTTCTTACATATGTAACAATGTGGTTTTTAATTTAAAAAAAAAACTTCAATAAATCTTCATACAAGAAATTTAAATTAGGCTTGTAATGTGTCATCTAAATCTTCTTCCTTTACGTGTGCTTGACCTGCAACTCTCTTTAAAACTTTAGTTACTACCTCACTTAATGAGTCTTGTGCCCCAGTTTCTAGAACTTGACAAGTTTTCTTAAAAGTTGCGTCATCATCTCTCAGTCTTAATAAAGATATAAGAGCTAGCTCTGAGTTTGATTTTACATAGCCATTTTTCTCTTTTGTACCATTTACTAGTGTTGGAACTAAAGCTTTCAAAACATCTAAATGTATTTCATCAGCACTCAGATTTTTAGAAAGGTGGATACAACTTTTGGCAACTAATTGTTTTACGTCATTACTACTATGGTTCATTGCTCTAGCTAGTGCTACGATAACATTGTTGGGTGGATCGTCTCTATTGACAAGATTATATTGTAAAAGATACGTAGCAGCTCTAACAGCGTTGCATGCAATGAGCACTTTTTCCGATACAATATTAACCAAAATGTTACCAATTATTTTCTCGACAGGAATTGGAGTTAGAATTTCTTTTGGACATTCTTTCAATGCAACAAAAAGAATAACAGTATAGCCATGTTTAATAACTGGGTCTTCAGAGTTCTCAGTAAGTATGAAATTATTTAAGAAATCGCAAACTTGTGCAGATGGCATGTACTTCAGCATTGCTCCTATGCACCCACCCACTGCATTTCGGGTCGTATCCTCTTGATGTCCAATGAGACTTAACAATGTAGCAAACACTTGTTTTTTGATTGGCTCTGACATTTTGTCCCCTGATGGTCCAATAATGCTACGCAACGCATGCAACATTGTCTCCCTCACAGCAGAGTCCTCTGAACTTTTTATTCCATTGTGAATTTCGTTAAACAACGGGTCAGCTCTAGAGTGAATTGCTACTAATTCTGAAAGAGCCTTACCGGCCTTCATTCGTACGTTTCTGTTTTGATCATGTAATGCTTTCAAAAATGTCGTTTGCAGTTGGGGTAAAAACTGTTTTAATATAACACCAACTTTGTGTAGCAAAATAGCTAATGTCTCTAGAACTGCTGCTTTCACACCGGAATTAAATCGGTCTCCTAATATTCGAATCAATGGTCCAGTAATATGTACAACTGATGGTTGTAAAGAACTTGCGCTGGTTAAATAAATAACTTCACCAAGGCCTTGAGCGGCATTTTCTTTTTCTTCAGGTAGCCCATTTAAAATGGCTTCTCTAAATACAGGTAATAGAGGCGTTATTCCTTTTGGTAAACAGAAACCTGGTAGTTCAGACTCCTTCAATTCGCTAGCTGCAAACCTAACTGCTTGGCGAACATCCGTTACGTATCCAATTTGCTGAGATGGGTTAAGGCCTTTAATAACAGCATTTAACGCTTCCCATGCTTTTTGAATTATACCTTTATCGCAGTCGGCCATTAATCGAAGTAAACAACGAAGAAGTTGTGGAATATATTGAGAATAGTCTCCAGGTGAGTGGATACAGAAAGCAGAGAGTAAACTGGCTGAGGATTTACGGGTAGACAAATTCTCTGACTTTGCAGAAATCATAAGAGTATCCATTATTGTTCGAATTCCCACTTCATCAGTCACTGATAAAATAACAGTCTGACAGTATTCCAATTCTTGATTTTCATTGGCTGAGCCTTGTGATTGCGATAAGGCTTCTAAAAGTGCAGATGAAAATTTTTGGCAGATATTTCGTTAAAGCATCACCAGCAACTGAAACTAATATGGATAATGCTTTTGTGTTCACTGGTTGAGCAGTCAACTGAGGAACAAGATATGGTAACACGACTCGTGATTTTATTGACATTACTTGGCGCAAACCATCCAATGTATTCTCTGCAACCAAAGGATCGGGGTCGGATAGCCCTTCTAACATGAAGGGAAGAATATCGTCTAGTGCTCGGGAACCCACTGTGCTATGCAATGATTCAAATGTTTTTGCAGCGGCTTCACGAACTTCTGGTAAAGGGTCTGCCAAAGCTTTACGGACGGTTGGAACTAGACTATGTACAAATGTTAATACCATTTCTTTTGACGTTGACGCCATTATTTCAGATAAGCCAATGCAAACACCTTGCCTCTGATCTGGATGTTCCGAATTCAATCCACTTTCCAAAATTGGAATTATTTCAGGAAGTACTCGTTCACCAAGTTTTCTAACTAGATCTCCCAAAGTACGTGCAGCGACTTGACGTTTATCATAACTAGTACTTGCTAAGCATCCTAAGAGCAATCCGAATAATGTTGGTAAAATCTCTCTCAGTGTTCTTGGAGTGTTTGTAACAACAATTTTCCAAACATGTAAAGCCGATTGACGCACCATTAAAGAAACGTCACTACGGCCCATGTACAGTCCAGATAAGACTCTATTGCGACGCTCATCACCTAGAAACCGTATAATGGCCGTATGTGATTGTTCGGTTCCAAAGTTGTCATCCTCACTAGCTGTTTCTGTAGTCATTTTTCCAGATACACCAGATATGCGATATAAAAGGTCTCCCAGTAGTTGTACGGAACTGTATCGTATCCGCCAATTTTCATCAAATAACCCCTTTTCTAACTCTGGAAGCAAAAGTGCTACTGCAGTTTCGGCATATAAATTTACAATCCGTTGTCCGGCTTTCAATGCTGTTTCGCGAACATATTCACTTTCATCTGCTAATGCCTTAAGTATTGGGTTGATTATTTGTCCAATGTACGGCGTAAATTCTTCAGGGAATGCACCTGGCATATAGATGAACATCATAATATAACCGTCTTTTACATGGGGAGCAATGTCAGTTCGCTCTGCAGTAGATATTATTTCCGGCATCAGTTTATGCATTTTTTCCACGCCTAATCCCCCAACGACTTCGGAGAGTCCTTGTGCTGCTCCACTGCGATCTACGCTACTGGACTCCGATGTTAAAGTTTGCATTAACCAAGGAAGTAAGTCCTCGAAAGAAGTTTCACCCATTCCTTTTACCATTGCACCAAGAGCTCGGGCGGACACCGCTCTTACTTCTGGAACTGGATCGAGCAATGACGACTTTAATCCTGGAATTATACTCGGAAGATATGGTGTTAAATCCTTTTGATCGGTGAGTGAGTACATATTGCCAATTATTTGCGCTGCCATTTTTCTTGTTTCTGTTGATCGATCCATAAAAGCTCGTTGGACTACTGGCATAATAAGAGCTAAAGACGGTGCATCGATAAAATGAACAAATTTTGTTTTTAATAAGCTTTGGAGGCACAC
Organism: Hirtodrosophila trivittata; assembly: GCA_035045065.1. Taxonomy (NCBI): domain Eukaryota; kingdom Metazoa; phylum Arthropoda; class Insecta; order Diptera; family Drosophilidae; genus Hirtodrosophila; species Hirtodrosophila trivittata. The sequence continues at coordinate 583,197 of JAWNNK010000722.1, read as the reverse complement.
TGATGTGTTATTAGAAGGGTCCTCTAGCGCCTTTAATAAAACGGGAACAATAGCTTGAATTTCCGGATTCTTAATAACCGATCCTATTACTTTAAGAGCATCAGCACCTGCATCTTGCACTTTTGTGTGTGAATCACCAAGTACTTCTATTAATTTTGGAACAATGCTAGGCAAGCAGGATGATAACTGTTTCGGTGCGCAAAATGCCATGGCTCCTAATAGTTCAACTGAAGCTGTTTTTGTTCTCCAGGAATCTTCGTCTAGAGCATCTAACAGAGATGGAAGCACTAGTTTGACTCCATGAGCAGATAGCTTCCCCATCACAACCTTAGCAGTATCATCAGCAGCTTGTCGGACGTATTGAGATGAATCACCAAAACATTGTAATAAGTGTGGTAAGACGTGAACTATATATGGTTCAAACAGACGACCAAGAGTCGTACATAATACTTCAAAAGCAAAGAGTGCACCTTCACGGCTTCTATAATTTTTCTTATCTTGGATATAAGACGTTAACTTTGACATTATGTCTAATTGTTTAAGCGACAAAATTCCAAGTCCTTTTACAATGCCAGCAATTCCATATGCTGCACCACGTCTTTCTCCATATTTATCAGATTTAGCCAATGAATGCAACAGTTTTTTAATCATTGCTGGAGCTTCCTCTTTAACCGATGGCATAAGATGTGGTAAACAATTTGAGACGGCTTCCTGCACTTGTTGCGATGGAGTAGACAGAGCAGTTAATAATCGTTTGACAATTGGATCAATTCGTTTGTCTTCCTTTTCTAAGTGGCGAGCCAAGGATCCCATAATAATAACAACAGCTTGGCGTATATTATCGTAGCTTTGAGACTTGGGTGCTTTATCAAGAAACTCTTCAAAAACCGGCAATAAACTTATAATTGTCTCTTTACCGTGTAAGTCGACTATTTTTAATGCTGCAGCCAACATTTCTTTGTGTACAATTTCCTCCCGGTCACCTAGGCCATGGGATACCATAAATTGCATTAAGTGATTTATGTCATCAATAGATAAAAATTGTGCAATTTGTGATATTGCAATAGCAACACCTCTTCTTGGCTCCCACTGATCAGACGCAGGTTCAATTTCACGATCAAACTTATCTAGTTTCGGGGGTATTAAAGTAAGCTTTTCATTGTAAATCGCTAGCAGTTTCTTTAATCCACACTTTACTAGGCTCCTATCATTTATTATAAGAGGTATTAGGGACTCCGCGGATGCTCTTTGTATACAGAGTTCTGAATGTGTGATATCACTTAAAATATCGTTAAATTCTGGATATGGAAAATTAGCAGAGTCCCACAGATCAACAGCAAGTGTTCTAATAGTGGTTAAAATATCAAACTTTGCTATCCACAATCTTGCCACTATTTTTTTTTTCAAATTATCATTAGTTTCAACATAATCAAGTACGGCATTAAGCATGATTTTAATTGCACGTAATGCCACATCCCTCATAGCGTCTACACTGCTTTGTAACGCGTTTAAGAATAAATTAATAATGCTGTTATCTGGAGTTGCATTCAACTCTCCACCAGATGAAAGCTCTGCAACTTCTAAAAGAGCATTAACAGCTTGGGTTTGGATTACTGTTGTATTACTTTCTATTAAGGTCAGCAAAATTTGAAGCATACCGAGTCTTGGAAAATATCTTGGGTGATTGCTGTCAGCCGTAGGCTTGTTTCTGTTTTGAACTTGAATTTCGATCAATTTTATGCCTATTGATATAATTTCCTCATTTTTTTTACAGTTCAAACATTTAATTGCCCGTTTAAGAAACTCAAAAGCATAAGAAAAGGATTGTGCGTCCACTAAGTTAGACTGGACATGCTTATTTAATTTTGATATTACATCTTTGATACTGTCGTTTAAATTTTCCACATTCCATTCATCCTTTAAAGCGCAAGATGGCTTTTGAAGTATAATTGTTATAACGGAAATAGCACGACTCAAATCTGAATTATTTTTAAAACACATCTTATTCATTAAATAGTATAGATCTGTCAATAGCTCAGCGCTTAAAGGGCTAGTAGTCGCGCGCAAGATATCATCTAATATCGCATGAAAATTTAGGGAAATAGAAGTTTCATTTCCACAGCAAGAAGCTTTAAACAGACTAATTATGCAATTCAATTTGTCGTACATTGATTGAACGCGTAGCTTTATACGCATTTCTTTTTCAGCTTGGTTTTTTATTATTTCTTGTTGTTTTTGCGATAATTTCACAGTTTTAGATTTTCCTTCTTTTTGTCGTTTTTCATCAATTTCACGACGAAGTTGAATTTCTTCTAACTGTTCTTTATAGCTGTAAACTTTATTTTCTCGCTTAACACCCACTGTTGTATATTGTGCATCAGCATGTGGTATAACACTTTTATCGTACAATTCTCCATCTGGTGTTTTAAATGTTAAAAATTCTTCATCCGTAACGCAAAAGTTATTGTCATCATTTAGATATAACTTTATTTTCATTATAATAGCTGGCACTAGTATATGTGAATTAATTCGTACTAACGAAGCAATTGTATTTTCAAAAGCTGGGCCACTGTTAAATTTGTTTATGTATGTATCAATAATTTTTTGTTCATTTATTGAAATAAATTCTTCAGGTTCCAAATGAAAATTCTTTTGAATGGTATTTTCCCAAAAATATGGATTATTAGAGAATATCGCAGGATAATGAGCAATATCTAGCAATAGTAAAGTTAACTCATCAGCGTCCTCTTGGGAGACATTTTCAATAGAACATAGAACTTCTAACGCATCAACAAATGCTTGACTTGGAATACTGGATGAATCAATACCATTGTCACTTTCATATTGAATTCGTGCAGTGTTTATAAGTATACTATATTCTTTAAGAGCAAGTTTAACGAAACCTACACCATCTGCACTTTTAGTGATTTCTGAAACTTGACATTTTGTATAGTTTCTAACTTTAAGTGAACTGCTACATAAATTATTAAGTAGTACCCGATATAATGGATCTATAGGACCTCGAATTTGATCAAAATATGTTTTGAATAAAATTTTAGCCATTAATGATATGTGGCATAAGCTCTCCGTTGCTGCTGACGTTACAAACTTTTCATTAAAAAAGTACTGCTTAGTCATATCAAAAACAGAGTTCCAAAAGCATGAATACATTTCTGATGGCTTTTCTAATACAAGTAGAACACACGCAATACATGCTGCTTCCGAAATGTAAGAAGGTTGTGTGAAATTTTGTAGTGCGGTCGAATACAATCTGTGTAAAGTTGTTACTATATTGCTAGTATTTTGGATTTCAACATTTTGTATTGACAAAAGCAACCACTCAAGATAACTCTGCCGAATAATTTGATTTGTGTTTTTTTGTTCAATGCCAGTTTGAAAAATGGTAATAATCGCACTAGGTAGCTCATTTTGAAATTTTCCGGACCACAAAGCAAACATTTCTAGTGTGGAGCAAATCACTTTTTCCTGAGATTCTGTCTCCAGCGCTTTCCAAAATAAGTCCACAGATATGTTTAAAACATCATGTAAATGATCTGCATCTACCTTGTTATAACTTAAATTACCAGCACCCTGAAATTGAAAAAACAGAAAATACAATTAATTTTAACCATTTTCAAAGTACACACTTATTGTAAATAGAAGATTATACTGATATGTCAGTAACAATAAGAATTGAATTTAAATTTTTGTATAGTTTTTAAACAAAAACAAAAACATTTTAGTTAAATGAGTCGACTATTATTATTATATATTATATTGTTGCAGCAGGCATAATATATAGCTGTACAAAAAAAACGCTTGTCTTTTTGTTAAATTGTGCAATGGCAATGGTGCTACCAACCCCCGCACGGGTATATGTTTTCTTGAACAACTTGAGTTCTTATAATCTAATCTGAATGAACTTTGCAGCAAAAATCGATGAGTCAAAACTAAAAACTATCGGTTGAAAGTTTAGCTTATAAATTGTTTTCTTTATTTGCTAAAGTGCTGGGGAATAATACCGGATCTGCGTCTAGTATCCAAGAACTATCATACCAAATTTGGTGGCTCTTGCTCTTGTAGTCGCTGAGACACACGCATTCACTAGAACGGACAGACGAACATAACTAGATCGACTCGGCTTTTGGTCCTGATCGGAATATTTTTAATTTATAAGGTCAGATAAGTCTTCTTATTACACACGGAATCATAAACTGAAAACGATTTTCCTAATGCGTAATGGGACTATATGGGACTTAATGCGTAATGGGACTATATAGATGTCAGGATACATCTCATTACCTGGCCAATGGGGCACTCGAATAAATTATCTTCAATAATGAAGTTTTCAGTTTATTGAAATTGAGAATGTGATAAAAAAAAATGATCTTACATAACAACCCCGATCAATTTATTGAATATAAGAGACCCATATTACATATTTGATACAAATGCCGCAATGAATTTAATCTGATAAAAAATATACACAAATCAATTATTTATTATTGTATCTTAAATTACCTGTAACAGATTTATTCTATATTCCACAACATTTATTTTTCCATCAGATCCGTTTAAAATTGAAAAAATAAGTTCCAGCAACTCTTTAATAACGTTGATATCCGAGCATTTCCGTGATAGGTTCTTTAATGATTCCAAGGATTCCCGACGAGCTAATTCTCCCTTGCTGTATAAATTTTTAATTAAAAGAGTACCAATCTCACAAGCGTATCGACTAGAATCAATATTAATGAGGTCAAAAATTAATCCAACGCTTTCAAGAGAATTTTCAGGACTCCGCAAAATAGACTTTCTTAAATCATTGTAGATGTATAAGTTAAAGTCAGAATCCTCAAGTGTTGACAATAGAGGCCGGCACGATGTTATAAATGACTTATCCGGCTTGGATTTACATAATATCATACTTTTTACAAAGTATTCTATAGCTTTAATCTTATAAGTTTTTAATATTTTGAAATGGTTATGCTCTGTTTCGAATCGTATCATCATCATTATCATTATTGTTACATTTGTAGTTGGATCCATTTGAAACAAATTGACCATTGTCTGATCAAATATATTATTATTTTCCCATACATCATATATTATTTTGGTAGCTGTTTCAGCAACGCGCTGGTTTTGGGCCAAAAGCGTGGTTTGGTATAGCAACGACTGGTATTCTAGGAACCGGACCTTTTCGGTCTTAAAAATATTTGAATCTAATTTTGTATTCTTTAGTAACAAGCAAACCCATCCAAGAGCTATAACAGCTGTTCTACATGATTTTTGAGCAGGTGCCAATGGTATTTCCTTTAATATAATTGTTTTAATGACGGTTAACATATGTTCTATAGTTAAGTCATGATGAGAAATTGTAAGTTCACAAATTAGTTTTCGAACTAAGAGTTGCGATGGTGGATCCTTGTATTTGGATATCGTTGTTCCTATCACTTTACATAGACCACGAATAATAGCTGAATTAACACCTAAAATGAGAGGAAATTTAAATATTAATAATATTAAAATTTTAAACTTAATAATATTTAATATTATTATTTTATAAAAAGCCAGATGAATGAGTATGCCCGATTACGTACTCAACACGCAGCATAACTAAACTCAGTTAATTTCCAAAGCTTAAAGTAACCAAATTCATTATATTATTTATTATATGTGATTGTCCGTACATATATACATACATAGACTACAAGCTTACTACAATCGACACCGCTCAGCAACAATTTGTTTTTTGTGTTTTTTATCTGATCTTTCTAATCAGAATTGACTAATAATGTGCTGAACTACTACTTGCGTGTCAGAAATGAAACCCAAAAAATGTAAAACTAAATTAAACGTTTTTTAATCATCTGAACCCAAGTACCAAATTTATTGTCTATAACTCTTAGAGTTTCTGAGGATTGGCAACTTATAATTTTAATTGTGCAGTGAAGTGAAAGAGACGCTGAATGCGATGAAAATCGTACAAATTCATTTCTTTGTGCAACTAATTATTGTACTTAGAAGAGTTAAATTCTTTAAACTAATTAAAGAAAACTAACTAAAAAAAAAAAACCAACAATAAAAACAATGAGCCAAAACGACATAAGGGCCGCGCATCAACGTGAGCAAGACGATCGCCGGCTCTCTTTGCAACGTAACAACGCGTACATCTCGTTTGTCTCTTCACAAGCCGTAAATAACACCGAGCTTACTGCTGACCAAGCGCGGTCGCTCACCCCCAATCCAATCAAAACCAATACGCTCAATATGACAACAAACGACAGTGCGCGATCTTGCTCGCCGTCAATTCCAACAACAAACACGCTAATGAACGAAATGCGTGCCCCATGCCGAACCTCACTCCGCAACAAGTGCACACGACAAAATTGTGCACATCAACGGTAACTAGCATAGTAATTTCTCTCCCGAGTACAACTGCTACGACAACAACAACTGCAACCGTATTACCCACTCGCCCTATCGCTTCGACAACAACCGCAGCTTCTGCTGAGTCAGCAATGTTACCTGCACTCCCAGCGAAAAAAAGTTCGGCCATACAGACTGGTATGGATCGCTATATACAAATTAAGCGAAAACTAAGCCCACAAAATTTGCCAAAGGGCAACTAACCCAAAATAAACCGCAGTAATTCAAATCAAACACCCACAGAAAGTAACAGATTTGCAATTCTCGCAGACGTACGGGATGAACCTGATACTGAAAAAGACATCAGGAAAAAGCCACGACCGCCACCAATACACATCAGAGAGAAAAGCTCTAATGCTCTCGTTAACAAAATAGTAGACCTGATTAGAAAATGTAATTTTCATATAATTCCCCTAACCAAAGGAATTATTCACGAGACCAAAGTGCAAATCAAAACCGAAGAAAACTACAGAGTGCTGACCAAATACCTAAACGATACCAACAGAAACTTCTTTACGTATCAACTAAAAAGCATCAAAGGCCTGCAAGTGGTACTAAAGGGCATCGAAACTGATGTAAAACCTGCTGATATCTCAGAGGCTCTGAAGGAACATGGATTCAACGCGAAGATGGTCATCAACATACTAAACAAGGACAAGAAGCCCCAACCTATGTTCAAAGACGAACTTGAACCAGATAAGGCGCTCAAGAAAAACGAAGTGCATCCAATCTACAAACTGCGGTTTCTACTGCACCGTAGAATCACTGTCGAAGAGCCACATAAGCGCAATGGACCAGTGCAGTGTGCAAACTGTCAAGAGTTCGGCCATACAAGATCCTACTGTACGCTTCGCCCTGTATGCAGAGCTTGTGGAGAACGCCACAACTCTGTAAACTGCCCTCAAAATAGAGATGACCCCAGCACGAAAAAGTGTGGTAATTGTGGAGGCAATCATACAGCAAACTACCGAGATTGTGCTGTGTACAAGGAACTAGAAAACCGGCTACATCAACGAGTGTCTTTACTATACTCCCAAAGTGTACAGAGTACATTTACACCCTCCAACTGTAATGGAAACGTAACGTTCGCAAAGACATATACACCCTCTAAAACAAATGATAACGTAACATTCGCTAGTGCACATAACACGGGCCTGTTTAGCGTCGCACCCACAAGTCCTATACCACCTTTCGCTTATACGGAGCCAGACACACACACACCAACCAATAATCCAACCACAAAACAACATTGAATCGTTGATAATAAATCTGCAAGAAAGCATGAAATAATTCATGACATTTCATGCGCAATCAAAATCTTTTGATACAAATGCTTGTATCACAACAATCAAAATAATAAAATTAACTCCAAGGCTCAATGACAAAGCTGATGTAGATCATATTGTACACCATCTGGAATCTGTTCTAGTTGCGGCAGCACGTAATGCAACACCACAATCTACAAATGCACCGCCAAAGATAAAAAAGACGAACGCACAAATAGAGCAGCTCGTTCTAGAAAAGCGTCATTTAAGACGAGAATGACAATATCACAGATCGCCATCCGCAAAGCAAAAGCTTAAAGACGCCACAAGAAGAGTTACAAAAGCGTTAAAACAAGAGCAGGATTTTTGCCATCGCAGCAATATAGAGGAACTATCCCCATCAAGTACAAAACACCCACTATGGAGAGCGCATCCACTATGCCCACCGGTAGAAACCGTTATTCCAATAAGAAACTCGGCAGGTGAGTGGGCACGCAGTGACGAAGACAGACCATCCACTTTCGCCATGCATCTTCCAAATGTATTTCAACCAAACCAAACCCTGCACATTCACATTACCGCAGCTAGCAAAATCATTAAAGAACAACTCCTAACGAAAAAGTCACCAGGATGCGACCTAATAACCCCGAAGATGATTATTGAACTACCGCACTGCGCAGTATGTACCATCTGCCAACTGTTTAATGCGATAACCAGACTTGGCCATTTTCCAGACAGATGGAAAAAATCTGTCATTATAATGATACCTTAGCCTGGAAAAGATCACACGGTCCCCGCATCATATAGGCCCATAAGCCTACTATCATGCTTATCAAAACTTCTCGAAAAATGTCTCCTAACATACATTATCCCATTTCTGAATAACCACAACATAATCCCCGCACATCAATTTGGTTTCCGCGGAAAACATGGAACCATCGAGCAGGTCATCCGTATTACATCTAATATTCGTACTGCATTTGAATATCGGGAGTACTGTTGTGCGATATTTTTGGACGTTGCCCAAGCCTTTAGCAGAGTCTGGCTAGACGGACTCGATGTATAAAATAAAAACAATGCTCCTCTAGTTGCACACACAATCTGCTAGAGTCGTACCTTTACAACAGAGCATTTTCAGTGAGATGCAACGCCGCCATGTCAGTTGAGCATACATTAAAAGCTGGAGTTCCTCAAGGCAGCGTTCTTGGTCATACCCTATACATCCTTTATACAGCGGACATCCCCACGAGTAGCCAAATCTTAATATCCACATTTGCTGATGATACCGCGATACTAAGTCGTTCGAAATGCCCACTCCGAGCATTAGCACAACTTGCTGGACATCTGGCGACTGTTGAGAAATGGCTATCTGACTGGCGAATAAAAATTAATGAGCAAAAATGCAAGCATGTTACGTTTACTTTAAACAGATAAGACTGCCTTTCAGTTACACTAAACAATACTGTTATCCCAAAAGCAAACAAAGTAACGTATCTCGGCGTACACCTTGACAGACGCATCACCTGGTGCAGGCACATTGAAGCTAAAAGGACGCAACTTAAGCTGAGAGCCAACAGCCTCCATTGGCTTATCAACGCACCATCTCCCCTTAGCCTGTATTATAAGTTTCTGCTATATAACTTCGTACTAAAACCGATCTGGACCTACGGCTCCCAGCTCTGGTGAAATCCTAGCAGCAGCTGTATTGACATCATCCAAAGGGCTCAATCAAAATTCTGAAAACGATCACTGGGGCACCGTGGTACGTTTGGAACAAATACATCCATAGAGACCTGAACATCCATCCAGTCAGAGACGTCGTAGTCTAGATAAAAGAAAAGTACCACATAGAGCTCTCTGCCCATCTAAATCATCTTGCAAGAGATCTAAAACGGTTTTCTAGCCAATCTCGTCTTCGCCGCAACGACTTTCCAGCCCAATGATAAATACTTAGGGACAGCTAAGCAGGACCTTAAGCCCAGCATTGAATGGTGTAACGCAACATGCTTTCGTGAATGTGTAAAAAAGGCACAAAAAGATCAGGGCGTTAATGTTAATCGGGTCCCATGTCCACACGCCCTTGACACCATAGTCAAGGCTGTGGCCCCCGATACTATCCCATATTGTGGTTTACTCCATTCTTCTATTTGTAAGACAGTTCTACCAGTGATTCTTAAATAAAGAACAAAATACACGCAACCGCATAGAAACCAAAAACAAAAATGCATGGTTTACTCAAAATGGCATTAACATTAAACTAAAATAAGCTCATAGAGATCCACACCAAATGTTTACAAGAGTGTGTTCCCGTCAGTGTTCAGCTTCAGCACCTAATCTTCATTGGAAAAGGGGATAATCCAGTCGAAAAACCTTTGATTACCAGCAAATCAGGGTCCTCAAGGTGCAAGAAAAATTTGGAATCACGATGAGAATGGAAAAGAATGTACATTGGGTATTTAAATTGGACAAGGCTTCAAATGCAGCATGCTGGAATTGTATAATTGAAGTATCACAATATTTATGCACTGATAATTACAAACACAGTTGTGTAAGTTTAGAACAAACGGGATTTTTCCACTTAGCATTTATCTAAAAATGGTATAGTCGAACAATACGAAAAGTTGGCATAGTGTATTTCAAAATAGATTTTTTTTTATTTCCTGGGAGGGGGATGGCTATAAAGGTGTAGCAACACCCCTGAATCTACCACTGATGTTAATAAATGCATAGCTGGCGGAACTATCAAAACAAAATGCGTCATCATTTGTGTGTCGTTATTAGATAAAATACTATATTATTGCTTTCATTAAAAGTGATGTAATTGCGGCATTTGGAGAAATCTGAAAGGAATTGGCTAAATTAAGCCAAGTTGCATGATCAAGTTAAAGTTTATGGTGTGCACAAGGCTTCAATTCCGGTATCTTGATTTTTAACTGACGGCACACATCTTTAGCTTTAAGTCCGTCAAGGAATTTATATATTTTGTAGCTTATACGGCGAATAAAACTTTTTTATAATTAAAGTTGAACCTCTACCTTTGCTTTAAGACTCTTATCATTCTCACAGTTTTATTTTTTAGACTCCCTTTTTCCCTATTCTCAAACTTTTCAACATTTGTTAATGATAAAATATTTTTCACTGTTGTGTAGGAATATTTTATAAAGTGCTCGATCATTACAATTACCGTTGCATCTTAAACTTATTTGCTATTTATAAGCCTTTTGAAAAAATTATCACTTCCACTTTAGTGTCACGGATCAGATCAAACTTGAGCTGGTCTGGTCCATTTAAACTGCGCGCGGAAACCGAATTGATTAAAAAAATTCATAGATTTATAAACCCTATTTTTATGTTCGTGCGAACTTTGGGAACTGTTTGTTTACGACGCGAAATGTTTATCTGGCGATTTTTACCATAAACAAAAAACTTTAACAACGAGCTTGCTTAATTTTTTGGGTTTCACATGGAATTACGGGTACGGAATCGTTGAAAGTGTTGCAGTAGTGTTTTGGGGAGTCTAATTTATCACGAACACAAGTATTTGATCGGCACAAAGCATTCAGTGAAGGGCGTGAAGTCATCGGGAACTGCCTCATGCGAGCCGTCCATCCACCTCTAATGACGGTAACATCAAAAAAGTTACAGAAACAGTGCTTTAATATCGTCGTGTTGGCATCAGAGAGATAGCAGAGGATCTCAACATCTCTTACCTATCGATTCTAAACATTTCGGTTTGGCTCTGAAGCCTTGCTCGACTCTCACCAAAACCACTGATTCTTTAAAAAAAAAAAACGACGTCTAGTAAAAGTTCCTTAAGAGATGCTTGATAACGTAGGCGACGACCCAACAATCATCAAATGTGGTTCACGATGAATTTGCTCCACAGGGTCAAACGTTAAAAAGGCGTCAAACGTTTTGAGGCGTCTATGTGAACCGATCTGTCGTAAGCAACCGGATTTGTGGACAGATAATTCATGGATTTTTCAGCACGATAATGCACTGTCACATTCTACCATGATTGTGACTGACTTTTTGGCCAAACACGAAACGAGTCATTGCTCAGCCACCGTATTTTCGAGATTTGGTTACCGGTGATTTTTTTCTACTTTTGAAACTAAAAAATCCGCTTCAGGGAACGCGTCATGAGTTCTTTGGAGCCATTAAAAATTATTCGCTGAAGGCATTTAAGGCAAACTCAGGCGAGGTTAATGAAGTATATGGAAACTTGGATTAAGCTTTGGCATTAGTTCGCTTTGAATGAAGTTAGTTCGCTTTGTACCATTGCACACAAAATAATACACTTAAACCTAGAACATTGTTATATAGTTTCTATGAATTGCACTCTTTTATTTCTTGCACAACTGTGATCACTTGTGCAAGTGGAAAAACAAGAAGGAAACATAAAAATGTTATTCGTGTGGGAAAAATGGCCAGCTCGTTCTTGACTGTCTCGCTCAAGACTGTAAAGCGAACTCGAATAAGAACAACAGCCAAAGCGATTTTAAAGGGCAAAGTAAAAAGAAAACTGTAAACATATACATACATACGAAAAATGTTGGGTCACAGAAAGCACAATTTCATAAAGTTGCCATAATACATAAAAAAATAAGCTTAGAAGTCATATTTGTTAAACAAATTTAATAATTAATTAAGTAACCATGATTTTCAATAACGTAGTTACATCTCCGGTCCATATTTTCTAAAAATTTTTGACATCTCTCCTACATTTGGTTCCATTTGATTTATGAGAATGTCCACATATGCCATTGATTCGGTAGAGCGGAACCATACCAGGCTAGGAAAATGCTCCCCAACACATAATGTATCCGCCACCGTGCTTCACTGTCTTCATCCTGTACCTGGGGCTAAGATCTTGGCCTTTGGCTTAATTTTTTTTTTATTATTCAAATAGGTTGGGCTTAACTTGAATAATTTGACTGCATTATATACAACTTTTCTGAATAATTTCATTTTTGCGGCAATTTGAGCCACTTTTTTCCAGATTCACTTAGAGCGCATATAATTTTCCGTTCTTCGACCCATGCGTTCTACGACCCATTTTTAGATAAATTATATTAATTTGGTAGGTTCAGACAACCTACTCTCGTAAAGAAAAACTTAGAAACTAAGACCATAGATTATGGCACCACCAAGGAAAAACTAAATTACATTCCTTGTTGTGCTGTACATTTGACAAACATTGACGACTTACCCATTGCAACCAGGGTAAAACCCGAGTTCAAGAAGGTAATTCTCAACAGAATCCAGGTATTCTCTACTAGCAAAGAACTCCTCCCATACAATACATCTGTTGTCGCGAATATACGTACAAAAACTAACGACCAAATTGGTATTCCCTACAAATGGGCGTAAAAGACTTCGTTAATAAAGAAATTAGGTACCTTCTGCGTAACAACATCATACGCCTTTCAGTTTTCCCCTATAACAGCCCCACATGAGTTGTTGATAAAAAAAAAGGCACGACGAACTTCGGAATAAGAAAAAACGTCTTGTCATCGGCTTCAGAAAGCTAAATGAGCTTACTGTAGATGATAAGTACCCGGTGCCAACCATTCCCCTGATTTTGTCTAAGCTCGGTAAAGCAAAATATTTCACCACACTAGATCTAATATCTGGCTAACATCAGATCAAGCTTGCTGAGAGCGATCGCGAAAAGACTGCTTTCTCCGTCAACGGAGGAAAATACGAGTTCTGTCGTGTGCCTTTCGGCCTGAAGAATGCATCCAACATCTTCCAAAGGGCAATTGACGATGTCCTTCGCAATTTTGGAAAAACTTGTACGTCTACGTAGACGATGTGATTGTTTTTTCAGAAAACTAAGTCGATCATGTCAAGCACATAGACTGGGTTGCACGAGGGAAGACACAGTTCTTTAAGAAAAGTGTTAAATTCCTAAGATTTATGGTCTGGTAGAACCAAAGCCCTTTTTGCCCTCAGATCATTTTTGGGCCTGGCCAGCAACTACAGGTGTTTCGTAAAGGTGAAATAGAATCCGTGAGCAAACACGTTTCAAAGAATATTCCTATACATTTAAAGGAAACGCAAAGGGACGCCTTTGAAAAACTTAGGAAGATTTTATCCTCGGAGGATGTCATCCTGAAATACCCAGATTTTGATAAACACTTTGACTTGACTACGGACGTCTCAGCGTACGGCATTGGAGCAGTGTTGTCCCAAGAAAACAGACCTACCTCGTTAATTTCTCGAACGTTGAAAGACGGAGAAATGAACTTCACAATGAATGAGAGGGAACTCTTAGCCATCGTGTGGGCCCTGCATAAACTTCAGCATTATCTTATTGGGACGAGGGATATTCACATTTACACCGACCACCAAACTCTTACCTTTGCCGTCTCTGATAAAAACCCCAATGCAAAGCTTAGAATGTGGAAAGCAGACATTGATGGGCATAATGCTAAATTGCACTATGAGCCCGGGAAAGAGAATTTTGTGGCTAACGCTTTGTCTCGCCAAAATGTAAATTCACTCCAACAAACAATCGAATCTAACGCTGCGACTATCCATAGCGAACAATCTTTGACGTACACCATAGAATTTTTGGACAAGCCTGTAAATTAATATAGAAACCAAATAATCTTAGAGGAAGCCTAGTTTTCCCTAACCAGGGGGTTCATTATATTAAATTCAAAATCTCGCCACACAATATCCTTCTCAGATATGGGTACACTGATTGACAACATTCAACCTGTTATTAATCCCAACGTGGTAAACGCAATACATTACGACCTACATACTTTTGCGACCATCCAGCATGATCTAGTTTGTAGATTTCCAGCAACAAAATTTTGGCATTGCAAGAAACTAGTCGCGGATGTGACCGACCCTAATGAACATCTTGAAATTGTCGTCGCAGAGCACAACCGAGCGCACAGGGCAGCCCAACAAAACTTAAAGCAAATACTTGGTGACTCCTATTTCCCAAGTATGACTTAAATGGCTAACGAAGCCGTGCTTAACTAAAGGAGTTGCACCCGAGCCAAATTTGTCAGGCACCAAAAAACAAATGCTTGAGCCAACCCCAGTCCTTTCTTACGCCGGCGAAATGTTACACATCGACATCTTCGCCACCGATAAGAAACAGTTCTTGACATGCGTTTACAAATTCTCAAAGTTTTCTGTAGTACAACCCATACAATCAAGAACTATTGTCGACATTATAGGTCCCATCCTCCAATTGATGAACTTGTTTTTAAACACCAAGACCATCTATTGTGATAATGAGCCATCTATAAACTCTAAAACAATTGCTTCACTACTTAAAAACAAGTACGGGGTGGACAAAGTGAATGCACCTCCACTCCATAGCTCCTCAAAAGGGCAGGTGCAACGCTTCCATAGTACTCTGACAGAAATCGCTAGATGTCCTAAATTGGAAAACAAAAAATTTATTTATCAACCTACCCGATCAGTGCAAAAGAGATATAAAGCATACGATTGAAAAAGCCCAGAACACATTGCTCAAGCGTTGAAATCCTGGGAGAAAAAACAGAATTTTTGAAGTAGGTGAAACTGTTGTCGTATAAGGTAACCGGTGACTTGGTAAAAAGCTCACCCAAGAAGAGAAAATTCAGACAGATTTGGGCACATCTCTCCTCTTTAGAGGGAGGGTCGTCCACAAAGATAACATAAAGTAGGACTGGGAATGCCTCACTTAGACCTGCCACCGAACGAGACAAGTAAAATCAATAACCGACAGGCAAAATTGAATACCATGGTCCAGTCTTAAATTAACAAATTTTCCGATGTTGTAAAGAACTTGTTGAAGGTTGCCAAGCCGCCCTAGCTGGACACTCCTAACTTTTTCGAGATGCTGCTAACTAGAGATGGGGTAGTCACTGCGGAACTGCAGAATTTAATACTCATTATAATGTTCACAAAAAGGGAAATATAAAATCCCACCATTCTCAATCACTGTTGAGAACCTTACAGTTCACAATATTAAGACGTTGCAAACCGATAATGCCACGACGTTCCGGAATAAACATTTTGACGAATATTTAAGGATATATTGATAGATATTGGCCTCCGGCTGACTTGGCCGAACACGCCACAGCAGAACGGCATAGCTAAAAGACAAAACAGTACACTTGGCGTAATGGCCAGATGTATAATGAAACAATCGGGTACTCTATATTCATTCTGGGCAGAAACGACAAACACGGCGTCAAACATTAGGATTAGATGCCCTTCCAAAGCGTTATCTGGAGACTTGCCATACAACTAGTGTACATCAATAGTGCGATCAGAGCGATAACAATCGTGTATGCACTAATAAAGGTAAAGAACAAGACAAATCAAAAGTTTATCAATTATATTCTTCAATGAGACGTACTATGATAAGCGTTAAATTAATGAATGTTTCAGTCATCGGGATCGAACTTAAAAGGCTAATATGGACCGAACAGAGCCGTATACCATTTAAGTTCTATAAACCAAAAACAAGATGATCCCGACTGCAATCAAGATGACCAAGAGACCAATGACCGATCATTCCAGGATGCATTCGAAAATTGCACAATGGCATTCATTGCAAGCACAAATTATCGTTTAACTATCGTGGAAACCCAAAATTGCGCCGAAGCTGTGAACGAGGTAATGGCACAGATTCTGAACAAGATTTGAGAAATTATAGAGCGACGAAAAACAAGACAGTTTTTTAAACAAAAGATGGAGGCCTTCATACAGACGGACATGGACATCTACTCGGCTATGGAACTTAGGCAAGAATATACAGTGGCTCACAGCTTATTTCACCCAGCACCTTAAAAGACTTAGGCATTTATAAAATCTAAACCAAGCGGGAAATTAAAATAATTTAAACGCAATTTGTTAGTCTGATGTTTTAGCTTATAAAATATAACTTCATTTATTTGTTAAATATTTTTCCATTATTTAAGAATATATAAAAACTAAAAAATTAACCAAAAATAATGTCACAGCTTATTTCAACCACTTTTAAAAATTAAAATAAAAAATAAAAATTTTGGGTTTCTTTTGGCGTTATTTTGGCTTATTCCTCCAGCAATGCAGTTTTAAGGTCCGATTTGCTTGAAATCTTTCGTTTTCGGATGTTTATGTCTAGAGTTGACCACAAATTTTCTATGACGTTAATGTCTGGTGATTGGGCTGGTGGTTGCATTACATGCGGACAGTTCCAGATCAACCAGGTCTTCACAATGCCCGCAGTGTGTTTCGGGTCATTGTCCTGGTAAAATCTGAACATGATTCCAGCTCTGTATTTGGCTTACGCCACACGTATGAGGCTCCATCTGAGCCAAAAATATTAAATTTTGACTCATCAGTGAATATCACTGTGTTCCAGAAGCTATTATCTTTGTGCAAGTGTTCCTTAGCAAACTTTAGGCGACATTTCTTATTTTTGTCACTTATAAATATGGCTTCCTGCGTGGTATTCTGCCATTGAAGTCATACTTCCGAAGCACACGGCGAATCGTTTCTGGGTGGCATGCCGTCCCCAACTCTTCCTCAACAATGCTGGCCAGTTTTGGAGCTGATAGCCTTGGATTAGCTCGTATTTTTCGAACGATATAGCGCTCATCCGTACAATTGAAAATTTTCTTCGGGGCATTTCTACCCTTATTATCGATTCTATTTTCTCGGACAAATCGGTAAATGATGCTCTGGACTGTGGAATCGCTAATCAGTTTTAAAGTGCATGAGAACAAGTTCTCGCTGCTCATTAGTTGTGCGTGGTCCCATTTCATTAAATACACTTTTCTGCAAGATTCACTCTCAAAATTCACCATACTGCGAAAAAAATGACTAAAGCACAGAAAAAGGAAGTACCGTTGCATTTTGAAAAACGCATCTTTACTCAGCTGCAAAGTATGTGGTTGAAATAAGATGTCACATTGTTTTTGGTTAATTTTTTAGATTTTATATATTATTAAATAATGGAACAATATTTAAAAAAAATAAATGAAGTCATATTTTATAAGTTAAAGCATCAGACTAACAAATTGCGTTTAAATTATTTTAATATCCCGCTTGGTTTAGATTTTATAGATGCCTAAACTTTTTTTAGGTGCTGGTTGAAATAAGCTGTGAGCCACTGTATACAGTTTTTGGGATCGGAGATGATTCCGTGTGCCTGTTTGTTTGCAACTTCATCAGCCAATTTCATTACTAGTTTTTTAAAGGTTTAATTTGCTTAAAAGCTATTTAATCTTAGGTCTTCTCACTAACGCCTTACTATAGAGTACGTTTCTCTAATTAATAAATCCATATATTTTTATAAGGTTTTTTATAACCTAAGTAGGAATTGTTCCTTGCATCAAGACAGTGAAAAGAAAAGAGGCAGGATCCATCTTACCTCCAGGTCAACTAAATTCTCGCATAAATTGTATTCAATAATTAGGTTGTTACTTATATCAAAACGAAGTATGACATAAAAATTAAACGTTTGTTTTTAATAACATTGAAAATGAACCAGACCCTATAGACTGCCATGGGCAACACAATTGGTATGAAGATTGCTGTACACCATACGCAGATGAACCGTAGCTACAATTTTGATTATTTTATTCTTGATTAATTACCCGACAGCATTACCACAGCTGCGACAACAACTTACATGGTGATCTTTTTATCCTTAATGATATGTTAAACAAAAATATCCGAACAAAAAATAAATAAATTTGTTCCATACAAATACATCCCATCAAAATAAAAACCATTTTAATATATTTGTGAGAACATACACTCTGTCAACAAACAATTTACACACTGGAAAAAAACTAAATTCTTTGAGTTCAGATACGAAAATGAAAGGCTTTAATTCAAGTTATCAAATTTTTTTAAAGCTAACAATTTATTAATATTTTCTCAGTTAAATTGAGATAAAACAAAAACAAAACTAAAAATGTGTAACAAAAAAAAAAGCAATAACAAAAATATCTCAGTTCTGTCACTGTCAAGAAACTCTTTACACATTTCGTTTTCCACTTCTGTTTTGCCCTTATTCCTAGAAATAACGATGCTTTAGCGTTATCTATGTTTTTGGCGTCTCTTAATGCTACACTATTTTTGCAATTCCTTTAATTTGGTTGTGAAATTTTGCTGAGTGCGCATCTTAAAAGTGATTATTAATATTAAGTAATATGCCTGGCAAGTGATTGAGCTTTGATGTGGTCCAATTGGATTTTTATAATCACCAGTTGGACAAATCCGTTACAGAATTAGTTGAGATGTTTTCTGTGTCAAGGAAAACAATTTACAATGTTATAAGTCGGGCGGAAAACGAAGGCAGATCACCTAATCATCGCTTGGTTAACCAAAATCCGTCAATTTTGGCACTTGCCAAAGAGCTTAAGGAAGAATGCGACATAGATGAGTCGCATGAAACTGTGTGCCAGGCCATTTTACGGCATAAGTACACTTCTAGAGTTGTAATGTAGAAAAGCGCTTCTCTTTTGCTTTGACAATGAAAAGCAAGCCGGCAGAATACTGGGAAGATGTAATATTTTGTGACGAAACGAAAGTGATGCTGTATTACAATGAAGGTCCATCGAGCACTACAAAGCAGAAACATTATTGCGACAGTTAAATTTGGAAAACTGTCGGCTATGATTTGGGGTGCATCTCGAGTCGTGGAGTCGGAAACTTGGCCCTTATACTGGACACCATGATTGCGGGGCAGTACCTCCAAATTTTAAAAGCTTTAATAACCAGTGCGGATCAATTTGGCTTTATTTACAACAACAAACCAATTTTCAAATTTTATCATGACAATGATCCCAAACATAAGGAGCTCACAGTACGCACACGGCTGCTGTACAGTGGCTCACAGCTTATTTCAACCAGCAACTTAAAAAAGTTCAGGCATCTAAATCTAAACCAAAAACAATGTCACAGCTTATTTCAACCACATGCTTTGCAGCTGGGTAAAGATCCGTTATTTCAAAATGCAACGGTACTTCCTTTCTCCTTGCTTTACTCATTGTTTTCGTAGTGTGGTGAAATATACAGTGAGTCAAAAAAGTATTGGCACACTCACTGTTTTTGAAGAAATGTGTAGTTTAGTACCAATTAACTGCTTTTTAAAAACAAAATGTTGATGTAGTAGGTATTATTAGCTTATTTTAAATACAATGCATCAACAAATTTCCCATTACCTGCAAGGGAAAAGGAAATACAATGCAAAAAAAAAGAAATGTGCCTAAAACACATCAAAAAAGTATTGGCACATTTAATGTGTATGGCAGATTTTCGCTAACCTAACGGTAATCTTTGAAGTTTCTGTTGTTTATACCGTTACTATATGCATAGCTATTGCGTAATAGTGCATTTCAAGTTAGTATTGATCTTCACTTTGTGACATGATGAGCAAAATGGGTAAAGGAGCAGAAATCTCACTAGATGTCCGAAAATTGATTATTAGCCTTCATGTCCAGCAAAAATCTTATCGAGAAATTGGCAGTATTATTAAGCACTATATAAACAACGGAAAACTTGAAAAAGAGAGCAGATCTGGAAGACCGAAAATATTTATACCACGCCAGGAGCGAATTGTAGTTGCTGCAGTAGCTCAAAATCCAAAAATTTCTGCTGTCAAGTTGTGTAATGAAATGCAGAAAAGTTTCCGGCAAAAATTTCACCCACAAACACTGAGAAATTCACTGTACAGAGCAGGTTTTCATGGACGAGTGGCTCGACGTAAACCCTTAATTTCGAAGGTTAACCAAAAAAAGAGGTTAGAGTTTGCCAAACGCCACGTAAATAAGCCGGATTCTTTTTGGAATAATATTATATTGAGTGACGAGTCAAAATATAATCTTTTTGGCTCAGATGGGTCCCAGAAAGTTTGGCGAAAACCAAACAAAGAGCTGCAACATAATAATAGTATACGGACAGTAAAACACGGCGGCGGTAATGTTATGGTTTGGGGGTGTTTCGCGGCATCTGGAGTTGGCAACCTTAAGTTCATTGATAACAGAATGGATTAAAGAGCGTACATGGACATTCTAAAAGAAAACTTCCTCCAAGTGTCCGTAAATTGGGATTAAATGGGCAGCAGTGGCAGTTTCAACAGGAAAACGATCCTAAACACTCATCGTATCTTGTCCAGGAATGGCTTATTTACAACTGCAAACAATTAAAAACACCACCACAATCCCCAGACATAAATCCCATTGAGCATATTTGGTATCTATTGGAGAAAAAAATTCGAAAGCACCATATTTCATCAAAATATTCCTTGAAGGTAGCTTTACGCACAGAATGGGAAAAAATATCACCAAGGAGAACGGCTAGGTTAATAAAAAGTATGCCCAGGCGCTTAAAAGCGATTATTAAAGCAAAAGGAGGCTCAACAAAATATTAAACATTAATAATCGGCTAAATACTATTAGTTTTGAACACGTGTGCCAATACTTTTTTCACGTGAAAATCGTGCTTTTTTTAGTTTTTTTTTTATCTTACACCTTAACCAAAAATGATATATAATTGTTTTTTTTATTTAATATAAAATAAAATGTTTCTTATTAATAAATTGTGTTTTTACTTTTGCTGTATGTTGAGTGGGCCAAAGATAACACATGATAAACTTCTAAAACAGAGGTGTGCCAATACTTTTTTGACTCACTGTATTTCTATTGAATTTTGAGAGTGAATCTTGCAGAAAAGTGTATTTAGTGAAATGGGACCACGCACAACTAATGAGCAGCGAGAACTTGTTCTCATGCACTTTAAAACGGGCTGCTCGCGCAGGAAAATTAGTGAGATGGTTGGACTAAGCGATTCCACAGTCCAGAGCATCATTTACCGATTTTTCCGAGAAAATAGAATCGATGATAAGGGTAGAAATGCCCCGAACAAAATTTTCAATTCTACGGACGAGCGCTATATCGTCCGAAAAATAAGAGCTAATCCAAGGCTATCAGCTCCAAATCTGGCCAACATTGTTGAGGAAGAGTTGGGGAAGTCATGCCACCCAGAAACGATTCGCCGTGTGCTTCGGGAGTATGACTTCAATGGCAGAATACCACGCAAGAAGCCATTTATAAGTGACAAAAATAAGAAGTGTCGCCTAAAGTTTGCTAGGGAACACTTGCACAAAGATAATAGCTTCTGGAACACAGTGATATTCTGTGATGAGTCAAAATTTAATATTTTTGGGTCAGATGGAGCCTCATATGTGTGGCGTAAGCCAAATACAGAGCTGCAATCAAAAAATTTAAGGGCTACAGTTAAGCATGGCGGTGGCAACGTTATGGTATGGGGCTGTATGTCGGCAGCTGGCGTGAGACACTTGGAGTTTATAGAGACGACAATGGATAAAATTAAATATTTGGATATATTGAAGACAAATTTGTGTCAAAGTGCCGAAAAACTGGGCATAAGGGACGTGTTCAGATTTTACCAGGACAATGACCCGAAACACAGGGCAGGCATTGTGAAGACCTGGTTAATCTGGAACTGTCCGCAAGTAATGCAACCACCAGCCCAATCACCGGGCATAAACGTAATTAAAAATTTGTAGGCGACTCTAGACACAAACATTCGAAAGATTTCAACCAAATCTGATCTTAAAACTGCATTGCTGGAGGAATGGGCCAAAATATCTCCAAAAGAAACCCAAAAGTTGGTCAACTCCATACCGAAAAGACTTAAAATGGTAGTAAAGCAAAAGGGTGGTCATACCAAATTTTAATTGTAGTTCTTTAGTCGAACATTAAGTTTTTATAATTTAATTTTTTAAAGTGGTTGAAATAAGCTGTGACATTGTTTTTTGTTAATTTTTTAGTTTTTATGTATTATTAAATAATGAAAAAATATTTTAAAAATTAATGAAGTGGTATTTTATAAGTTAAAACATCAGGCTAACTAATTGCGTTTAAATTATTTTAATATCCCGCTTGGTTTAGATTTTATAGATGCCTAAACTTTTTTTAAGGTGCTGGTTGAAATAAGCTTTCAGCCACTGTATAACTGTGGCAAGGTCATTGATACTCCACCTCAAAGCCCAATTGAACATTTATGGGCGTACTTAAAAAAAAGAGTGGGAATAAGGGGTCCAAGAAACCGCACTCAATTAAAAGCTGCGGTTTTAGAACATTCCTCTTGATTATGTTGCCAACTTGGTCCAATCAATAAAGGAACGCCTAAAATGTGTTATTGATGCTGAGGGAGGTTACACTAGATTTTAAAATTAGATTAAGCTATTAAAATTAAGTACATATTTGACGCTAAAAATTGTTAAATAATTTTGTGTATAGAGTGTCTTGACAGTGACAGAACTGAGTTATTTTTGTTTTTGTTTTTTATGTTACACATTTTTAGTTTTGTTTTTGTTTTTCTCAATTTAAATGAAAAAATATTAATAAATTGTTAGCTTTAATAAAAAATTTGTTACCTTGAATTAAAGCCTTTCATTTTCGTATCTGAACTCAAAAAAATTTATTTTTTCCAGTGTGTAAAGTGTTTCTTGACAAAGTGTATGCATGCGCGTGTGGGCTGAAATATAGTTACATACATGAAATGAACACTTACCGGGGTCCCCAAGCACCGCACAAACATTTTGAAACAAAGACAGCCGCTCTTCCACAGACACATTTAGTACCCTGTTAGGCAAATCGCGCAGCGCACTTGATAACTACAATAATAATTGTTATAATTTTGATTTTATAAAATATAACTTCTTTACCTGATGAACGTCCATAGTTAATCGCAAACGTGTGTTTTGTACTGAAGATGACCGATATTTACGTCACTTTACGTTACGTATTAATTTTCATGTCACTAGTGATTCTCGAAAAAGTAACGGGTACTAGAGCGTATTCTTAAAACTAAATATATGAATTTTTAGTATTGCAATCATTGTTTTTATAATAAATAAAATTAAACATAACTTGTACCGAATTTGCTGAAACGTGTGTTACTAAATTGGGTGCATCCAAACACCCGATTTCAACGAATACTAGTCAAGATATACAATAATACTGAATGATATGTAACATTACTTAGATGATTTATTATTTAATATTCCCCGAATTACAAGCCATCAATATGTTACTAAATTAGTTATGTATTTTAATTTATTTAAAATTCGCTATATTTTTAATATCAATGGCGCCAAAACTCCCTTTATAAGAAAAATTAATACATAATCTAATATATACAAGTTAAGGTCCTATATGTGTATATATACATCTATGTAGGTATCAGTGTTCCCATAACTAGTTTATAACTTCATAAACCTGAGGCCGCAGAAGTGCCGCACGCATACCGTCACAGATCTGCTGCAACGCCTGCGGTATGGAAACAAGCAATTTTCACCTATATTGAAAAATTAAGTTTTACTAGTTATTGATATAACCATCGAATAACAATAAAATATATTGAGAAAAAAAGCAATTGACCCAATTATACCTAAAGAAATTTTTTTGGTATTACTTATACAATGCTAGTATTTCAATATCTATATATAGTATCTCACGCGAATAGCATTGCAGATTTCAGTTTATGGAACCTATATAGTCTTCAATTACAATAATCGTAAATCCAAATTAAAAGCGCTATAATATCTAGCTATAAGACTGTGTATAATTCTATATATAAAATATACAATAAAGTAAAGGGTTTCTCAATAAGGACTTGACAATTTTTTGGCGGATCTTTTTTAGAGCCCAATCGGAGTACGTAGGCCGCTTCAAATTGTCCATCGGTTTCAATTCTTGAGTCAGCTTGATCTTTTAAGGGTTTCAAACAAGATCCATACGCACAATAAAATGGTCTGTCTATGCACAGTTTTTGAGACCGCCGCGGTATCGAGTGGTTTGGATCGTTTGCTAGGGATGACCGAACGGCAGCGATATTTTCGGCACTTCGACCAACTCGTTGTCTCACTGGCAAGGCAACATCACACAATGAATATGTAGACTCAAATTTATGAACTAAATTTCTCATTGCTTGTCTACTAGGGCGAGAATAACGACCAAAAATTGGAGTTGCCGCTCTTAAAGTTGCGGTCACCGACTCCGAATTACGGTAGTATATTTTTATTATTTCCATACGTTGTTCATTCGTGTACTTCACCACGATAAAATTTTGAGTTTAACAAAAACATAAAAAGTTCACGGTTATCAGTGAAACAGTGCGTTTATTAATTAAATTCAATTCCAATTCCTTATTGGAAAAGCCTATATATCATAAAAAATAATACCGTTCCTTTTTATTTTCTTGTTATATTCAAAGATCAATTTAACAATCGATTATATTGTCAGCTGTAATAAAGGTCTGTATTTAATTGTTTTTCTCAACTAAGCTATGATTGTGCTCGAAGAATTAAAATTTTTCAAGTACGTATGTACGTTCCAGAAAATATCGTTCCAAAAAAAATTAAATAATATATAAAGAAGGGTATAGAGATTAATTCCATATCCTTCAATCCCTTAAAAACAATTTGTTTAATAAAGTGGTTTAAACAAAAAATGTGTATAATGTGTATATGATTCTAGACTCTGTGATTTGTAAACTAAGTTTTTTATTGTATGCTTATTATTAAAACTAACAAAAGACTAAAATACGAATGGTGTTACGTATATTTCGGCAACATTACTGTCAAAATATACAATTTTGTAGCATCAACTTACTCAGAAAAATTATATTTGTATTGTTTACAGCGAGTTAAAACAAAACAATTCGGCAAGTAACTGGATATGGAGAAGAATTTCGTTGGATAATTTTTCACAACTTTCGACGTGGATTATCTCAACAAGAATGTGTTAATGAATTGAATTCGCAATTCAAAAACTACCGTTTAACGCGGATATAGTGAATTCAATCGAATATAAGTATACATAAAGATTACGTTCAGATCTAAACTAGAGAGGGAAATTCACTACATTAAAATATATTATCAGTATTAAAAATACAATAAAACATTCTAGTACTTTCCTTTTACATTCTCTTGAAGAACTTCATTAGCAATTTATTACCCATTTTTATGGGTAAGACGTCTAAAAGTAGTATTCTGTTAAAAGTTAAAAATGTAAAAACGGTTCGCTTAATGAAAGTGATTTCGAAGACATAATTATTTAATTTCTAATTGCTTAATGAACTAATAATTTCAAGGCCTATTTCGTAAAATAGAAAAGATTGTACAGGTTAAGACCAGGTGTTGTTTTATGATAATGCATGAACAGTCTTTCTTTTTAAGATATTCTTAAATACAACAGTTTAAGTATTTCTGTTTGCTTTTTATTTGTTTGTATTAAGCCCTGTGCGAGTTAATCAATTAATGTACATGTTTAATACTAAATTATTTACAATTGTGCACACTTTTGATATAATGGGTTGCCCAAAAAGTAATTGCGGATTTTTTAAAAGAAAGTAAATGCATTTTTAATAAAACTTAGAATGAACTTTAATCAAATATATAATTTCCATTTTGTTCGATAACCTTTTGCCATCTTCCCGGCAAATTTTGTGTTCCACGCTCATAGAACTTCTGGCCTTTATCTGCAAAAAACTGAACCAAGTGCGATGTTATAGCCTCATCATTGCCGAAAGTTTTACCATTTAAGGAGTTCTGCATAGATCGAAATATATGGTAGTCTGATGGTGCAAGGTCAGGGCTATATGGTGGATGCATCAAAACTTCCCAGCCAAGCTGTCCCAGTTTTTGCCGGGTCATCAAAGATGTGTGTGGTCTGGCGTTGTCATGATGGAATATGACACCTTAACGATTGACCAATTCTGTTCGCTTCTCCTTGATGGCTGCATTCAATTTGTCCAGTTGTTGACAGTAGACATCCGAATTAATCGTTCGGTTAAATTGGTCGAGCGAGCAATAATTCTTTAAAAATCCTATGAAGAGAATTGGCTAACCAATTCTTTAAAATCATAGGCAAAGAATTGGCTTACCAATTCTGTGGAAACGTACGCAATTCCCTACGGGACAGAGTTGCTGCGTACTTCAGCAAGGAAAAAATCATCATGGATCATCGCCAGTTTATCAGCCTTCCACCAATATGATAAGAGCGTGTGAACGGAATGATCATATGTCTGTTGGATGCAGCACTCCGCAGGCGTGCACTAAAAATACGGATGTGCCCCACAACGTTAGAGGCACAACAACCCGCACGGTTATTACTGCCGAGGGACTTGCCAATCTTTAATGGAGACCCCAAGGATTGGCCACTATTTCTCAGCTCCTATGAAAACAGCACAAGGATCGCCAGCTACGGCAATGAGGAAAATATGATCCGCTTGCAGAAATGCCTTAAAGGGAAGGCGTTAGAGACCGTTTCCAGACATGCTGCCTGATTTGTAAGCACGCTAAAAATGTACTTCGGGTGTCCGGAACACATAATAAAGGTGCTGATGACAACGTGCTTAATCTGCGTTCACCAAAGGGTAAACTGGAGCTACTCATCGAATTTGCATTGGCAGTAAAAAATAAGTCTGCAACCATGAAAGCTAGTAAGTTAGACGCACACTTAAATAACCCGACGCTGTTGATGGAACTCATCGAGAATATGGGACCGGATATGATGCTGAATTGGGCAATACATTCCTAATCCGTGAGCAGTCCAAATCTGCAGCACTTGGCGGATTGGTTATTTGAGCTAGCAGATGCCGCATGCCGCGTATAAACGCCAAATATAGCTCCAGTAACTAATGAAAGTGGAACACGCAGAGCGTCACTAAACACACATTCAACAACCAAAAGCGAGGATACACAGCGCGTCATACGCATTATACGCGAAGGTCCGCACAGTCTCGCCACGTGCGGCAGGTGGGAAGTAGTGCAATCTAATCTAATGTGCGTGTAGTGTCTCAAAAAGATCATGCTGAATCAAAAGGTCTTGCCATGTAAATGGGTGCAACGAAAAGCACAATACTCTTCTCCATGTGTACCAGAGAACACCAGCAACGAGTGTCCTTCACAGCCATCGTAGCCGTAATCTTAAGAGGTAGAAACATTCTTCAGAATCGTCGCAGTAACGCTAGATGGAAAAGCGAAATCAATGGACATTTATGCCTTTATGGATGACGGATCGACGCTGACGCTCATGGAGGATAGCCTGGCCGACGGACTGGGCGAACAGGGCGTCGCAAGCCCACTCTGCATAGCCTGGACTGGAGAAGTAAGACGACATGAGCCACAATAAAGGATGCTAAATTTGAAGATCTTAAAGCAGTGCAGAGGAGCCAAAGTGTTCCAACTTAAAGACGTACACACAGTCAAAAATCTGGACATGTCTGCTGAGACAATGCATGCGGAGCAAACAAAACTTAAATATCCGCATCTCAAGGGACTACCTTTACTAAGTTATGTGAAAGCAGTCCCTCAAATCATAATTGGAGTGAATAACCCAAATCTCTCCTCTTCGTTTAAAGTGCGTGAGGGAAAAAGGCAGCAGCCAATTGCCGCAAAGACGAGATTAGGATGGACTGTGTTCGGAGGGTCAAACAGGTCAGATGGTCGATTCAACCTTCACAGATGTCAATGTGACCAGGACCTACACGAGCTGGTGAAGAAGTGCATGCTGTCTGAGTAACATGTACCCCAGAACACCATTACAACGTTAGAAGAAAAGCGAGCCGTTCAGATTCTGGAAAAATCAACTAGACGCGTCGTTGATAAGTACACCGTGGGACTACTATGGAAGGATGATCATCGCCAGTTCCCCGACAGCATGCCTACGGCAATGAAAACATGGCTGGTGACTCTCAGCTCGCCGCCAAACTAAATAAACAGATAAATAATCTCATAGATAAAGGCTACGCCAAAAAGCAGAGTGAAAGCGCCGTGGTAGCCACCAACAAGAATGTATGGTATCTGCCAATATTCACCGTACGCAACCCACACAAGCCTGACAGAGTGCGATTAGTGTGGGACGCCACCGCTAAGTCATCAGGATCCTCACAAACGACTACTTATTGAAAGGACCAGATCTACATGTACCGCTGCTCAAGATAATGTACAACTTCAGGATGCGATCCGTCGGAGTATCTGGAGATATAGCCGAAATGTTCCACCGTATTGCAGTACGAGAGGAAGACTCCCAGGCACAACGTTTTCTGTGGCGCAGCTCGGGGCAGGGGCTATAGAGGTCTACCAACTAAACGTCCTCACATTTGGAGCTACGTGCTTACCCTGCATTGCGCACTATGTGCATGACTTGAACGCTAAAAATCACGCTAACGAGTTTTGTGCTGCATCCAAAGCAATCACCAACTACCACTATGTGGACGACTACATAGACTCTAGCAATTCTGTAGAGCAAGCTATCAACTTAGCAAAAGAAATCCGAGAAGTTCACGCACGTGGTGGCTTTCACATGCGTAAATGCTGTTCAAACTCAAAAGAAGTCTTGTCTGCGCTTGACGAGATGTCAAGCCAAGATGAGAAGAACTTTTGCAACAGTGAAGACCTACACGCCCAGGCAAAAATATTAGGTATGCAATGGAACCCACACCAAGACGCATTCACATATGCGCTTAAATTCGTGCGCATAAAGTGTAACATTGTATCGGCCAACATTGTGCCGACCAAAAGAGAAGTACTACAAGTCCTGATGTCCATTTTCGACCCCATGGGTTTCGTCTCATGCATCATGATGTACCTCAAAATTCTACTCCAAAACATCTGGCGAATGAATATAGTTTGGGACGAGGATTTAACGCCGGCATTACAGGATATGTTGCGAACCTGGCTATCATTTCTGCCAAAGATAGCTGCGTTCAGGATACCACGATGCTACTTCAGGCATAGCAGAGCCGAAGACGTTCAAAAGCGTCATGTATTTGTGGATGCTAAGGAAGACGCTTATGCTGCGTTGTGGAAACGGCTGTCTTGCAGTCGCATATTGGCTTCTCTACAAGGAAAAGCTACTTGGTAACGTACGTAAAACAAAGGGATCTACACGTTTGATGGTGGATCATATTGTCAACGCCAAAAGATTCATATACCGGACCACGCAACTGGAATATTTTGTAGACGAGTACACAGCCATCCGCAACAGACAAACTGTCTGCCGCATTACCTCGTTGTGGAGACTTCAACTCTACATAGATGACTATGGCGTTATATGTGTACGCAACCGTGCTAGGGGCTACACGAGCTTCGCTAAGAACCTAATCGTATTATCACCGGCGTTGACGTTTGTGGGAGTCGACTGTTTTGGACAACTCACAGTCATTGATGGTCGGAAGGCCCCAAAACGATGGGGCATGCTCATAAGTTGCCTCACAATGCGGGCAATAAGCATCGAGATCGTTCATAGTCTAAGCACAAACTCATGCCTAATGGGTCTGCGTCGCCTTATTGCACGTCGTGGCGCACCTAAGGAAATATATATATAGCGACAACGAAACAAATTTCCATGGAGCCGACGCGTTTCTTCGTGGGAATATGCAACTAGATGACTCGCAGATGCACCGCAAGTTAGCGCATCGGGGAATATCGTGGTATTTCAACCCGCCAGCCGCACCCCATATGGGTGGTGCATGGGAGTTCCTAGTGCGCTCTATAAAAGCCGTGCTCTACCGTATTACACCAAACCAGAAATTCACGGACGAGAGTCTTCTCACGGCCATGATGGAAATGAAGATGACGGTAAACTCTAGACCGTTAACGTATGTGTCTCTCGACCATGATGACCAGGAAGCTATAACCCCGAAATATCTACTAATGGGGTCATCAAATGGCGAAAATGCGTTCTGCAAGGCTGAAATAATTGACTATAAGTGGACTGTGCGGCAAAGCGAGATGTTCGCTAACCTATTTTGGAGTCGATGGGTCAAAGAGATGCTACCTAACATTACCAGGAGAACGAAATAGCATCAAAAGGTCAAGCCAATCGCAGGATATATAGTTTTGACCGTCGATGAGAATCAGCGTCGAAACACCTGGACAAAGGGCCGTGTGATCGAGGTAACCATCGCAGAAGATGGACAGGTACGGCGCGCAAAGGTCCAGACACCGAATGGCGTTCTACCCCGGTCAGCAGTCAAGTTGGCAGTCCGGAGCTGTCGCCCGTTGCGTCGTGCATTGATTCTGTGTGTATTCAGTTGTTCGTTCGCTATCTTGAGACTAGGGTTCGTATATTTTAAGTGCTCTGATTTTGTATTTTCTAACAGTTATAATCTTACAAATTTTTATAGTGACGACTTGTACACACCACAATATAGACCGATTTGATTAATAAATAGTGAATAAGAGCCAACGTGCCATTATTGTTTATTTTATTTGTTTCGCTATTTGTGGGTGCTGCGTCGCTAAAAAAATGGTCGAGCAAGCAAGAATTTTTTAAGCCGTTTTCGCATTGGCCTTCTCCTAAAGGTGCGCTAGTTTAGCAGTCATCGCAGTCCACGAGCCATCTCAATTTGTTTATCATGCTTTTAAGGGACCCTATGATGCTGGAAACATACTTGGCAAAAGTAAGGTGAATGTCTAGGTGTAAGCCCAAATACTTGTAGCTACTCAGTGACTGTAACATCTGACCCTGCAAGAGGACGCCTGACCAGACTCATGCGCAAAGTGTAGGTCACATTGGCGCACATATTTGTATTCATTTAAATGTTCCATACTTCAAACTTTCATGGTTATGCTGCAGGATATTAGTGGTATTAGACATGCAACTCCTTCTGGCCAGAATCACTGTGTCATCTGCATAAGTAGCTATGAGAATATCATTAGCAACATCAATAGGATAGTTGATCCTGTTGGCATATCGTTAGTGAAAAGGGTGTATAGGGTGGGCCCTAAGACACTGCCCTGTGGTACTCCAGCTTGCATTGACACTGAACCACGCGTCAGAAGGCATCGCTCGAAAAGTTTGGCTTATGAGTCCAGTGAAGATGGGCTTTTACCTGATTTTTGTTTCACGCAAATCCTTGCTTTCTTCCAGACTTTTATAGGACATGCCCAGTCTCAGAACAGCGTTGAATAATAGTATTAGAAACATTATAGCTTTAGGAGGCATAGCATTGATTGTGAGATTCACCTTGAGGTTTTCTAGCTTTCAGTTGTTTTATGTGCCCATTAATTTCTTCTGCACTGTAATGTGTGCAACTGGGGGATATAAATGCTCAGGACTCTCAAGCGCCAGTTGGACTCTTCTTTGACTTCTCATGGAGCTGGTGTTAAATGGTTTAAACTTGGTCTCTAACTCCTCTGCCAATGCCTCTGCTCTTTCCTTGGGGAGCTGGCCCAAGTTCCATCAGGACCACCTGCTGCTTATCTTTTTTAGCCAGAGTCCAGAGTGACTGCTTAGGGCTTGCAGTGTGCGCTAATTCTGCCTCTTAAGCTTCCTTTTGATAAGCAGTAATATATCGAAAATTCGAGGGAGCCTGTTTTGAGAGCTTTGTATTTAATTCGCCGGAGCAGTGAAAAGGGCAGCCGCATGGACCTTGTTGAGGAAAATCGCATACGCATCTTAGATGTCTTCTGACAGCAAGATTTCTAGGTTGAGATCCAGAAGTTTTTCCAATTCCTGACGAAAGAAATCATTATTCATTCCCCTGGGCAGTAAACGGCCCATTTTCGTAGTGATGATTGGAGCACATTCATATGTGACTACTATCGGTAGATGGTCCGAGAGAAGCTGAAATTCCGTCCTTATTTTCAGATGTTTTGGGCGCATTGTATATGTCGTAGCTTGGTTTATTGGCTCTATTAGCTCTTCCTCCAATTGAGATGTACAATAGCCTCATGGAAATTATTCACTACAGACCACCTAACGGATCTAGAGACACTTGGAAGACACCTAGTTCTGCCATTTCTTTGGATTTTGCGAAAAAGCATTTTTGAACGTAATTCGTAAGTTTTTTCCACAATTTCCCCAAGTTCATTACTTAGAATTTTTATAATGATTGACGATGTATGAATTGCAGGGAATTGCAATCGGTAAAAACCGTAAAATTTCGGCCATGCAAATAGTGTCGGCAATGTTTCATCGAGTTAAATACGGCTAACGTTTCAAGCTCATAAGAATGGTATCGAGATTCAAAAGAGGATGTTTGCTTCCTATAATACTCGATGACTGGCGGCTTATTGTCAATTTTATGGAGAAGAATAGCTCCAGAGCCAGTATAGGCTCATCCGTCAATGTCTTAATAATAATTTGACGTATTTCCTCATGTTCGGATTTCCACTGGAATATTCTCTTTTTGCAGGTGAGGCCATACAAAGGTTTCATTATTCAGAGAACACAAATTGTCAAAAATATGACGCTAGACCTATGAATTGCCTCACTTGGGAAACAAACTGCAGAGGATGTAAGTTACGCAGCGCATGTATTTTACCTGGGTTTAGTCGAACTTCACCATCCTTAACCAGATTCCCAAGGTAGTCAACGCATGATTTTAACAATTTAGCCACGTTGAATGAAAAACCAGCCTGCAATAAAATTTTTAATACCATCTGCAATCTCACAATGGCTTCTTCTTTTGTTTGAGACGTAATCATATCAACATATACGACGACATATGAATGGGCAAGCTCACCTAACGCTTTCATTACCGCACGTTGGAACACAGACGGTGCGTTTTTTTTAATCGAAAGGCATGGTCAAATACTTAAATTGGCCTTCTGGAGTAACAAATGCGGTTCGCTCAATTGAATTTGGGTGAATAAGAATTTGGTGGAAACCGCTTGCCATATCTAGACACGAAAATTACTTAACGCCACATAGTCTAGAGATTTGGTCGTTAATTAACGGTAAGGGAAGTTTCGCAGATACGTTATTTGCATTTAATTCGCGGTAATCCAAATAAAGTCTATCTGAGCCATTCTTCTTTTTAATATTTATAATATTTGATGCCAATAATTCACTAATTTTGTGTCTCACAATTTCCCTTTCTTCAATACTAAGCCGATATGCTCGCCTTTGCACGGTATCAATTTTTGCAAGACTTTAACGATTACTCAGAGCAGAAAGGGCGCACACAGATTTTGTCTTATATAGTTCAAACGTATTAACTGTTAGCACTCGGCTCCTGAATCAAAGCAGAATGTATACATGTATTACTCACCAGATGAGATCAGAGTACCAATTGGGTTGGCCACATGACACAAGTTTACACGTTTCTCATCTATTTTATTTTGAGCGGTCGATTGCTGTCTTCTAATACAAGCCGATGCAATATGCCCAGGAGCTCCACACTTGTAACAAGTAATTACTCTAGTCTTTGCGTCGGATGCAAGGCTAGAATTTGGAGTAGATCGTTGTTGAGGCTTAACGTTGTTTTTCGTCGCACGGCAATCAGCAAATTTGAGACCCATTTTTCCACAGAAGCGACATTGAACTGGTGCGTGTATACGTTGTCTCTTACCTGCAGAGTTCTCCTCAACATTACGCTCTTTTTTTTACCAAAAATAAGTGCCCGCAGCTCATTTTGCAATTCGTTACGAGTTTTGATGTTATTTGTAAAAACCGTACGATGCGGCTTAGCATCGATATTGGCAGCGTGCGCCAGAGCAACAGACACGGCGATCTGTTCAATAGTCATTGACTTCCATTTTGCCATAGACAGAAAGGCACTCACCGTCTTTTTTGACTACTATTGAGGATATTAAAAACAATAGCTGCAGGAGTTTCGTTGCTTTCAAATCGTGGAGCACCAAGCAGCTGCACTAGCGCCAGCAGCGACGGAATTAAACTTTGGAGGTACGACTGCTTTATTTTCGCCTGCCACTGAAGAAGCACTTTTTACTGCATTTATGACTTCGATCAAATTGTGATCCTGCGTTTCCAAAAGTTTGCGCAGACGGTCGTCGGAAATGGCTTCTTCTGATGTCGTAGCTGTTTATTCTCTCCACTAGCTCTTCCTCTTGAGGCATCGTAGCGCGTGCCATGCGTTTCCTCGGCATCGACATGATCTAACTTCTTTTGTTCAGCTTCAATTTCTCACTGACTCTAATTTCACAATTATGCTCGACTTTTGCTGTGAGAGCTTCAATGGCCGCCTCCTGTCTCAAGCTCTTGACGTGCGTCTGAATTCTCAACTTGCAATCTAGTTGTACCCCTCTTGGTGAGGTGACAAGTGTAATCGCTAGAGCCAAGAACATTGTCTTCATCATGGTCCAGTTGCGTTTGCGATCGGAATTCTTATACATTATTATTGATAACTTGGTCGGTCTCCATTTGGTCAGCCAACTGCTCTGTATTTGCGGTTTCAACATCAGTTGGGTAACCTTAATCAAGAATTCAAAAATTTGTTATGCGAAGTATCGCTGGCCTCGCTCAATTGTAAAGCGTTGGAGCATCAAAAGAGCAAAACAAATAAAGTAAAAATTTTCAATGAATATAGCCCTTCAAATTAAAGCTCAAGAAAAGAAGACAAAATCAGGGCTCAGGTCCAAAGAAAGCGGCATCACAAAGCGTCAACTTAAATAGCCTTCAAGTAAAGTGACCAAAAAATATATGAGTTCAAAACGGCCAAGTAAGTTAACCTTAAGATAAGAAGGACACATAATGAGGAGCTGCTGCTTAAAATTGAGCGCAAAGAGTAGTGTAGCCACTTTCAAAGAGAGGGTTGAAAAATATCTTGGCGATGTGGCCACAGTACGAGCAGGAACAAAAAGGACGGCAGTGAAATAATGTGGAAGGGACGAAACCACTACGACAGAGGATGTTTTCCAAAGCCTGACCGACCTGTTCCAGGGCATAACGATCAGCCCATCAAATGTGGAGAATGTGGGATAGTTGTCTACGGGATAGTTGTCTACGGGATAGTTGTCTACGGAGAATGTGGAATAGTTACCAGAAAGTCTCCGTAATGCTATCCATAAACAATTCTATCACAGTACTCAAGTAAAGTTTGTGGCTGTGGGCTGGTCACGGTGCCGTATCACACAAGACGAGTGACCAATGATGCGTTTCAGGTGCCTTTGATTTGGGAATCAATCCACAACTTGTAAGGAAGCAGACCGCTCAGGCTGCTGACAGCGATGCGGTGAGCGTGGACATAAAGCCAAAGGATGTGTAGCATCGCCCAGATGCCTAATCTGCAGTGGTGGTAAAGACCAGAACCATGCGACGGTTACATATGCGTGTACGGCTAACAAGAAGTCAAAGCAACTGAATGGAGTCAGGAAGCAGCGTCATGCTGGACCATATTAATAGTTCAGCTTAACGCGAATCACTGCACCTTATGGCAACTACTCCACGAACCCCCGGGGATGTTCTTTCCACGCATCTCCTTGGAAGAGATTATGGAAGCCGCTATGAGGATAGACCCTTAAGGCCCCTGGTCCTGGTTCATCAAATCAATCGCGATGGGGAAGCTTGAGATATTTACGGACACTTTCAGGCAGTGCCTTCTGGAAGGGATGTTTCCCTAATTAAAGTGCTTATCTGGAACGTCAAAAGGATGGTTTCCAAAAAGGCAAGAGCACTCTCGATGTTCCTGCAGAGGTGAGTAATATTGCTAGAAACTCCCAAGCCAGAGACAGATAGCTCGGAGGCGCTAAAACTACTCTGCTACCGTGTTCCTGATACTGAAAAAGACTTCAGGAACAAGCCAAAACCGCCACCAATATACATCAGAGACAAAAGCTCTAATACTCTCGTTAACAAAATAGTAGACCTGATTGGCAAAGCTAATTTTCATATAATTCCCCTAACCAAAGGAATTATTCACGAGACCAAAGTACAAAAACCGAAGAAAACTACAGAGTGCTGACCAAATACATAAACGATACAACAGAAACTTCTATACGTATCAACTAAAAAGCAGCAAAGGCCTGCAAGTGATACTTACTTAAAGGGCATCGAAACTGATGTAAAACCTGCTGATATCTCAGAGGCTCTGAACATGGAACATGGATTCAACGCGAAGATGGTCATCAACATACTAAACTAGGACAAGACGCCGCAACCGCGACCTATAAACTGTAGTTTCTACTGCACCGTAAAATCACTGTCGAAGAACCACATAAGCGCAATGGACCAGTGCAGTGTGCAAACTGTCAAGAGTTCGGCCATACAAGCTTGTGGAGAACTCCACAACTCTGTAAACTGCCCTCAAAATGGAGAACTAATAGACCTCCTTGGTTCACTAAGGAATTAGCAATGCTTAAAAATGTGAAGACTAGATATTATAAAAGATTTAAGAGTTCGAATAATCCCTCAGATTTTTCGCGTTATGTTATCGCCAGAACAAATTTTGTTGTTTGTAATTCGCGTTGTTGCAATAAATACCTAATTCGTTGTCGTTTGCAATTTGCTCAGAATTCTAGGCAGTTCTACAACTTTGTCAATACTAAACGAAAAACTTCCTTACTGCCTTCATCTGTTTCTTATAAAGACATGAAAGCCAATACTGATCAGGCTCCAGCCGATCTTTTTGCAGAATTCTTCCAAACTACTTATTCATCTTCTAACTTTCTTCCTAATTCCCCCCTTATCCGTATACCTTGCCAAAATCTAACTGCATTTTTAGTCCTGTGATCCTGGAAAGTTCGTTACTTAACGAACTTAACTTAATCAAGCCAAGTTATTCACCAGACCCAGATGGAGAACCAGGATGTGTACTTAGGTACTGTGCTGATTCTCTATGTAAGCCTTTGCTTAAATTATTTGAATTGTCTGTAAGCTCGTGCTCTTTCCTAACCAACTGTCCTTATTTATTGCAATCGGACCTGGATTTGTTTTTTGCTTGGTGTAAATGCAACTTATTTTTTCTGAATTGCTCTAAATGTAAGGTTATTTCATTCTATAGAAGTGCGCCTCACACATTTAATTCCATGCTCGACCGGGTTTCTCTTGAGTGATTAGACTGTGTCACCGATTCGGGAATTCTTCTCGATAATAGACTAAAATTTGACAAACATATCGCGCTTACAGTCAACAAGGCGACTCAATCTCTTGGATTTATCAGACGATGGTCTAGGGAATTCGACGACCCTTATACGACTAAGCTGCTATATACTTCTCTTGCTTGGCCTATTCTGGAATACGGATCTTGTGTGTGGTCTCCTCAATATCGGTACAACAAGACAGAATTGAGTCTGTTCAAAAGAAGTTTCTTCTTTTTGCTCTTCGCGGCTTTAACTGGGTTCCAGGTACTTATTTGCCTTCATACCATAGTAGATTGCAATTAATTAACCTCACATCTCTTGCTAACCGTCGCATGATGCTGGGAGTTCTATTTGTACATAAATTAATAATTGGCAAAATTTACTCATCTCTACTATTGAGCCAAATTAACTTTTCTGTACCTTTGAGACGTACTCGTAACTTCACACCACTTTCTCTAAATACTTGTAATACTAACTATTCTCTGCACGAACCTTTTCGAGTTCTCTGTGTTGACTACAACAGACTTTTCCGAGTCCTCTTTTGATACGATTAAGAACCATATCCTTAATCTATCCTTTTTAGCACGTAGCAACTTACACTAATTTGCTTTACTAATCATAGTGATCTGATTGGGTTTTTCTCGGTTTTTCCCAATCCTCGCAACAAATGTTGGATCATTTAATATTCTTATTTTGAACACCCTAGATATTAACTTAAATTTTTTACTTAAATATTTCATTTTAAATTTTTATTATATTTTTCAGTTTTAATTTATATTAAAAATTGTAATTTTTTGGTCGACTGTTAATAGTTGACATTAAATAAATAAAAAAAAATACAGACGACCCAGCACCAAAAAGTGTGATAATTGTGAAGGTAATCCTACAGCAAACTACCGAGGTTGTCCTGTGAATAAGGAACTAAAAAACCGGATACATCAACGAGTGTCTGCACTACACTCCCAAAATGTACAGAGTACATTTACACCCTCCAAATGTAATGGAAACGTAAGGCTCGCAAATACATATATACCCCCTAAAACAAATGAAAACGTAACATTCGCTAGAGCACTTAAAACTGGCCTGGTTAGCCACGCACCCACAAGTCCTATACCACCTTTCGCTTATGCGGAGCAGACACACACACACCAACCAATAATACATCTAACATTGAATCGTTGATAATAAATCTACAAGAAAGCATGAAAGAATTCATGACATTGATGCGCACGACTATGCAAGACCTTATGCGCAATCAAAATCTTTTGACAAAAATCCTTGTATCACAACAATCAATATAATGTCTTCTCTACGTATGGCACTGTGGAACGCCAACGGCGTTTCACGACACAAACTTGAACTGACCCAATGTCTCCATGATAAGCAAATTGACGTGATTCTACTTGCGGAAACACACCTCACAAGCAAGTATAACTTCCAAATACAGGACTACTCTTTCTACGGCACAAATCACCCAGATGGAAAAGCACATGGTGGTTCTGGAATCTTAATAAGAAACCGTATTAAACATGTTTTTTGCCATGGTTTTTCCAAAAATTATCTCCAAGCTAAATCTATAAATATATACTCGTGTAGTGGTAATTTAACTCTTGCCGCGGTGTACTGTCCTGCGCGCTTCACAGTATCCGAAGACGAATTTATGGGCTTCTTTAACACGCTAGGCGACCGTTTCAGAGCAGCAGGTGACTACAACGCCAAGCACACGCACTGGGGATCTCGTTTTGTGACCCCAAAAGGAAAGCAACTGTATAACGCAATCTCTACTGTAAGTAACAAGCTCGACTTTGTTTCCTTGGGTAGATGTACTTACTGGCCAACAGATCCCAAAAAACTGACTGACTTAATTGATTTTGCCATACCAAAAAATATTCCCCGCAATCTGATTTCCGAGGAATCCCTTTCGGACCTTTCATCTGACCACTCGCCCGTACTCCTAAATCATCTATAGCGCCCGGATCTTGAGGTGCAGTCATGCAGATTAGCATCATACATAACTGACTGGATAAAATACAAAAAATATATTAGCTATCATATCGCACTAACTCCAAGGCTCAATTACAAAGCTGATGTAGATCATATTGTACACCATCTGGAATCTGTTCTAGTTGCGGCAGCACGTAATGCAACACCACAATCTACAAATGCACCGCCAAAGATAAAAAATACGAACGCACAAATAGAGCAGCTCGTTCTAGAGAAGCGTCGTTTAAGACGAGAATGACAATATCACAGATCGCCATCCGCAAAGCAAAAGCTTAAAGACGCCACAAGAAGATTCTCAAAAGCGTTAAAACAAGAGCAGGATTTTTGCCATAGCAGCTATATAGAGAAACTATCCCCATCAAGTACAAAACACCCACTATGGAGAGCCCATCCATCACTATGCCCACCGGTAGAAACAGTTATGCCAATAAGAAACTCGGCAGGCGAGTGGGCACGCAGTGACGAAGACAGAGCATCCTCTTTCGCCATGCATCTTCCAAATGTATTTCAACCAAACCAAACCCTGCAACGAACGCATTCACATTACCCCAGCTAGCAGACGAAAACCAACTGTCATATTCTCCAATTATATTCAGACCGCAAGAGATTGTTAAAATCATTAAAGAACAACTCCAAGCGAAAAAGTCACCAGGATGCGACCTAATAACCCCGAAGATGATTATTGAACTACCTCACTGCACAGTCTGTACCATCTGCCAACTGTGTAATGCGATAACCGGAATTGGCCATTTTCCAGACAGATGGAAAAAATCTGTCATTATAATGATACCTAAGCCTGGAAAAGATCACACGGTCCCCGCATCATATAGGCCCATAAGCCTAATATCATGCTTATCAAAACTTCTCGAAAGATGTCTCCTAACATACATTATCCCATATCTGAATAACCACAATATAATCTCCGCACATCTATTTGGTTTCCGCGGAAAACATGGAACCATCGAGCAGGTCATCCGAATTACATCTAATATTCGTACTGCATTTGAATAACGGGAGTACTGTTCTGCGATATTTCTGGACGTGGCCCAAGCCTTTGACAGAGTCTGGCTAGATGGACTGATGTATAAAATAAAAACAATGCTCTCTAGTTGCACACACAATCTGCTAGAGTCGTATCTTTACAACAGAGCATTTTCAGTGAGATGCAACGCCGCCATGTCAGTTAAGCATATCATAAAAGCTGGTGTTCCTCAAGGCAGCGTTCTTTGTCCTACCCTATACATCCTTTATACAGCGGACATCCCCACGAGTAGCCAAATGCGATACTAAGTCGTTTGAAATTCCCACTGCGAGCATCAGCACAACTTGCTGGACATCTGGCGACTGTTGAGATATGGCTATCTGACTGGCGAATAAAAATTAATGAGCAAAAATGCAAGCATGTTACGTTTACTTTAAACAGACAAGGCTGCCTTTCAGTTACACTAAACAATACTGTAATCCCAAGAGCAAACGAAGTAACGTATCTCGGCGTTCACCTTGACAGACCTGGCGCAGGCACATTGAAACTAAAAGGACGCAACTAGAGCTGAGAACGATCAGTGGGGAACCTTGGTACGTTCGCTCCAGTCAGAGACGTCGTAGTCCAGATAAAAGAAAAGTACCACATAGAGCTCTCTGCCCATCCAAATCATCTTGCAAGAGACCTAACACGGTTTTCTAGCCGATCTCGT
This sequence comes from Hirtodrosophila trivittata, assembly GCA_035045065.1. NCBI lineage: Eukaryota > Metazoa > Arthropoda > Insecta > Diptera > Drosophilidae > Hirtodrosophila > Hirtodrosophila trivittata. The sequence continues at coordinate 541,993 of JAWNNK010000722.1, read as the reverse complement.
CCAGAGATCCATCCCAGCGATAAATACTTAGGGAGCAGTAGACTCTAAGCAGTTGCAAATATAATTGTTAATTAATATAGTTTAATAAGATTTGTAAAATGGGTTAAAAGTTGTGGCTTAAAAAACAGAGGTTGTCCCTTCAGCAGCAGAAGCGTGGCTTAAACATTGCTGGTCACCCTCAACGGATCTCAAGTAAGCTCGAAAAAAAACCAAGAAATATTTGGGAGTCCTACTACATTATAGTCTTAGTAAGGTATTCTAGTAGAAAAGCAGCAATGACGACGGATGCGCTAGGTGGCCTAATGCCCAATGTAGGAGGTCCTAGGCTGATTTGCAGGAAGCTTCTAGCGTCGCTTCCCAGTTTTAGATTGCAGATTCCACCACGTCGACGCCGGTACATATTCTTCTGCACTGTATTAGAATCACAGAGAAAATAGAGCGAATCAAGAGAGAGAATGGTTCCCCACCTCGGCCTAAAAACTTGTAGACTCCATGATTGCAGACCAGCACGTTTGGAATTGATTCCACGCCACACAAAAAAAAACTGAGGCGAGCTCAAGCCGACAAACAGATTAAGAATACCGAACTAATAGACCAACAGGTATGCCTGTGTGGTGCCTCCACTTCAGCTACCTCAGCTTGTCGTAAAAAGAGTTTAAAACATACCCGGAAGATTACATTATGGGTCATATATGGAGGAAGAGTATGACATGGGGACCACGTTCTCTTACCGAAGTAATGTCTGAATTGATTGTTCTGGCGAACTTACATCAAGGGCAGAAGAGTATACGGCGGTTTTTAGTGCGTAAGCGGCCACCTCCTAAGTGTCGCGAATTGGATTTACTCTTCTACGGACTGTAGGTGGTATCCGTTTGAAGACTTTCCGGCCGGGTGCAATACCAAAAAAATAAAAAAAAAAATAACAAACATGTAAGTTAGTTACATTCGTGGCTGGCAGGAGCAGAAGTTTAGGGTATTTTCATAGAGTTTCTTTCCTATTGTTATAGCATTAAGCTTAAATAATAGCGAGAAAGAACACTACAAATGATTCTGTCACAGATTTGCGATCTCTTTTCCACATACTTGTATATATTTTACTATAGGTGCTCGTAACATCATGATGGGCACCTTTTCACAATAGTGACAGCAATGACTACTGGGCAGGTGCCCTTTTTTTTTGTCCATTCCTTCCCTTGCTCCCTCTATCAAATAGCTCCCACCCCTTCCCGTCGGGTAAGAACTGCTGGACGAAACTATGTTGACAGAGATGTACCCGCTCGTACTCATAATTGCAACTTTAGTAGACTTATAGCCGGATATTACCCTCCCGCTTGACGTCTCTCAGCATTATAGTCGACTTCATCATCGACATACCACACCATTTCCTTGTATGGTGCATGATTAAGTTAATAAACGAATCCATGGTGGAGTGTTCCAAATATCGTTCCAATTACAAATATTCACTGTAAGGAACCATGGACGTGACTAGGCCTCCGTCAGCCCAGAAAAGTTCTTTATACCTAGCTTTTTTTGACACTCTTTTTCGAGCTAACTCGGGCGTTCGAACACGTTGCATATCCAGATTAGTTTACAATAATTAAGGACAGTTGTTATCATTATATGTTAAGTACAGCTTCATATCATTGGCGTACATAAGTACATGAAACAAATTTGACAGGAGATCGTGAATAAACAGATTGAAAAGTAAAGGACCAAGATGGCTGCTCTAAGATACGAGGTAAGAAAAAGACGAAAATGATTTTTGGGTTCCACAAGTAAGCTATTCAGAGATCCACATACGAAAGCTGTGAAGAAATTCGATAAGGCTTATTTTGTGAAGTAAGAGATAGTGGTTAACAGAGTCAAAAGTCTTGCTGAGATCTGTGTAAATAACATCAGGGTGTTTTTTGCTTTGAAAACCTATGATAACAAGGAAGGTAAGCTCAAATAAGTTTAGTTAGTCAAAAATAGTTGGTTTTTTATTTTTTATTATTTTTATTCGGCAGGGTTAACTGATAAAGCTACATAAGTTGAGATGTTATCAATCTATCAAACATCTTAGGCATCGCCGATAATTTTGAAATACCTCCATAGTTTAAACATCGGTTTTAGCCATGTTTGTGTAGTGGAATTCTAGGAATTCCTTCCAAATTGTTAGGAAAGATCACGAGTCAATAAAAATATAAATAATATAAGGGAACGTTTGTATAGATAATCAAAACTGTACCTAGCTACACAAACTGATACTTCCTCTAGTCCTAGTATGTAAGGCTGTATCTGAGATCATTTGACTATATATGCTGTAATAATTTTTGCAAAGTATTAGTATAACGGAAATTTGGTAGAAAGTTAGAGAATGAGTAAGTAGACTGTGTATGCTTGCATTTTTAATTCTCATTGTTTTCTTTAGGAAATCTAACTTTAATGTGAGCTTACATGAAACCTTCCAAGGTTATGTCTTGGGCGAGCCATAGAGAAACTACTTTAATTTGGCTGTTGTCATTTTCATCAAAGTTTTTTGGGCACCACGTTTTAGCTTTGTTTTTTTTCATTCACACTCACTTAGCAAATTTCAGATGTTGTCAACAACGCTGTAGGACCATTTAAAGCTCCAATTATATTTATTTTGGCGGGTGATAGCTTCGCATGCAACATTTACAGATCTTATATGAAGTGTTTGGTGGTCATTTCACTACTGCGCACTCCGCATTAAATATTGTTCACAGCGCTGTAAGCCCCATTTACACTCCAGTTATATTTCTAGTGGCTGGTAGTAGCCTTGACAGTAACATTAAAAGTTCTTAAAACTAGTGGCGAGTAATTTCTCTCCGCACTCCGTATTCCTTTTCACACAATTAGCAGTTCAATTGTTTTTACTAACTTTGTATATGTGTTTCAAATGTGTCATCCTGGTTTTGCCACGGGCGTCATGTAATATAAATTAGGTCGAACTGATCTACTTTAACTACCACATGATCCAAATTAGGTTATCACAGGAGGAACCAACTCAACTTATGCCCTTTAGCTCACACATTTATAAAAGACAAGTTCTGGTCTTATTCGTGAACCAATGTAAATATTTCTTATAACCGTCTTCCTACACCCACCTTCCACCTTCCTTTGGTCCCCGCATCCTATGTTACTTTCCAAATATTTATTGACGTTTGTTGCTCAATCCATCAAATCACTTCCGTTGGCGGTGCGCCGTCATTGATCGATCGCCAACCGTATAACTCTTATCTCTTTACCAAGGGATCCGTATTAAACTTCGGCATGTGCTTGTCTTTCTTTAGCTGTACTCAGAAAATACGATTCTTTCCAGTAGGAAGCTACTATTGAGGCCGCATTGAGGAGCCAAAATGGCCTGTTGGGTTACCGGTCTCCGAGATATAATGGCTGTTCACCTTTCCTTAGTGAGGGCGTTGCGGAAACAAGGCAGTGATCATACATAGTGCCGAAGCCGTCTGGGCATATTACCCTAGATGGAAAATGGAGTCGTATCTTCTTGTGACCACTTTCAACGTGATGCCCCAAAGATTAACATCGGCTCCCCACATATTTGACTGAAGATCTTTGATCGTGACGTCAAAATCTACTCTAGTTGGTTTTGACCGACTTATATTCGATACTTTTTTTTGTTGATCATGAACTTTGAAATGGATACTCAAGTGGTAGGTGCAAGTGAACTCTCTCCTCTTTTCCATGAAGTATTTCTGCAGCATTATCTACTGATAAGAGTTAGGTCTATGATTGAGCTTTTCCCGGCCTTACAATTAGTGAGGTGTTACATATCGTTGGAAACTGCAGCGGCAAGTGACGAAAACAACTCTAAGAGTTCTGCTACACCACCCGCCCGCCTAGGCGTTGAACTCACCAGCTATGACAAGCTGAGGTCTTATACGTGCGTTATCCGCAAATTCCTCAAGAATAAAACAGGCACAATTCAGCTTGGTGGTGTGTAGCAGCTGTATATGGTAATCCCGTTTACTTTTGTCCTGTCGTAATCCTAGTCGCTAGTATAGGTTTTCACGAGGTTGGGTTCGCAGAGACTATATTGCCGCCCCACCCGTTTTAATTATTATTCATTCACAATCTCTAACACGCTTGTAGGGCTCGCAGGTAACGACAACGTCGGTCTCTTTCTCTCTTAGTGTCTGTATCAGAAGATCGTGTGCATCCGGACAGTGGTTAAGATTTATCTGTCAAAACTTCTTGTTTCTTTTGGAGAGTGCACTCCAAAGTGTATCGGGATTTGCTAAGCGTCTATTAATTTATCTCTACAGAACATATTTTGGCACTCCTTTGAACGTTCCACTCCGTCAATACAAATTGGAGAGGTCCACCTCGCTCCTACACAGCTTCGCTAGGTGACGAAATGTGAGTCACCTAGGGCACTAGGTTTTGGGTATACTCTCTCGAAACCAATAGTTAGCCAAACCCACCCTCAGCTTACACACTGACAGGACATTTTTTAGCTGGTTTTGCTGGCTTCAGTACGAAGGTATATATCATCCAGCGCTATATTATCTATATTCATGTATATGCTTCCCTTTGTATATAGGTTGAGGTCGATCATATTTGGATATATTGAACTACAGTGTTCTAACGTTTATTAGTTCACCTATAAAGATAGATATTAATTTGTCTCATAGAAGTAGGCCTAATAGAGATGTCTCTCGCAAATTATACCAATTTGAAATTTCAACGGTAATCTGCCTTACCTTACCTTTCAAGAAATGTTGTACAAACTTGTCCCCAAATTGAGTATCTCTATCATCCAAAAAACCTTATTTTTGATCTGCCTACCTGTGAGCTTTTTTTTTCAGGTATCTTGGTCGTTAAAACACGCTATTTTCGTAAAATAGATCTTATTAAACTTAGTTCATTAATTTTAGAAACAAACTGGTCGCAATTGTATTCTTGAACCAACTTGAACAATGCCTCTTAATTTTTATTTTATAATTAATTCACTTTTTTACCAGTGCCTGAAAAAATTCCTAGGAACATACTGGCAATACTTAAAAATTTGAAGTCGCGATATTATAAAAGACTTAAGAGTTCGAATAATCCTTCCGATTTCTCTCATTTTTTTATGGCTAAATCAAATTTTGTTTTATGTAATTTAAGTTGTTACAATAATTACACATCTCGTTATTTCGTTTTTGTTTGCAATTTTCTCAAAATGCTATGAAGCTCTTCAACTTTGTCAATACTAAACGTAAGTCTTCAAAAAAAGAAGATATTAACAGATTTATTAGATAAAATATTAATAAAATATTAATAACCTATATTAATATAAATCATACCACCAAGAGCGCCACATTTATATGAGTTTTGGGCGGCGGTGGTGGCATCTGCAAAATCACTGCTTTTGAAAAACATGGTCGAAGCAAGTCTCACATACGAAGAACTTCAAACAGCTTTCACTGAGGTGGAAACAATCTTTAACTCACGACCAGAGTGGTTGAACTAAGTACACACAAAGAAATCTTGCAATGACCTATTCACAAAATTTCACCTCTTCCAGTCAAAAGTTAGTGCCTTTCAAGTGAAATCGACCAGATTTCCCTACACAGCGTCAGAGTCTAGGTAATTCTGCTTAATTTCCCTAGACAGCGTCAGAGCCTAAGTAATTCTGCTTGATCATAAATAAAATAAAATAATTGACAGACATCTCTTGGATTCATTAAACGATAGTTTAAAGAATTTGACGACCCTTATAAAACTAAACTCATCTAGAATTCTTTTGTTCGGCCTATTCTGGGCGTCTGTACTCTTTTTGCTCTTCATGGCTTTAACTGGGTTCCAAGTACCGATTTACTATCATACCCTAGTAGACCATTTAAAATTAACCATCCATCTTTTTCTAATCGTCCGAAGATGCTGGGAAGAATTTTAATTTTGCATAAATTAATATCTTAGTTGATGGTGTCAATTGGAGTCAATTGACTCATACTGTTAACTTTTCTGTACCTTCGAGACCTACTCGTAACTTCACACCAGCTTCTCTAAAAGTCTTTTTAGAATTTTTAACTCAGAGTCCTCCTTTCAAACTATTAAAATCCAAATTCTTAACTTTATAGCATGAAGTAACTAAATAGCTCTAATAATCTTAATGATCTTATTGGGGTTTTCCCAAATATTGGATAATTTAACATATTCATTTTGAACACCACAGACTTTAATTTTAAATCTAAATGCTACATATTCAATTCTTAAAACCAGTTTCTACTCTACTTCTACTAATCTTTTTACTCCCAACTTTTTGGCGACCCTTAATAGTTGACTTTAATAAATTAATATATAAATAAATACATAAACAAATAAATAAATAAATGAATAAATAAATAACTAAATAAGTAAGTAAATAAATAAATATATGAATAAATAAAATAAAATAAATAAGTAAAAAAGTAAATAAATAAATAAATATATAAATAAATAATACAATGAAAAATCGGCAGCCCGATAATATTTTAGATAAGTAAAATATTAAGTAATACCTGATCAGCATTGTCAAAAAGCAAAATATGACTCTAAACCTTACCTTATTTAAAAATAGGTGAACCGGAAGACAAGATTAATTCGACGCTATTAAAAATGATCCGAATTATATATACACAAAAATTGTATACTTAAGATAAATTTTTCTTAATGAAACATTAAGACTCTTAATTATTTAGAAAAATTTGTAGCCAATACTCGTATAAGATAAACCTACACTACACGTCCATTCAACAGTCCAGTAGGAACACGCCGACCAAAAGACAACACTCAATGTTGACAGAAACTTATAGAATTATATATAAGCTTCAAAAGGAAAATAATATAAACTGCGAACATGAACTATTAAGAAAAACAATGATTACATACAATAAACCAATACATTCCACGATTAAATTGACACAATTCGAGCTTTTCGCAGGACAACTCACGTTTTTTATATTGTAGGACAATAGAACATACGGTTTACCTATATAAATTGAATGAATTCAAAATCAAGCTATTTGACCAAGTACAAAAAGAAAAAACAACGAGAACGGATGAAAGATTACATAAACATAATGACGAAATAAAAGATAGAACCGATAGCATTATAACCAAATGATATAGTTTATAAAAAAGAGAATAGAAGAAAGAAAATCGCACCAAGATTTTCTAAACACGTCGTCCAATAAGACAGTGGTATTAATTTTAAATCGGAAATGGTCAGAAAATTCAAAAGGATAAAATAAATCAAACAATTAAATAGAAGATTAAAAAGCAAATAACATATTTTATATGCGCTACAATAGTGGGCGCTTCGCAAAGTGAGAGCGGTTGCAGATTTTTGTTAGGTGCAGGGAAAAATGCTACCATCCACCAGGACAATCAGCAAGTAATCACGAGTCGCGTATATTTTTAGCAAATTGCCGTCGAGTTTTATTCTTTAATGTTTTGGTCTTATATATATCTTAGCAATTGGTAATAATGATTAGACAAAAAAGGAAAATTGGAAGAAGAAAATATATCATAAATCGATACATCGATATCTATTATATCAGTCTCGTGGTGTAATTCTCGCGCTCTATTTACATAAACATTTTCTGCTTCCTGCTTACTCCTAAAATACTTTAAACTGTGATTCTTTTTTATTGTTTCTTTCCGGGCGCTTTGCGATCTTTTTAATTTTAAAATCTGTGCCTGTAAGTTTTTATTTACATTTTGCTTTCCAAACGCGGCGTCTTTGCAGTTTTTGTTTTGAAATTCGCATGTGCTGTGTTGTTTTTAATCTAATTGATCGGAAAGCGAAAACGACGCTTTCGCGCTGTGCGATTTGATTTCGCTCATCTTTTTATAAACGTTTTTTGTTTATTACTAATAGTTTTTCTTGTCTCATTTTTGAGTGATTTTCTTTACTTTTCGTAACCATCTCGTTCTCTTAACTACTAATAACTTATAGTACAGGTATGTCTTATTGGTCAACCACAATTTATTCATTGTTGGTTGTGCGACAATATGTTGAACTTTGAGTGCGCCGGTTTATCTGGGTGGTACTGTGATAAAATCAACAAACACAGTTCCGCCACGGTTAAATCTAAAGGCGGCATTCGATGGGCGTGCCCATAATTATATGTTAAGCAGTTTGATTTTAGCAAGATGTACCATATGGCACGCAATTAGTATTTTAAACTGAGCAAGCAGCCAAACGACTAATCTTGAACTGCTCAGTCAATTCCAATTTGAGTCGCGTCGTACAAAAGTAACTGATATTTTAACTGTGCCTGTGCCTATCCCTCCTAACGCTTCTCCCACCCTCAACTCCACACCTACTATATTAGATGTGCTCTCTTTTTCCCCCTCTCCTAGTAGTTTTCTCAATTTCTCTTCGCTACTTACGCCAGTTGGTGCACCCCCAGCCCTAGTAGTTGATCCACTTCCATCAACTGATGCCGTGGCGAGGGCCACTCGACGTAAAACTAGGCATTCCCCTATCTCGGCTCCTAGTCCCATAGTAAGTCCTCCTTCTATACATCCAAATCTTTCTGTCATTTCTCCTCGCAGACAAGTTTCTGTCTCAAGATTATCAGCTGACACAACGTGCGATTTTATAGTTTCATATATCGCTAGTAGATCTTCTGCTAATGTAGCAGTTACTAAATTCAACTTTTCTGCTCCTAGAGAAATATCATTCATTAAAATTAATGTTTCTTTAAATAACTTTAATACTATCTGCGATTGTAATTTGTGGCCCCCTCACATGATTATTCTTGAGTTTAAGCTAAAAAAACGAGCGCAGCCTCCACCTGTAGCACTTCCTACTAATATACCTGTAACTAATGTCTTAAAAACTAGGCTATTTGTCAGACTATATTACTATTAAATATAAGAATGTTAGAGGTCTTCTTTCTAAACTCCAAAAACTATATCTGATTAGTATTTCATTTGAGTCCGATATTATTGCTTTTTCTGAGACTTGGTTAAACCTTACCATATCTGATTGTAAAGTTTTATCAAACAATTTTACTATATTTAGACGCGACCGGTCAACACGCCGTGGCGGTGGCGTGTTAATTGCCGTTAAAACCATATTACAATCAGAATTGGCAGCGCTTCAGTCTTCCTCTGATGTTGAAATAGTTGCTGTAAAAGTAACTCTTCCATCATCAGCTCTTTTTATCATCTGTTCCTATATTCCTCCTGCCTCTGATTTACAACTTTGCATGCAACACTTAAGTTGCAGTAACGAAATATTTTCTCTAGCGCGTGACAATGACCAATTAATTGTGCTTGGTGACCTTACCTTGCCCGCCACAACTTGGACATTTTTCAGCAGCGCGAACTATCTTATTCGCTCTTCTCAACATGACTTTTTAGATGGTATTTTTGATCCTTTAAATCTGCCTGAAGATCCTTATCACCCTACTATTGAAATTTCTCTCTATATATCTAACCAATCTACCTTATCATCACCTATTCCTACAGAGCAACACCGTTGTTTTCGCAAAGGGAATTTCACTTTGCTAAATCAACTTAAGCTCGCAACTGATTGGTCCTTGCTTGACTCCGCACTTGACATCGATATTGCTCTAAGCTCCTTCTACGACAGATTTAACTCTCTATTAGATATCTGTATTTCTTACTCTTACCAGTAAGTCTAAATGTCTTAAAAAAATGTAAGAGGTCTGGTTCTAATCTTGAATTATCTAAATATTCTATCGCTACATCTAACTTCTTTCTGCTTAACACTCAATGTTACACAGATTATATCGCCCGATGTAAAAATCAATTTTCAAGTAATCCCAAACTTTTCTACTACTTCGATAACTCGAAGCGTTAAAAATCCACGCGCCTCCCATCTTCTTTCTTTCTTGGTAATGAAAAGGCTAACAGCGACTTAGCTGCCGCTGATTTCTTTGCCAAATTTTTTCAATCCACGTATTCATCTATTCCTGATTCTAGTAATCTCTATCCTAATAGTTTAACTTCATCCAAGTCTATTTTCGCTCCCATAGTATGTGAGTCTTCTCTACTCTGTGCTATAAGACTTGTAAAATTTTCTTACTCACCAGTGCGGGATAATATTCCAAGTTGTGTCTTAAAAGAGTATACCACTTCTTTACTTCGACCTCTTCTTAAACTTTTTAATCTATCAGTTACCACAGAAGTCATTCGATCCCTTTGGAAGGCCTCATTTATCATACCTTTTCATAAAAAAGTGGTAAGTCTGATATCTTTAATTACAGAGGTATTGCGTTGTCTGCTTTCCAAAACTGTTTGAAAATATCATTACGACAACTTTGCAACATCTCTGTAAATTTGTTATTTTTTTTCCTAACATGGCTTTGCAAAAAGTCAGTCCACTATGACCGACCTGTTGGAATTCACATCTCTTATTCACGATGCGTTCCAACAGAGAATTCAAACTGACGTAATTTATATTCACTTCAGTAAGGCATTCGACTATGTACATCATGATCTATTACTTTTCAAGCTCCGTTGTATTGTGTTCCCTCCCTCTTTCTTACCGCGGATTTCGTTGGCGGGCAATGATCGCAAGTCCAAGCCAGTCCGTTTGCAGCTTTGGACATCGACCACTTTTTCACACGTGTGTTTACAGCTACACTTCGTTGCCTGGTTTGACTCGACCTGATGTGATCGAAGATCGTACCGTGTCTTGGTTGTTGCGGCAACAGCTAGGAGTTGTTGGAGTTTTATGGAGGTCTTCCGGTATTTGGCTCACGACCGTTGGGTACTTTTTCGCATCCGGGGAGGGTCGGCCGTACAACAGCTCATCCGGTAAGCGGAGTTCACGTCCGAGCAGCAGTCGAAAAGGGGAAACCCTGGTTGCGTCATGCGGAGTGGAGCCCAGATGAGATAAGCCCACAGGGCTAAGGATAACTGCCGAGTCAGACTAGTGCGGCCTGTACCGTGCCCTTGTGCGGAGAATACGTGCTTATCGTATCCGTGGAGGAGCTGCAAGAGTTTGGTGCGCGTCTTTTCGGCCAAGTCCTTGGGTTGCAACGCACCCCAATCCAGAACGCTGGATACACAGTCCTTCGGCTTGGTAGTAGACAGCACTTCTACCGGTTCTAATTGACCGAAGATAGACATGCCATTTTGCATGTCTGGGTGCCGTTATTTTGCACGTGTAACATGACCGACCCACTCGTAGTGTCCACTAGGGACCTTCCCAGAAATGAGTCAGGTGGGAGCTGGGAGTGGAGTCCTTGTTCCAGTATATCATGAGTCGGATAATCCTGTTACGAACATCCGATCCTGATGTGAGCGTGGTTGTCTGGTGGAATACGCACAGACGTCGTGCAGTATAGTAAGCCGGTACTTGTAAGGGTATCGAACCCCAGGTAAATTTTAGGCGTTGCTCCTTCATATCCACGACCGCCTGCTAAAGTAGTAGGAAATGCATACCCAAAAGCGTCGGAAAGTTGCCTACTACTAGCAAGAATTCGTGCTTGAGAGGTCGGCCGGCTGTAGGCAATCGTGTTACGGTTTTTCCAGTGGCTACAATTTCTTCGTCGGATGGGCCAAGGTCGGAAGGTTTTGACGGTTTAGCAGTGAAACGGCGGCACCAGTATCGACGATAAGTCGGACTGGCTTTATATTCACCTTTATGTAGCTATGTGGAACCCGCTCCAAAATCCTAATATACAAGGCAATAATAAAGCCAATCTGGACCTACGGCATCCAACTCTGGGGTACTGCCAGCCGGAGCAAACGACGGATGATTCAATCACTACACTACTAAGGCACTTCGCATTGCAACCAACGCCCACATCTTTTATGACAACATCAGCATCCATAGCGCCCTCCAATTCCCTTGGGTCAAAGACGAGATTGTGCGAAGCAGCTCCAGTTACATCGCAAGACTACACCACCATGAAAATCTCTTTGCCATTGGTCTGCTAGACAATAGGAACTCTACAAGAAGGCTTCAAAGAAGGCATCCCTTGGACCTCCCTTGGGACCCCACTCCCTAGTTCTCGGATCCCCAGTAATTACTCCATTAAATGAAATATTTATTTGTGAGGTACCCCATCATAATATTTAATAAATGTCATTTAAAGACGGCTCTTAAACAAAAATGCTTAACCAGGCCAATAAAAAAAAATTTAAAAAATGTATGAATGTAAGCTCCGGGCAGTCGGTAGAGTGATGTTGTACTCAGCTGCGGCTGGTTCGGTATCTGGCGTCCCAGGTTCTGTGTCCATAGTTCCATTCCATTACGGTGTGGCGGTGGACGGTGACAATCTCGTCTGCTTGTCAGCCAGCGGATCACATGAATCTACCGGTCCATGAATCTACCGGTCCATGAATCTACTGAGGGCGACAGCACCAACAAGTTGCCAGTGGACGGCGCCAATACGGGCGGTGCACCGAGCTGGGCTTCTCAACGAATGGCACGTCAGGCCGCGGTATGTGTACACTCTCCCCGGGCGCCGATCTTTTTCGAAAGCAGATTGTTCGGATGGCGGCGAGTTCAACGGAGGTGCTCCGGCAGGCGGCAGGCCGGTGGGGCGACAGTAGGTCGGCTTGTTGCGCTGCGACATCCGTGAAGTGGTGTCTGGAGTTGAAATCCGTGTTGCGGTTCAGTGAGGATTGGGGCCGTTGGGAGTGGAAGCCAATCTCCACCCCGGGACACGGGCTTCTCTTAGTTTCTCTCGTACTCCACAGAATTTGGAGGACGCTGATTGCCTATGCTCTGGCGGCGCCGGTTACGCTTCGAAGGCTATTGCTGACTCTCGGCTCTAGAGTCCGACAAAGTTCGGGCTTCAATACGCCGGGCCATGTCAAGCGCATCCCAAGCACTGCAGGTTTATGGCGAAGTTTTTAAGGGATTCTCTCGAACCTTGGATACGATTGTGGAACTCGTGGTATGCGACGTGTGGGCTTTGTGTGAAGTGACTGTCAGAGCTGCATACGAGCGTAGGTCGGTATCTGGCAGTGTCGCGTAGAGTCGCTGCGCCCAGCCACGTAGACTGGCGTACAATGTCCGACATGTCTGTTTGTGGGACCAGCCATACTCCTCGACCATGTCGTCAAACCACCGCTGGAATTCCACCCAGGATCTGGTTCCGTTGTACGTTCCAGCTCTGGAATCGCTACGAACTGCAACTCCGCAGCTGAATGGCCGGCTGGTGCTAGCGCTGGCTTTCTTGTTACACTGTACGCACCGTCCACGTTTGGAGTCCCGGGAACAGAGATGGTGCTTGCTGAATCCGATGTTGATGCTCTGTCCTCCTATTGGGCAACTCGGAAAGCCTTGGCTGGCCGTTGGTTATCCGTGGCTCATTCCGCGCTGCCATGGCATCAAAAAGGGTCGCCTCTCCTGTCAGTGGCGTACTATCCACCATCTCGTGGTTATCGGCGACAGCCTTGACAGCTGCGTCTGTGGATGCGGTGGCGGAAGCTCTCGCAGGTGGACCGCCAGGGCCTCCCAACACTGTACGCTCGACCGACGACCACATCTGCGCGAACTTTTGTTTGAAATGTGGATCCAGTCGGTTGTCCAGACGAGTAGCATGCGTATTCACTCTTGCGCGCGTAAGCGGCTAGTAGGTGGCTAGGTGTAGGAACAATACTACCCTCCACTCCAGGGTCATTAATAAATGAGCAGGCGTTGCATACAGGCCGGTGCAATAGTGATTGATCATGAATAGGAAAAAAAAAGTGAAGTGTGAAGAGGAAGAGTGAATGTACATTTTTTGGCATTCACTGCGAAGAGACAGAGGTGCCTGCCGAAACGCACGATTGCTCGCGATCGTAGGCTGGCGAATTTAAATTCGTTAGAATATGATTTGAATATTGATTATCATTGACATTCCCTTCAAATTTTATGACATTTGGAACAATGGAAGTGGAGGACAAAGTGCAAAGTGGAGTGTGAGCTCATTTTGCTCATTTTTTATGAATTCACGGAGAACTTAAATGGTGTGTTCGTTTTTTGAATATTTCGGCCGGCCCGAACGTTCGTCGTCATTCAAGTTTTCCAGACCGTCTTTGAAACGCGTATACCATTCGTAAATAGTGGTACGAGATGGACAATTATACGCATAAACTTCCTTACTGCCCTCATCTGTTTCTTATGAAGACATGAAAGCAAATACTGATCAGGCTTCAGCCGATCTGTTTGCAGAATTCTTCCAAACTACTTATTCATCTTCTATCTTTCTTCCTATTCCCCATATCCGTATACTTTGCCGAAATCCAACTGCATTTTTAGGCCTGTGATCCTGAAGATGGCCAGGTCAGGAAAGCAGTGGTACGAACCACAGAGGGACTCATTACTCGCCCCGCTGTTAAACTAGCCAGGCTTGACATTAAAAATTGGTTATACACCGTACGAAGGCTGGTGAGTTACGAGGTGGAGAATTTTTCGTGGCGAAGTTAAAATAACTTAAGTAAATTTCTCATTGGGAGCTTTCGGATTGGGTATCACGCGTTTCAATCGGTGTCTACTCCTTGCACAAGAAATACACTGTTAGAATGGTATGTATGCGCTGTGTGCGAGCGACGATCGACCGCAGCTGCAAATTTATTTTTATTGCTGTGCACTTGCGATTAACGTAGGCAAGCGATCAGAAGCAGAAATTTATATTGTAGAGACAAACAAAGCGTGTGCGGAGCAAGAATGTAAATCTTTGAATAAGAAAATTTATAAAATTGAATATGAACAAAATATATGGATTTCAGCGCATTGTAAGTGGTAGAAATACCACGAACAACTACCAATTGCCAGTTTTTCATTGGTAGGCTTGAAGTCCCGGCCTAAACGCACGCTACGGTACGGTTCTTTAGATAGAATATGTTCTCTGAGTCTTTCGATCTTATGCCGCACCATCAATTTGGTTTTCATGCTGGCCACAGCACTATAGATCAAGTGCACCGGGCTTTTATACCAAAAACAATTCTGCAATTTTGGTTTCCCGGATATCGAGCCTGCGGTCAATCGTGTGTGACGATCCTTACTGCAGGACCACTTTTCATTGTCAAGGTGAAGGTTAGAGTTGCCGGATTTCCCACAATCACTGCTGGAGGGCTTTAAGGAAGTGTGCTTTCTCCTTTCCGTTTTTGCTTATTTACTGCTGACGCTCTTCCCTGGCTCACAACTTACTGAATATCTCCGCCAGCTCGGTTTTTATGGCAACGTACAAAAGAATCGTTTACAACCTATTTCGGAGAATAGCTTAAGAGGCATATCAATATGCAATACGGATCCGTAAAACTCCACGTTGGATACTATCAAAACGGTTGTCGATACAGTATCTACTACGATTGCAGAAACCCGATGAAAATGGGGTGTTGAGTTGGTTACACAGTTGTAATGATGGATATTCGTAACTTTTAAAAGTTGGCATACTGAAATCGCGCTCAATGAACCATTGTCAAGATATTTTTAAGCTACCTTGAGAAGGATATGATGAACACAGAAAAAACTCCCATGATTAAACGGGTGGTTAAAGCGACAAACAGCTGAAATCCATATTACATACATATGTATTATATTATTAATATTACATATTATAATATGTGTGCATAGATTCAAGCACGAAAAGACTTTAGTTTGGTCAACCTATCCGGAAAAGACTAAGATCATATACTGTAATATTTTGTTTTAGAAGAGGACAACTTGTCAGTTGGTTCCTCCCGTAAAGTCCCTAATTCTGGTCCTCCGAAGGAGGAGTGTCAGTCAGCTCATTATTGCCGTCGTAAATGATCTGAGGCGGCCCGGAAGGGACCGTCAAGAAGAGTTCTACGGCCGTACATTTGCAAGATAGGAATTTTCAATGTTTGAAATAACCTGAGCTGCGCACGGTATACAATAACGTAACATACACACTAAATTTTGAGTCGCTATTTTAAAATCGACACGTTCATACAGACAACTAAAAACCATGTAAAACAATACACCTATATGGTTTATCTGACCCAAAAAGAATTAATTGTCACATGAAAAAAAATATTAGTTTGCCAAAAAAATTTTTAATTTTTTGTAAGAAATTTTTTAGTTAATTTTTATTTCACAATTTAAAAAGGAAAAAATATTTAACTAACTATATTTTATACTCGTTCATTTAATTAAGGCCTATTTCGAATGCCTACAATACACAAAAATAATTAAAGAAAAGTATCAAAAGTCCTGTATGCTACGTCTCAATATCAATATAACGTAATCAATTATTCTTGTATGTTGTGTAAATGCCATTGAAATCAGTTTACACACATTCATCAAATGATAAATGAAAAAATACTTTAATAAAATTATTTATATCTATTAATTCAAATAATGTTGGAGCTCTACAAACGATAATCCAGGATCGTTATTTTCAACCATGCTCCTATTATTGTCTGAAATGTATCCTTTAAACTTCGAGCATTGTTCGATTCTCGAATCTTGCATTATATATGATTGTATCTTTTGATTTGACAATCCGAAAAATACTTCGCCGTTTGCTTTAAGTGGCAATTTTGAGCTATCCTTTATAAAGACTTGTACACTATTAAGTAGTTCTTGATGACATATATTTGCAGATTCTCCGAAAAACACTCCGTCCAGATCATTATCAGGAATTAATTGAAATTGAGGAACTCCAGTATTGTTTAGTATTTTGCATGTAAATACACATTTTTTTCTTGGATCTTTGGGATGCGCATATATCCTTGTAGCGACGTACCCAACTGGATATATCCAGTGCGCCGAATGAAAATAAGGATTTTCCGGTATAATTTCGCCAATGGTGTGTATAATAATGTTGTTTAATTTTAAGGGAAACAAAGAACTTTTAAGATAACCTTTTGTTATCTCATTAAATTTAGTTTCGTTTTTTTGCTCAACCACAGCTTTGTCAGCGTCATAATTCCGACCATGATCAGGCGATTCATTTGAAAATGAATTTTGTGTATTGTTAATACTTTTGTCAAGTCCTTCATAAAACATCAATCTTTCAATTAAAGAGAGTCTTTCCGAACGTGCTGAAGATAATAAGGCTTGTAAAATACAAAGTTCGTCAACAACGGATGCATTTTCCTAAATAAAATAGAAAAAATATTATAAATTAAATAATAAATTAAAAACAATTGTTGTGTTGGTTTTATATCATGAACACTAATGTACATCAATATTATCTAAATTTATTTAAGATACGCACGGCTCTCATTGCAGCCACACATGACTCAATTAAGACGTTAGTTCTATTCCCGTTCAAGTTTTATGTAAGAGTGCTTCTACACTCTACTGTTATCTTCGATAACACCAGTGACTAATACTTCAACAAAAGTCTGTCGCTGTTGAGTTCTTTATACAAGCAATTTATTTATTTATTTATTTAATGTCAACTATTAACAGTCGACCAATATTTGAAAGTAACAACTTTTAATATAAATTAAAACTTAAAAAATATAATTAAAATTTAAAATGAAATATTTAAGTAAAAAATTTAAGTTAATATCTGGGGTGTTCAAAATAAGAATATTAAATGATCCAACATTTGTTGCGAGGATTGGGAAAAACCCAGAAAAACCCAATCAGATCACTATGATTAGTAAAGCAAACTAGTGCAAGCTACTACGTGCTAAAAAATTAAGGATATGGTTCTTAATCGTATCAAAAGAGGATTCTGAGTTGAAGACTCGAAAAAGTCTGTTATAGTCAACACAGAGAACTCGAAAAGGTTCATGCAGAGAATAATTGGTATTACAAGTATTTAGAGAAAGTGGTGTGAAGTTACGAGTACGTCTCAAAGGTACAGAAAAGTTAATTTGGCTCAATAGCAGAGATGAGTCAATTTTGCCAATTATTAATTTATGTACAAATAGAACTCCCAGCATCATGCGACGGTTAGAAAGATATGGGAGGTTAATTAATTGCAATGATGCAATGTTATGAAGGCAAATCAGTACCTGGAATCCAGTTAAAGCCGCGAAGAGCAAAAAGAAGAAACTTCTTTTGAACAGACTCAATTATGGCTTGGTGTACCGAATATTGAGGAGACCACACACAAGATCCGTATTCCAGAATAGGCCGAACAAGAGAAGTATATAGCAGCTTAGTCGTATAAGGGTCGTCGAATTCCTTAGACCATCGTTTGATAAATCCAAGAGATTGAGTCGCCTTGTTGACTGTAAGAGCGATATGTTTGTCAAATTTTAGTCTATGATCGAGAACAATTCCCAAATCGGTGACACAGTCTAATCTCTCAAGAGAAACCCGGTCGAGCATGTAATTAAATGTGTGAGGCGTACTTCTATAGAATGACATAACTTTACATTTGGAGCAATTCAGAAACAACAAGTTGCATTTACACCAAGCAAAAAACAAATCCAGGTCCGATTGCAATAAATAAGGAGGGTTGTTGTCATTATATGATAAGCACAGCTTCACATCATCGGCATACATTAGTACATAGGAGTGAAGGAAAATAGATGGGAGATCGATAACAAATATATTAAAAGTAAAGGCCCAAAGTGGCTACCCTGGGGTACAGAGACAGGCTTAGACAGTGAGGATTTAAAAATAACATTCTGGGTTCTACAAGAAAGATATTCGGAAATCCACATAAAAAGACTGTGTGGAAATCCGATAGTACTAAGTTTTTTAAGCAAGAGCTAGTGGTTAACGGAATCGAAAGCCTTGCTGAAATCTGTGTAAATTACGTCAGTCTGGTTTTTGTTCTGAAAACCTTTAATAACAAGGGAGGTAAGCTCAAGAAAGTTAATGGTAGTAGATTTCGATTTCACAAAACCATGTTGGCAGGGTGAAATGATAGAGCTACATGATTGTTGTAGTTGAGATGTTATCAGCATCTCAAACACTTTAGGCATCGCGGATAATTTGGAAATACCCCTATAGTTTTTAACATCAGACTTTGAACCATGTTTGTGAAGAGGAATTATAAATGATTCCTTCCAAATGGTTGGGAAAGAGCACGAGTTAACACACAGTTCAAATAATTTAAGCAAGAGCTTACATAGAGAATCAGCACAGTACCTAAGTACACATCGTGGTACTCCATCTGGGCCTGGTGAATAACCTGGCTTGATTAAGTTAAGTTCGTTAAGTAACGAACTTTCCAGGATCACAGGACTAAAAATGCAGTTAGATTTCGGCAAGGTATACGGATAAGGGGAATTAGGAAGAAAGTTAGAAGATGAATAAGTAGTTTGGAAGAATTCTGCAAAAAGATCGGCTGAAGCCTGATCAGTATTTGCTTTCATGTCTTCATAAGAAACAGATGAGGCCAGTAAAAAAGTTTTTCGTTTAGTATTGACAAAGTTGTAGAACTGCCTAGGATTCTGAGTAAATTGCAAACGACAACGAATTAGGTAGTTATTGTAACAACGCGAATTACAAACAACAAAATTTGTTCTGGCGATAACATACCGAGAAAAATCTGAAGGATTATTCGAACTCTTAAATCTTTTATAATATCTAGACTTCACATTTTTAAGCATTGCCAATTCTTTAGAGAACCAAGGAGGTCTATTAGTTCTCCTGGGAAGCTCATCTGGAACGCATTGGTCAAAATGTGATTTTATAATATTATAAAAGATTGAAGTAGCACTGTTAATGTCAGTACAAGAGTACAGTTGCAACCAGTTTGTTTCTAAAATTAATGAATTCAGTTTTATAAAATCTGTTTTACGAAAAGAGCGTGATTTAACGACCGGGTTAATAGAACAATATGTAGGCAGTTCAAAAACTAAGTCTAAAGCAGGATGATAGGGGTCTTCGGGGAGAACTAAAGGACAAGTTTGTATTACAGTACTAGAAAAAGGATCCGATGCAAAAATAAGGTCAAGTAGACGACCATTACAGTTTCGAACCGGATTAATTTGAGAGACATCTCTAAAAGCGAATTGATAAATTCGTGAGACATGGTTGGCATCAAAAGATTTGGAGAATCAAACCATACCACATCCGGCAAATTAAAGTCACCAAATACAAAGAGGTAATCACTACTGGAAAGTAGTGACGAAATGGACTCAATAGCAGAAATATGCTCTAGGTATATAAATATAGAATATAAGTGCACGTTATATAAATAGAAACATTTTTATATATAATTTTAACGGCAATCAATTCAATGTTAGTTGGGCAAGGAGAAAAAATAGATTCTGATAGAAGATCAGAGTCTACAGCAATAAGGACACCACCTCCTATACGCGACAAACGATCGCATCTAAATGTGTATTTATTGCAAAATAATGAAAAATCTGAAATTTCCGGCTTTACCCAGGTTTCAGTAAAGATAATAATGTTAGCATCAAACGAAAAGCTGTCTACATAAAGTTTATTAAGTTTGGAGTTAAGCCCTCTTACATTCTGATATGTTATGGAAAGTGTTAGTTTTTTGCTATGTTAGTAGGAAGAACTACAGGTGAAGGTTACGCTCGTTTCTTTGGCCTAAACTCATGAACAATCATGTGTGGAGGCCAGAAATTAGAGTCACATATAGTGTTAAAGAAATCTGAAGATACGTTAATTTTAAAAGAAGAGATTTCTCTAGGAGTAGAGAAGTTAAATTTGGTAACCGATACATTAGCAGAAGATCTACTAGCTATATATCTAACTATCGATTCGCAAGTTGTATCAGCCAATAGGTTAGACACAAAAACTTGTCTACGAGGAGCAATGACAGATAGAGTAGGGAGTAAAGAAGGGGGACTAACTCCATTAGAAGGAGCTGGGATAGGGGAGTGCTTAATTTTACATCTTGTAGCTTTCGCCACAGCTCCAGTAGATGGTGATGGATCAACTACAGGAGCAGTGGGTGCCGCAACAGGCGTAAATAGCGGAGTGGAGTTGGGAAAGTTCTTGGGGGAAGGAGACAGAGAAAGTATAGGGGAAATGTCTAATGTTAGGAGAGAAATTTAGGGTGGGGGATGGAGAAATAGGAATAGGTACAGTTAAAAGCTCAGCTACTTCCGTACGACGCGGCTCAAATTTGAATTGACTAAGCAATTCAACGTTTGAGTCAAAATCGCTCGCCAGTCGTTTTGCTGTTTTGCTCATTTTATTAAACTGGTTGCATACTATATTGTACATCTTGCTGAAGTCGCGCTGCATAACATACAATAGCAAGATGGGCACGCCCATCGAAAAAACGAATTTAAAAACAAAAACAAAACACAGCAAAAAATGTAAATAAACTTAAGCGCGGAAAGACAAAATAAATCGAAAGCACAGTTTTATACAATTTTAGAAGTAGGTAAAAAAGGATAAAATGTTAATTTAAACAGAGCGCGAAAAATTTCACTTCTAAGCTACTAGATATCGATAGATCGATGATAATTACGGAAGATTCAAAACTACATGTGTAAGGACTGCACCTGTTGCTGTTTCTATTAGAATTGAGAATTTTTTACCATAATATATTTTTTACTTCATATACTATATGGGAGTTTTTGATATTTACCTAAAATGTCATATATTTAACTGTTTTGGCTGCAAACGATCTTCAAAACATTATTTAAAATAAGTTTAAATTCTAAAAATTTCTTCAAAAAATATAAAAGATAGATATAGTTCACACATTGTACTAAGCCCGCTCAGCATCGTGTTAGTTCGATTTTTAAACATCTTCAATGTTTATTATATATAGTTTTGAAATTAGCTTTAAAGTTTTATAACTGAATTATTTTTAAGATAGATACATATTTTTATACTTTTAGTATTGGATGCACACGTTGAAAAAAAATTAATTGAAGTTCAGTTTTAAAAAAGGAATCAGTTCAAATTATATTAAATTTGGCTAAATAATTGAGGTCAAAAAATACTTTTCAAATATTTTTGGGGTGTACGCAGAGCTATGCGATGTGTATTCTTTATCAGAAATTTTAGCCGTTTCCGTTTTCCGTTTGTCTTTCCCTTCGAGCAGGAAGAATGGCTGATGTGAATATAATAATATAATTCACTAATAGATTTTGCAACACAAGAAAGTATTCAAAATTAATTATACATAACTTTCTGCCCATTTAAAAAACAATTGAAAATTGTTAGCAGTACTGAGTCGGTGTTCTTATTATTGGTATCAATACTTCTAAAGGTCAAATTGCCATAAAAAAAAGTCATTCATCAATAAATACCCAACGCGCGAATCTTCGATAATTCCATGATATGTAAGGATTGCATGTTCTGGCAGTAAGTAATGTTTGCAGAAGCGTAGTTTTTGATCATGTTTAAATCAGTTAATATAAAGTGTGCCATTAAAGTCACCGCACCCCCTATACATTTGCACGTCCACAAAAGTCTACGTACTCTCACTTTCCTTTACTGTCTGGCACCATTGTTTTTCTTAGAAACAACAGGGATTTTCGAAACATGGGGGCAGCAACGTCAAAATTCATAATATTTAGTGTGCATTGCTTGAGCTTGACGCAACTTTTAAATTCCATTGTAAAAATGTCGCGGAAGGAATTAAGCCTATAAGAACGTATGCGGATCTTGCAACTCCACACAAAAGAACAAAAATCCTATGCAGAAATAGTTTTAAATCGAAGGGCGCGTCAAAAGTAATAGTAATAAAAAGTAATAGAAAAGATTGCATGTGAGCTAAGCAACAATTCCCAGAAAGATGTACACCCGGAAACAGGTCCTAGGGCCATAAAGTCATACAATTTTAAAACGTACACTCCTCGCAAGAAACCACACGTCAGCTTAAATAATCGCTAAGGCGTATTAAGACATGCCAGTTGAATCTTGGAGTGAGGTTATCTTAGAAGACCTGGAGACGCAAAATTTGGAATTCATTGATGATGGACAAATATAAATACATCAATATACTAAACAAAAATTTTAAAAGCAGCGCTGATAAACTGGGTATAGGGTCAGATTTCTACTTCTAACAAGACAACGACCCTAAACATAAGGCCATAAACATCCGATTCTATCTCGCCTACAACACGCCTTATATGTTGGAGAGTCCACCACAGAGTCCCCACATGAACCCAATAGAGCATGTGTGGAATATGCTTGAAAAAAAATTCGAAAACACAACATAAGAAATAAAATCCTGCTATGAGAGGCATTGGATTACAAGTGGTCCGGACTTGGCCGGACTTAGTGATGTCAATGCCAAATCGCCTCAGAGAGGTTATTAAAATGAGAGATATACTACTAGATACCAAGTTTGTAGTTTTAATTAGAAATATAATGTTTATAGTTAATTAGTTTATAATATAAGTGAGGGTACGTAGAAAATAACGGAAAATTTTGGGTATTTTGTGTTGATTCGTGCAAATGTTTAGGGGTTACGGTGACTTTAGTGGCACACTGCATGTACACTCTGTCAAGAAACACTACACACTGAAAAAAAATTAAATTTTTTGATTTCAGATACGAAAATGAAAGGCTTTAATTCAAGTTAACAAGTTTTGTTTTTAAGCTAACAATTTATTAATATTTTTTCAGTTAAATTGAGAAAAAACAAAACTAAAAATGTGTAACAAAAAAAACAACAATAACAAAAATAACTCAGTTCTGTCACTGTCAAGAAACTCTTTACACATTTCGTTTTCCACTTCTGTTTTGCCCTTATTCCTAGAAATAACGATGCTTTACCGTTATCTATGCTTTTTGCGTCTCTCAATGCTGCACTATTTTTGCAATTTCTTTAATTTGGTTGTGAAATTTTGCTGAGTGCGCATCTTAAAAGTGATAATTAATATTTAGTAATATCCAGGCAAGCGATTGAGCTTTGATGTGGCCCAATTGGGTTTTTATAATCACCAGTTGGGCAAATCCGTTGCAGAATTAGTTGAGATGTTTTCTGTGTCAAGGAAAACAATTTACAATTTTATAAGTCGGGCGGACAACGAAGGCAGGCTTGAAGCAAAGGGCAAAGCTGGCCGTAAAATGAAGATCAACAAACGGGCAGATCACCTAATCATGCGCTTGGTTAACCAAAATCCGTAAATTTTGGCACTTGCCAAAGAGCTTAAGGAAGAATGCGACATAGATGAGTCGCATGAAACTGTGCGCCAGGCCATCCTACAACATAAGTACACTTCTAGAGTTGCACAGAAGAAACCATTGCTTTCATTGGTAAATGTAGCAAAGCGCTTCTCTTTTGCTTTGACAATGAATAGCAAGCCGGCAGAATACTGGGAAGATGTAATATTTTGTGATGAAACGAAAGTGATGCTGTATTACAATGAAGGTCCAATGAATGGCGCAAGCCATTAACACCACTACAAAGCAGAAACATTATTCCGACAGTTAAATTTGGAAAACTGTCGGTTATGATTTGGGGTGTATCTCGAGTCGTGGAGTAGGAAATTTGGCCCTTATAGAGGACACCATGAATGCGGGGCAGTACCTCCAAATTTTGAAAGCTATTTTAATAACCAGTGCGGATCGATTTGGCTTTATTTAAAACAACAACCCAAATTTCAGATTTTATCAGGACAATGATCCCAAACTTAAAGAGCTCACAGTACGGACCTGGCTGCTATATAACTGTGGCAAGGTCATTGATACTCCACCTCAAAGCCCTGATCTTAACCCAATTGAACATTTATGGGCGTACTTAAAAAAAGAGTGGGGAAAAGGGGTCATAAAAACCGCACTCAATTAAAAGCTGCGGTTTTAGAAGAGTGGCACAACATTCCTTTTGATTATGTTGCCAAGTTGGTCCAATCAATGAAGGAACGCCTGAAATGTGTTATTGATGTTGAGGGAGTTCACACTAGGTTTTAAAATTAGATTAAGCTATTAAAATTAAGTACCTATTTGACGCTAAGAATTATTAAATAATTGTGTGTAAAGAGTGCGTTGACAGTGATAGAACTGAGTTATTTTTGTTTTTGTTGTTTTTTTTGTTACACACTTTTTTAGTTTTGTTTTTGTTTTTACTCAATTTAACTGAAAAAAAAATTAATAAAACTCGTTAACTTGAATTAAAGCCTTTAATTTTCGTATCTGAGCTCGTAAAATTTAATTTTTTTCCATTGTGTAAAGTCTTTCTTGACAAAGTGTACATACTATAGGTAGGCGTGGTACTCAATTCGGCACGGCCTCAGTTTGAAATTGACAATTAAAATAAAAGCACATGCAGGCATCATAATATTTTGAGAATGTTGGGTCCCAGTTCCACCCGGTACGAATTTCACAAAGCGCATTTAATTTTAAAAGTAATGATTTGCACGACAAAGTGAAACTTTTCTTTTGTGGCTATAGTGTGCAATGTGGTCGAATTTTTTTTTTTTTTTTTTTGTTTATTTAATATCTACTATTAACAGTCGACCAAAATTTGAAAGTAACAATACAATTTTTAATTTAAATTAAAACTGAAATAATATAATTTAAATTTAAAATGAAATATTTGAGTAAAAAAGTAAGTAAAAAATTAAAGTTAATATCTGGGGTGTTCAAAATAAGAATATTAAATGATCAAACATTTGTTGCGAGGATTGGGAAAAACCCAGAAAAACCCAATCAGATCACTATGATTAGTAAAGCAAATTAGTACAAGTTACTACGTGCTAAAAAGTTAAGGATATGGTTCTTAATCGTATCAAAAGAGGATTCTGAGTTGAAGACTCGAAAAAGTCTGTTATAGTCAACACAGAGAACTCGAAAAGGTTCATGCAGAGAATAATTAGTATTACAGGTATTTAGAGAAATCGGTGTAAAGTTACGAGTACGTCTCAAAGGTACAGAAAAGTTAATTTGGCTCAATAGTAGAGATAATTTTGCCAATTATTAATTTGTGTAAGAATAGAACTCCCAGCATCATGCGACGGTTAGTAAGAGATGGGAGGTTAATTAATTGCAATCTACTGTGGTATGAAGGCAAATCAGTACCTGGAACCCAGTTAATTAGGGAAAGGGCAAAGGCAATGGATAAATAACTATTTTACCTAATCTAAAATTTGAAACTAACCTTAATATATGTACATATGGTAAAAAAAAACCTATGTATATACCTAATATTTTGTCCAGTTTTAAAGTTTAAATCGACGGACAGTCAGTCGGAAATACCTAAATGTACGCAACTATTGATCCTAATCAGAATATACAACCATGAATGCGGTATTTGCAGTATTTGAATATTTTAAGAAGCTACTTCATCAGCAGCGCGCGTAAATTTGGATCAATAACAGCAGCCCTTATTTTTAGTTTAAGAACTGTAACATAGTTATGGACAGACAGTTAGACAGAGTCCCGACTTAGCTCTAATTTATAAAATGCTGAATGGCAACTTCAAAACCTAAGTGAACTTAAGACAGCAATAGTAAACGAGTACGGAATATACTGAGCTCTTATGAAACCTCCACAAAGTTCTGGATATTTGTATGAAATGTCAGTTTCGAATGGTGGTAAATGCAGAACGTGGTCATACCAAATATTAATCATTTTGATATATAATTCACACATTCATTTTGTAGTTTGGGAAAACACGTTCTTTTTACACTGAATAACTTGAATATTTTTGGTTTATTACTACACAAACATAATATGTTCATCACTAGAGTAATATTTGGATTCCTAACATTATGTTATTCTCAAAATAATACACATTACTCAACTTACTAAAACATAATTTGTTACGCGCCTTTTCAGTTGCCAGTATCTTTTTTTATAATCTTTTTGTTTAACTTTCATTTCTCGCATTTGCATGTTTTCGTTTTGTAATTTTCATATGCACTTTCCACACATATTAAAGATTAAGGGTATTCACAAATAGTAAAAAACATCGTTCACCCATGGTTCTTTTAATATACTACCAGTCACTGTGACCGATAATTGTTAGTTTTGCACAACTTTTATATAGAAGTAATATATACTGAACGATATGCCAAATCAACTTAGGCATACAGTTGTTATAATTATTTGCACACACACTGAAGTCTGCCAGATTTTACATAAAAAAAATATTTCTTTTCATTAAAAAATCTAGTGAAATTTTGTCCTTATAACCGATAGTCGTCATACACGATATTCATAATATTAAATCCAGACAATTATAATTGTGTTTTTTTCTATTATTTAAAATATTGTAATAATTATTATTTAAAATAATCTTTTAATTTTAGAATTTTCTATGCTCTTTTGAAACTGATTTTGCTTTTGATTTTGTAAGCTACACAACAAACACACTAAAATTACCAGTTTATTTAACTTCTTGTACACAGCACTACGATTAAAAAGCCCCAGGTAGTGCTAAGCTCAAACCGATGTTATATATATAACCTTGTCTGGTCTGGGACTAAAATCACAACCACTTAGGACATGGTTTCTTGTCTTCGGCCACAGATGGACGCGCAGTATTTATTTAATATCGATATACTGGTCACACGGAAACATGGACCAATCGATTAGTGATCGATTATTGACAGCTACTTCATAGTACTACATAACATTTTCATTTTCTATTTATTCAATTTATATATTTAAAGAAATGCCACCAAACACCATGGCTTTTTCTGAAGATCAGCTTGGTAAAAAGTTGGACCACTGCTTAGCAGAAACAATAGTAAAAGGATGTGAGTTTCAATTATTATGTAACACCAGTTACCCTGAAGCGTTTTCTATTTTATTTTTGTAATCGTTGTGTGAATTAAGGAATGTTTAAAAATCATCGAGCAACGTAAAAATTAGAAGAAAATTCATGCCTGCCGAGATTACTTGCTGTGTATTTATACTGAAATTTAACCAAAAATATGTTGACATGTGTCTGTGGAGTAAGCTGCAACCCGACAGTATATAAATCATTTATTTTCTCAATGTTTTATAAAGAACATTTATAAATTTGTTTATTAACTAATGTAAAGTAAATGAATTAGTAATAGTAAATAATATTTAATTATAAAGCAAATTAAAGCTACAAACAGAAAACATTAATATATGTAGGTATTATATTTGAAAATCGCTAAATGATAGATTTTATAAATCTACATAAGATAGCTCAAATATGTTTTCAGGGAATTTCATTTAGAAACTGATTTTTTAAGCATTGCATTTATTGCAAATTAGGTGTAAGGTCTGTATGGGTTTTTAAGTGTTTTTGGGTAACTGGGGCCTTTGGAAAAGTTTTTTTTTTTTAAGTCTAGGAGAGGCCTGATGAATATGGGGCATGATCGTAAAAAGTTAGCGACCTTATATGAAAACTCGATGCCGGTAATGTTTGCATGGCTTGATACTCAGAACAGACTTTTTTCAATGATTGACCAATCAAGAGCAAAACAACGTTAAGGTTCCTAAAATTAAATAACTAAAAATGGTCTATGTTCCTCAGATTTACGGATTTGACGCTTTATTTTAAGAGGTAAACTGTCGAGTCTCTCAACTAGAACATTCTTACTTCTTTTGGAACTGGGATGGGGCTATATATGTATAAAATTGGCAAACGAATTTCTTTTTGTTTCTATGCGTCGGCGTGTCACATGCATTTTTGTAATTTTTCCAAAGAGCTTCATACCCAAACGCTTGAAAGTGGTCTTCGAGGCTAGTTCTCTGTTTAGGAAGGAACGGATTGCGGGAATACATTTGCGGGTCATTTTAATTTAATGTTACTCGATTTTTGGGTGGGTAAAATTTCAAGATCAGTGCAATATTTATTCCAATTTACGGAGTTTGTTTGATACTTATCAAGGGCTTAACATTTTTCTGGTATGAACAGCGTGTAAACTGTTGTAATAGAAAAATGATAGCTGCGGTAGAAAGAATCAATTAGGGATTTTCGGAGAGATCATAGTGATTCCGACTTATGTAAGACTGTTCAGCGAACTGATTTATGTTTAATTGGCCGATGCTATCGTTTAAATAGAAAAAAACCACAAAATTTGTAACTTAATATGAATGAAATAAGTTCAGTAATATAATAGTACTAAAACCCTGTTTTTTTTTACAGCTGGAGGACTTATAATCGGATCCGTTGTGTCATTATTATTCTTTAAAAGACGCGTGTGGCCTGCATGGGTAGGCTCTGGATTTGGCGTTGGTGTAGCTTACAGTACTTGCGAGAAAAACTTGAATTCATTAAAATAATCAAAACCAAATAATAAAAATCATTGATTTTAATAAATGTATATATTTATTCACCTCTTAGCAAATTTAAGACAATAGAAATTAATATTTAACTCACAATCCCTATAAAAAAAAGGTAAGAAAGTATAACGGACTTGACAGGAGCTTCCGACTATGATGTACTTCCATAGACCGTTTGGACCATAAATTAAAATTGTTGGCATTAAAAAAATTTTGGTGGCTTGACTTAACAATTTGATTTGGCTTATACATTCTTTAAGTATATAATTAGACTACAAGAAAAACAATATATTTTAGTTTATTATCTGGACTTCTGAATTTTGTTATTAAACAAAGCTGCAAAATTGATTGCCTGGTAACTTGTTTGCTTGCGAGAAAACGATAAACTGTAGGCAATTTTGAAAATTGATAAAAAAAATAATAAA
Organism: Hirtodrosophila trivittata; assembly: GCA_035045065.1. NCBI lineage: Eukaryota > Metazoa > Arthropoda > Insecta > Diptera > Drosophilidae > Hirtodrosophila > Hirtodrosophila trivittata. Next base: position 512,581 of record JAWNNK010000722.1, on the reverse strand, counting down.
AAACATGGAAAGTTCTACACGTTTTTCAACTTTTTAATTACCTAAGTATTATGGAGTAAAAATTAACCTATTCCAGATTGTGGAAAAAAGTAAGTATAATATTAAGCCATATAGTTTAAGTTACTTTTAGTAAGTAGTTTGGTTGTTTTATTTTATTTATTTATTTCATTTAGAGACGACTAAAAACAGTCGCCTAGCAGAAAAATAAAAGTTTTAAGTTTAAACACAAATTGTACAATATAAAAAATTTAAAAGTAATCTGAAAATTGAGAAGTAAGAAAGGTCTGGGGTAATATTAAAAATGATTTTAAATTTGAATTATTCCAACATTTGTCGCAAGGATTGGGGAAAACCCAGAAAAACCCAACCCGAACAATAAGTAAAGTATATTAGTGTTAGAAGATGCAATAGGTATTAGCGGAGCTGATAGAAAAGCGAAAATTCGATTGAACGAAGAGAATGTTCAGAAGAAAAAGCATGGAAATGAGAGTTAGAAAGAAAACATAAAATGCGAAAAGGATTGTGCAGGGCATAATCAGAGACGCATACCGGAAGATATAGAGGAAGATAATTTCTAGTAAGGAATAGAAAAATTAAAGGACTTGAAAGTGTAGAACAATCTATGTTGCCGTTTATTAATTTTTGAATAAATAAAACAGCAAAAGTTGTTCTACTAGGTGGCAAACAAAGATTAGGATTCCATTTGAAGCCGCGAAGGGCAAAGAGAGAGAATTGCTTCTGGACTGACTCTATGCGGCCTTATTGATATTGTATTGAGTGGACCATACGCAAGAGCAGTATTTGAGAATAGGCCGTACAAGTGATACGTAAAGTAAATTCGTGGTGAAAGGATCGTTAAATTCCTTCGACCAACGCTTCATGAAGCCAAGAACGCCTTTGACAGCGTTAACAATACATGCAATTTGTAAGTTAAAATTGAGCTTAGAATCGAAAAGGATACCTACAGTAAGTCGTTGACAGTAAATATACGTTCTAAAGGAAGGTTACCAATGGTATATGTACCATGGTATGGCTTCAGACGGCTAAAAGTCATAAACATGCACTTAGAGCACTTTAGACGAAGATGGTTGGCTGAGCACCAACTTTGCGGGGATTTAAAATCATGTTGAAGAAACCAAGTAGAGAAGGCTCTTTATATGATAATATGAGTTTAACATCGTCAGCATACATTAGTATACGCGAACGTAATACATTGGATGGAAGGTCATTAATGAAAAGGTAAAAATATAAGGGACCAAGCTGGCTCCCTTGAGGTACGCTAAAAGTAACCTAGAGTGGACTGGAGATTGCTGATCTAAGTACAACTTTTTTTCTACCTTTGAGGTAAGTCCACAGTAAAAAAGAGGGAGGGAAGCCAATACAACGGAGTTTAAAAAGTAATAGATCATGGTGTATAGAGTCGAATGCCTTACTGAAGTCAGATTGCATTCTCAGTTGGAACGCATCGTGAATAAGAGATGTGAATTCCAAGAAGTTGGTCGTAGTGGACAGACTCTTTACAAAGCCATGTTGGGAAGAGGAAATGACAGATTTGCAAGGTTGCCGTAAAGATATTTTCAAACAATTTTGAAATAGCAGACAAATTTGCAATACCTTTCTAATTAGAAATATCTAACTTACCCCCTTTTTTATGGAGAGGTATGATATATGAGTCTTTCAAAGAGAAGGAAAAAGTCCAGTGGTAAGTGATAGATAAAAAAGTTTAAGTAGAAGTCGAAGTAAAGACGTGCTACCCTCTTTTAATACACAACATGGGATATTATCCGGCCCTGGTGAGTAAGAAAATTTTACAAGTCTTATAACACAGAGTAGGAAGACTCGCATACTATGGGAGCGAAAATAGAGTTGGATGAAGTTAAACTATTAGGATAGAGATTATTAGAATCAGGAATAGATGAATACGTGGATTGAAAAAATCTGGCAAAGAAATCAGCGGCAGCTAATTCGCTGTTAGCCTTTTCATTACCAAGAAAGAAAGAAGATGGGATGCACTTGGATTTTTAACGCTTCGAGTTAAGGAAGGAGTAGAAAAGTTTGGGATTACTTGAAAATTGATTTTTACATCGGGCGATATAATCTGTGTAACATTGAGTGTTAAGCAGAAAGAAGTTAGCTGTAGCGATAGAATATTTAGATAAGTCAAGATTAGAACCAGACCTCTTACATTTTTTTAAGACATTTAGACTTACTGGTAAGAGTAAGAAATACAGATATCTAATAGAGAGTTAAATCTGTCGTAGAAGGAGCTTAGAGCAATATCGATGTCAAGTGCGGAGTCAAGCAAGGACCAATCAGTTGCGAGCTTAAGTTGATTTAGCAAAGTTCTGTGTTTCTTAATTAATTGTAATAATAAATTTTCAATTATTACTATTAAGATTTTTAGCTTGAAGTGTAAAGTTCTAGCTGTTGTGCCGTGATATTATTTTTTATTTAAAATCTTATTTGCGGTGTTTGTTGTTTGTGTAAACAAAACATTTTGGCGCTTGCTTTTGTAATCCTCAGTGCATGTGTTTGTTTTTGTTTGTGCTCTTTGTTTCACTACGCTCTCACAGGCTATTTTATTGCATACTTGCTCATTTGTTTGCGCACGAAGCGTTGATATTTACTACAATTCTACTTTTGCGGCTTTTTTGCTGTACTCTGTTGTTTTTACTTGTCTCTCACAATTTGTAATTGTGCTCTCTTGTCAAAGCGCACATCAGTGCCGAATTTATTTCGCCTTTACAAGACTTTTGTGCGCGTGTTTGTTTTGCCCATCTTGCTTCACCATGCAATTTAACTTCTCAAAAATGTATGATAACGTACGAAATAAATTTTTAAAATTGAATAGCGTGACTAAGCATCTCTTGAGTGATTTTGACTCAAGCGCTGAGTTGCTTTGCCAATATAAATTTGAGTCCCCACCAAATCCTCAACCTTTGTTGTTAAATGTGCCCTCTTCAGTTAATTCTGTCCTATCGTCTTTAACATCACCGGTGACTTCACGTCATCTGGATGTTTCGCCCATACTTTCATTATCGCCATCTCCAGGCAATTTGTGTTCTATTATTTCTCCTGCGCCGTCGCCTGATGAGGCCTCGCCTATCTTAGATCCCGTCCGTAACTTAGTGTCGTCCCCAAAGTTAGTTTCTGGTAGGAAACGTAGACCCCTATGTAATTCCGCTCTAGCCGATAGTGGCGATAATGTTGCACTGGCAACTACACCAGCCCCTATGCTGTCGGTTGTAGCTTCTCGAAAGCAAATTTTTGTGTCTAGATTATCCTCAGACACAACTTGTGATTCCATTAAGGCATATATTGCTAGCAAGTCTTCTGCTAGTGTATCCTGTACTAAATTTAACTTTGCTACGCCTCGTGAAATTGCGTCTTTTAAAATAAGTGTTCCATTTGATGTCTTTCCAATCATTTGTGACCCAAAATTGTGGCCACCACATATGGTTGTTCATGAGTTCACACAAAAAAACGAACTGACGCCTTACCCATCACTCTTCCAACAGGTAGTTCCGCTTTACAAGCCTCATCTAGTGTTTCAAAAAACTAGTTTCGTGCCCCGTAGCCTGTCGCATTTAGTATCAGAATGTTAGAAGACTGTTAGCGAAGCTTAATAGCCTCTACTTGAATAGTTTTGCCCTTCAATCGGACATCATTGCTTTATCAGAGACTTGGCTGACTGCTGCCATATCTGATTGTGAAATTTTATCAAATTGTTTTTCTATCAGACATGATCGCTTCAATCGCCGATGTGGCGGCGTTTTAATTGCCATTAAATCCTTATTCCAGTCTGATCGAACTGTACTTTCTGTACCTACCGGTGTTGAAATTGTTGCTGTTAAGGTAACTTTTCCTTCCCATTCGATCTTTATAACTTGCTCCTATATACCTCCATCCTCCGATTTACATGTTTATGTGCAACATATTGCTTGTATAAAGGAAGTATCTTTACAGGTGAAAGATACTGATCTTTTTGTTGTTTTAGGCGATTTTAATTTACCTAATATTTCTTGGTAATTTCTTAATAGTTCATGCTATCTCTCTCCTTCTAATCATCATGATTTTTTGGATGGCATGCTGGATTTATCATTAGTCCAGATAAATTCAGACAAAAATCATTTGGATAGAATTCTCGACCTTGTCTTTATTAACGACTTCGCTAATTCAGCCGTCTCTAGATCTTCACCTCTTACAGCCCCTGAGGACAAACATCATCCGGCTATTGAAATTTTTATTTCACTTCCTGTGTCACATAATTTGTCATTGGCACGTCAACAACTACCACGCCGGTCCTTTCGCAAGGGAAATTATCGCTTGCTGAATGAATGTATTCTAGCAACTGATTGGTCATTTCTAAATAATGCGACTGACATTGATGTTGCTCTCAGTTCTTTTTATGATACCTTAAATACACTCTTAGACGAGTGTATTCCTATCTATACCCCGTCATATTGCACAACAAATCCCCCTTGGTTTTCGCGTAGATTGTGCTGTTTTAAAAACATAAGGTCCAAACTTTTCAAAAAATTTAAGAAATCTGGATCTAGTGTTGACTGGTACAAATATTCTGTAGCCAAGTCTAACTTTGTCCTTCTTAATACTTTATGTTACGAGAATTATTTATCTCGTTGTAAAAGAAAGTTTACGCGTGACCCCAAACAATTTTTTACTTTTGTTAATTCGAAGCGTAAATCTTCAAATTTACCTTCCACTTTTTTTTTGGGGAAGATGAAGCCTGCAACGACGCTTCTGCTGTTGAGTTATTTGCGAATTTTTTCCAATCCACTTACTCCCCAGTCTCCACTATTAACTCAACTTGCCCTTATAATATCTTACCTATTAACCAAATAGCCATCCCTAGTATTTCCTATTGTTCCCTAGTGTCCGCCATTAACTCACTAAAATATTCCTTTTCACCTGGTCCTGATAATATTCCCAGTTGTGTCCTTAAAAATTGCTATAGTTCTTTAGCTGAACTGTTGCAAATACTTTTTAATCTATCCCTTGAATCTGGAAAATTTCTATATCGCTTGAAGGATTCATATATCATTCCTGTACACAAAAAGGGTAGTAAGTCTGATATTTTAAATTATAGAGGTATTGCAAAATTGTCTGCTTTACTTAAATTGTTTGAAAAACTTATAGTTTCTGTTTTACAGCATTTCTGTAAATCAATCATCTCTCCTGCCCAACATGGTTTTGTACAGGGGCGTTCCACCACGACCAATTTGCTGGAATTTACCACCTTGGTAAATGAAGCATTTTTATTGAAAAGGCAAACTGATGTCATATATACGGACTTCAGTAAAGCCTTTGATTCTGTAAACCATGAGCTTTTACTCTTCAAACTTTATGGTATAGGTTTCCCTCCTTGTTTTATTAACTGGATTTCCACCTATTTAAAAGGTAGAACTCAGAAAGTACTGTTTAGGTACCTCAAGATAGTTACTTAGGCCCCTTGTTATTTACCCTTTTTATCAACGATTTACCTTCTATTATCACACCTTCACATATTCTCATGTATGCAGATGATGTGAAGCTATTATTCTCATATTCTGACTCCCTTCTTTACAATCTCCTACAAGAAGATTTAAGCGCCATGCAACTTTGGTGTTCGGCCAATCAGTTGCATCTCAATTGCGCAAAGTGCATGTACATGATGTTTAGTCGAACTAGACCCTTCTTTTGTACTTATTCGATTGATAATACTCCCTTAAATCGTATATCTACAATGAAAGACCTTGGTGTTTTATTTGATTGCAAATTGAAATTCAACTTGCACATCTCCACTATTATAAATGAGGCCAAGTTGGTCGAAAGAATTTGATGATCCTTTCATCACAAAAATCCTTTATGTTTCTCTTGTTCGACCGATCCTTGAATACTGTTCGTGCATTTGGTGCCCACATTATAGCTCTAACCAGGATCGCATTGAGTCCGTCCAGAAACAATTTGTATTGTTTGCTTTACGGGGATTAAATTGGGACCCTAATCTTTGTTTACCTTCGTATTCTAGTAGGCTTCTCCTTCTTAATCTCCCGTCGTTACTCAATCGCAGAAAAAGTCTTGGTGTGGTTTTTCTGTACAAATTGATTAATGGTGATATTAGTTCGTCCTATTTATTAGCTCGGGTCAATTATTCTGTTCCTCGTAGAACAACTAAGAATTTTATTCCACTTGCCTTTCCTACGTGCACAACTGATTACGCTTTACACAGCTCGTATCATGCTTTACGTGTAAACTTTAATTCGCTGTACCACGTCTTCTCAAGAGAATTATCCCTCCTTTCTGTAAAATCCTCTATTCTCCTTTACCTTTCTAGAAATTCTCCCTCTCTCCCCAACGAACATGTCTTTAAATTTTCTTTACTCCTTTTTTATCCTTTCCCTTTTAATTCGTAACTTTACCTATTTATTATACTGCTACTTTTATATACTATCACTTCTAATAGTACATTAATTAGTAACAGTGTAAGCCCTATTTATCAATTAACTTTTATACTAATACTTTAATATATTATGCTTCTATATACTATTGATTCTAATAGTATATATGTAAGTATTAGTGTATTGTCAATTTTTTAACTATTCCTATTCTAATACTCCTTTACTAATACTTTTGATCTGATTGGGTTTTTCTGGGTTTTTCCCAATCCTTGCAACAGATGTTATATTATAAATTATATTATATTTATTACTCCCCAGTTTTAAACTTTAAAATTTTAATTTAAATTTGTAATTTTTATTATTTTTATATTAATTTAAATTATTTTAAATTTTGTATTACATTATCAATATTTGTAGTCAGCTGCTCTTAGCTGACTTTAATTAATTAAATAAAATAAATAAAAATAAATAAATAAAAAAAAAAAAAAACAATAACGGATAGAGCACGGAGTGAAGTAGGGGGACTGACAACTGGGGAAGGAGTCGGGATAGTGGAGTGCCTATTTTTACGTCGAGTGGCTTTAACCACAGCCCCAGTAGTCGGTAATAGCTCCGCTAATGGAGCTGTGGGGGCCTCAACTGGCGTAAGAAGTGGAAAGCAGTTGGGAAACATTACTGGGAGAAGGAGACAAAGAATGTATAGGAGAAACATCTAAATAGATGTTGGGAGAAGTATTAAGAGCGGGGGAAGAGGTAGGACGAATAGGTACGGGCACAGTTAAGAGCTCAGCTACTTCTGTACGACGCGTCTCAAATTTGAATTGACTAAGCAAATCAATATTTGAGTTAAAATCGCTCCCCATTCGTTTTGCTGTTTTGCTCAGTTTAATATACTGATTCCGTACCATATTATACATCCTGCTGAAATCAGCCTGCATTACATAGCAAGATGGACACGCCCATAGAATGTCGCCTTTTTTATTTATTTATTTAATTAATGTCAACTATTACCAGTCGACCCGAAAATTACAATTTTTAATATAAATTAAAACTTAAAAAAATATATTTTAAATTTAAAATGAAATATTAAGTAAAAAGTTTAATTTAATATCTGGGGTGTTCAAAATAAGAGCATTAAATGATCCAACATTTGTTGCGAGGATTGGGAAAAACCAACCTATAGTTTTTAACATCAGACTTTGAACCATGTTTGTGAAGAGGAATTATAAATGATTCCTTCCAAATGGTTGGGAAAGAGCACGAGTTAACAGACAATTCAAATAATTTAAACAAGGGCTTGCATAGAGAATCAGCACAGTACCTAAGTACACATCCTGGTACTCCATCTGGGCCTGGTGAATAACTTGGCTTGATTAAGTTAAGTTCGTTAAGTAACGAACTTTCCAGGATCACAGGACTAAAAATGCAGTTAGATTTCGGCAAGGTATACGGATAAGGGGAATTTGGAAGAAAGTTAGAAGATGAATAAGTAGTTTGGAAGAATTCTGCAAAAAGATCGGCTGAAGCCTGATCAGTATTTGCTTTCATGTCTTCATAAGAAACAGATGAGGCCAGTAAGGAAGTTTTTCGTTTAGTATTGACAAAGTTGTAGAACTGCCTAGGATTCTGAGCAAATTGCAACGACAACGAATAAGGTAGTTATTGTAACAACGCGAATTACAAACAACAAAATTTGTTCTGGCTATAACATAACGAGAAAAATCTGAAGGATTATTCGAACTCTTAAATCTTTTATAATATCTAGTCTTCACATTTTTAAGCATTGCCAATTCCTTAGAGAACCAAGGAGGTCTAATAGTTCTCCTGGGAAGCTTATCTGGAACGCATTGGTCAAAATGTGATTTTATAATATTATAAAAGATTGAAGTAGCACTGTTAATGTTAGTACAAGAGTACAGTTGCGACCAGTTTGTCTCTTAAATTAATGAATTAAGTTTTATAAAATCTGTTTTACGAAAACAGCGTGATTTAACGACCGGGTTAATAGAACAAATAGCCTCACATGTATGCAATTCGAAAACTAAGTCTAAAGTTGGATGATAGGCGTCTTCGGGGACAACTAAACGACAAGTTTGTATTACAGTACTAGAAAAAGGATCCGATGCAAAAATAAGGTCAAGTAGACGACCATTACAGTTTCGATCCGGATTAATTTGAGAGAGAGACATCTCTAAAAGCGAATTGATAAATTCGTGAGACGTGGTTGGCATCAAAAGATTTGGAGAATCAGACCATACCACATCCGGCAAATTAAAGTCACCAAATACAAAGAGGTAATCACTACTGGAAAGTAGTGACGAAATGGACTCAATAGCAGAAATATGCTCTTGGTATATAAATATAGAATATAAGTGCACGTTATATAAATAGAAACATTTTTATATATAATTTTAACGGCAATCAATTCAATGTTAGTTGGGCAAGGAGAAAAAATAGATTCTGATAGAAGATCAGAGTCTACGGCAATAAGGACACCACCTCCTATACGCGACAAACGATCGCATCTAAAAGATGTGTATTTCTTGCAAAATAATGAAAAGTCTGAAATTTCGGGCTTTAGCCAGGTTTCAGTAAAGATAATAATGTTAGTATCAAACGAAAAGCTGTCTACATAAAGCTTATTAAGCTTAGAATTAAGCCCTCTAACATTCTGATACGTTAGTATTAGTTTTTTGCAATGTTAGTAGAAAGAACTACAGGAGAAGGATGCGCTCGTTTCTTTGGCCTAAACTCATGAACAATCATGTGTGGAGGCCAGAAATTAGAGTCACATATAGTGTTAAAGAAATCTGAAGATACGTTAATTTTTAAAGAAGAGATTTCTCTAGGAGTAGAGAAGTTAAATTTGGTAACCGATACACTTGCAGAAGATCTACTAGCTATGTATCTAACTATCGACTCGCAAGTTGTATCAGCCGATAGTCTAGACACAAAAACTTGTCTACGAGGAGCTTTTGGTTTAACCGTGGGGGAACTGTGTTTATTAATTTAATCACAGTCGCGCCCAGATAAACCGGCGCACTCAGAGTGCATCATATTATCGCAAATAAATTGTGGTTGAGTATACTCAGAAACTTTGAGTGAGCAGGTCTTCAGACAGCAAAACATATTGTAAAAGTTTTAGTATTAGATAGACGAAAATTAATATAAAACAGAACAAATTAATATCACGCAAATAAATGAAGTAAACAAGCAATGTTTACAAAAACAAAATATTAGTTAAGAGAAACGAAACGCAGAGCGCGAAAACGAAACGAAAAGGGTAAAGCAAGTACGGTCGAACTTTAGAACAACAACAACACAGACACCGCGTTAGGTGATGCACTAAAGAAGAATTTAAGAACAAAAACAAATACAGCACAGACGCCGCGTTGGGAAAAAAAATGTAAATATAAACTTACGAGCACAGAAATAAACGTAAAGTGAAATCGCAAAAAAAGTTAATTTAAACAGAGCGCGAAAATTTCACTGCAAAACTAAAACGTATCGTAGATCGATCTTATCGCGTACGTGAAGTTACATCAGAAAGAGAGTAATATGCTTGAATACATTTAATAAATAAAACCTTTTGGGAAAACAGTGCTACAAAATCCGTGACAGATTAATAAAATTTCTCAGTTTATTAATTTTTATTTGCGTATAATGTCCAGCCATCCACAGTAAGAGTATGGTACACTAGACACAATTTTCCGTGTGCTTTGATTAGGATGGTATACGTTTAGGTGGTATATTAACTTCTACGTTTTGCCATTTGTTTTGTACAATTGAGCAGACAAACCACATTTGCCATTTTTATATTTCTTATTTGAACGATATGCGCTCCTGGTGTCTGGATACATTCATATACATAAGTAAAACATGTACACATGTACATGGTTTATAATTACGCTAGCAATTGAGCCCGCTCAAATAATTATGCGTCGTTTGGAAATTTGATCCTGTGATACGTGTTGCTGATGTGACATGATCTCCTTTGATTTGGAGGGTTTTTCCTCTTGCAGGATTTGTTTGTTAGTAAAACTGTGGTGAAGGAGCTGCCTAGCTATTGTTATCAGTGGTTGACTTTGAAGCTTTAGTTTCCTAGGTAGTTATGAAGAGCGCGTTCATTCTTCTTCTTGTGTCTAATGCCCTATCCCTGTCAAGGCTTTCATAGTTTTTGGCGATTTCTCAAAGCAGAATGATTATGAACAAACAAGACCTACTCAAATACGCAATTGTTCCCATGTTTAAGCGCGTAATGTTGGTACTATAGACTTGTCAAAGCAAGCTTATTAGCGTAATGTGTGGTAAACGTTTACTTCAAACGAGTGTTGTGAAACTTTAAGACTGGTCTTCATATTTTAATTCAAAACCTTCCTAACCAAGCTGGCTGATTTATTTATTAATACACTTTTACCTCGGTTTACGTCGATTTCGGTCACAAATCTAACGGTCCCTGTATACGAGTATATGGCGCTTAAAAGTTTTGTAGAAGCTCCCAACCTCCCATTCTTACGTTATTTCAACTTACATACAAAGGACGACTTTGTACTTATAATAAATTAAATTAAACAAAAAATCAACCTACCAAATTAGACTTCTGGCATCCTCGCATTCATGGGGACAAACAGTTGGATATGGCTAAATCGACTCGCCTGTTGATGTTTAAGAAATATTATATATACATTACAATGTGTTCAAATGCAAAACCTTCTGTAATACATAATTTTTACAATGATCACCAAATGCACAACAAAAATCTGAAAAATATATTGCTTTCCGAAAATATAAAGACTTTTAGGGATAAGTTCAATAGATGTCAATAAATACTTGCATATTCGTTTAAAAAAGGAAAAAAGTATTTATGTATATCTTCTGCCATTCATTTTGCTTTCGCTTTTACAAATGTTTGTGTGGGTTTTTGTTTTATTTTGATAATATGTTTCTAATGATAATATGGTGATGCAAGAAAATACATATGTAATATCAAGCGCACTGGTTGTGTGACAATATCAAGCATGCCAAGTGTGGTCTTACTGGTCGCAACTCTGACAAAATTATTGTCAATCACAAAACAGATTGCGCTTAGATGGTATTGTTCTACATGAATTGGTATTCCATTTGATTTTTCGCGTACTTATAATATGGTGAGTATTTTAAAAATTAAACAATGTGGCTGTTTGTCATCTGGATGTTTCGCCCATATTATTGTATTGACGCTTTAATTTAGCATGTTTCAAAACGGGTTAAAGATATGCAACATTTTTTTTAGTTTTCTTGCCAGTTTAATATATGCAGGTAAGATTTTTGCTATCGGGGAAAATAAAGAATTAGAAAAAAAGCGATGGCGTTAAAAGCCCTAGGAGAAATTTGCAATGTCAAAAACCGATGACTAAGACTTTTGATACCAAAAAATTTAACGGGAAAGGGGTAGTTACTACTCGCCAATTCTCGCCTGATTAGACGAATACAAGAAGTGGAATTAATAAAACCTCAGTTCCACTGTCTCAGTTGTTGCCTATCGATAGCAAATGTTTGTATTTCGGTTATCCTCAGATACTACTTGCAAATTTATATTGCCATACATATATTGCTAGCAAATCATCTGTCAGTGTGTGAATCGCAAAATTTAATTTTCCACACGATTCTTACCCTAGCATTGCAATCCAAAATTTTACATGTAATTGAACTATACCTTTGTTTGACACCCTTCTAGCTGCTAGTTCTACCTAATAAGCAGAGCCAGTTTCAAAATACTAAGTTCATGCCCCATTTCCTTACTCATACATTATCAGTATGTTAGAAGCTTCTTAATGATGTTTATTTGAGTAGTTCCTTTCATTCCGACAATATCTGAACACAACACTTCAGTCAAGTTAAGGTTAATGATCTTATTGTTGTTGAAGGCGATTTTAAATTACATAACATTTAATGGTAATCTTTTAATATTTCAAACCTTGCGCCTTAATCGGAAAGGTTCCTTGAATTCCATTCTACAATTCTCGACCTGATCTTAATTGCTGACTTTGTAAATTTTGCCGTCTCTAGATCTTTGACCCTCAAAGTCCCCGAAGATCATCCAGCTATGGAAATATATGTCTCACTACCTGTTCTTTTAACTTCACCATTACTTCATTACCAGACCGTTGTTTTCGCAAGAGTTAATTTTTCATGGTTAAGGAACGTATTCTTGCTACTGATTGGTAATTTTTAGATAAAGTGACTGACGTTAATATTGACCTTAATATTACATAAAATCAGATGCTTAGGTAAATTGGTACAAATATTCATAAGTAAAGTCAAAGTATGCTATTTTAAATGCCGTGTGTTACAAGAATTATCAAGGTCGTTGTAAAATACAGTTTTCTCGTGACTCCGAACAATTTTTAAATTTTGTAAATTTTTAATGAGTCTTTAAATTTACCTATTTCTTTTTATCTACGGATAGATAAAGCTGACAATGGTTCTATTGTAGTATCTATTCGCCAAATTTTTTCAATCAATTTACTTTCCTGTCTTCTCTATTAACTCAACTTATCCTTAGAAGACCATCGGCTCGGTCAACCACGATTCTCCTTTATGAACTTATATGGGTTTCTTATACGATTAACAAAACTTCATTGCAACCTATATCAACAGTAAAAGACTTGGGTATCTTGCATATATCCACCAATAAAATTAAAGCCAATGGAGTACTTGCATTTACTAATACGTAAATAATAGTCATTTATTTATATTTTAAAATAGTAAATATCCATTTTCCAACTTATAAATAAGTCGAGAATAGAAGCAGATGAAGCCAAGACAGCTTAGGAGAACTAGCAAAATTATTTTAACGGAGACTTACGAATATATGTATTTCATAAAGTATTTTTTCAATCTTAACTGGATTGTCGAGCAAGAACCAATGAGTTACAATGTAAAGTGTTCAAATGAATGCTTAAGTATGATGGCACACATCATGAAGTACAGCTAGGGGAAAATTCCTGACAATGAAAAATTTGGAAAGGTATTTATAAAAACATATTTTACGATTGTACAATATTATATTTTTGATAGTGTGGGATAGCTTTTCACGATGTAATGAAAGAGTAAGGTAATAAGTACAGTTCACAAGCTGCTTAAAGTTTAGTTCATGCAGTTAATTTGGAATATGGTGGTGTGTCATCAATTCATCATAGAGCACTTATTCGTCTTCTATATTGTTTAATTTTTTTTTTATAAAATTTATTCACGGAGTGTTTGTTAAGAATTAAAATAATGGGTCATAGGAAATGGATAAAGTCAATTGGCAATGGCCTTATTAGTTGATTAGTTGAAACAGTGGACTTCACCCGGCGAACATGCACCAAAGAAAGCGAAGATTTCGTCCGGAAAGGTGATGGCCTCTGCTTACTGTACATCGATTACCTCGAAAAGAGTAAACTTATCCCGGGATGCTACTATTCCGACTTATTGGGCCAGTTAGAAGCATAATTGAAAAAAAGGCCCTGTTTGCCAAAGAAAAGAGTGCTGTTCTACTACGACAACACGCCAATTCACACCTACCCAGTTGCCATGGCTAAATTGGTGGAATTGCGTTACGAACTGATTCCCCATCCAGCGTACTCTTCAGATTTGACCTCGTGTGACTTCTTTTTGTTTCTAAATCTGGAAAAGTCACTCGCTGGGAATAGATTCAAATCAATAGTTCACATGACGAGGTTATCGCCGACACGGAGGATTATTTTCAGACCCCAGGGAAACGTATTTTTTGGACTGATTGGAAAAGTTTAAACATCGCTGGACTAAGTGTATGCGAAAAATAAACTGTGAACCTCTGCATTTCGCGACCCAGGCAATATGTAGACGAAAATAAAATGTTTAAAATCTCATGCGTCCATCTTTAATGTTTCGTTAAATTGCGCAACCGCCCCCCATCATGATCCTTTCTTTACCAAGACGGACAACACTATAACAAAAAATTCTTAGAATGCGACCCTGTTCTGCTACACTATCTCTATGCAAGGTTGCAAATAATTCGACGTTACTGCAAATTCACTGCTGTCGAAGGTAAAGATAAATTATTTGTAAGTGCATGCAGTCATTTTAAATGTTGATTCAAGTTGGTTAATGAGCATGATACCAACATCAATAAGTTTAGGGCAATCTGCGATCCAGATAGAAACGCTAAGCAGAAGCAATATTAATCCAAAATTAAGATTTAGAGTTCGATAAAACCATAACAACTATTGAGCAAATATTCTACATTGCATAAAAAATATAAAGTATATGCAGTCGAATCCCGATAATTCGTAATGGCAAGGGAACGGCGTTTTTTACGAATTACCGCATGTTTCGAAATATCGAGGTTTTGATTTTACAAAGTAAAAAATAAAAAAAGATCGGGATTATTTTTTGATTGATTTTTAATTTATAATTTCTGTCGATTTAGTTTACTGTTGATGTTTACTGTAGATGTTCCCATTATAAAGTCTCTTTTTTTTTAGTATTTAGTGTAGATGGAGCAATTCCAAATTGTTTTGCCACCAGAATTTTTTGTTATCCATTATAAACTGCTGCAATTATTTGTTGTTTTTCAGCAATTGATAATGTTTAATGTGTGCGTTTGTAATATCACACAAACGCGTACGAAATGAATGAAAACAAAAAAGTAAGCAAAGCAAAATATGAACCAAAGGTGACATGAAGCCAACATAGAGGCGACATAGACGAGACATAGGTGTCTAAAAAGTTAACGGTAGCTTAACAGAAAAATATTCTTTGAATTTTGTTTGTTAACATTTCCATTACGAATCATAAGAGGTTACGAAAATGAGTTACGATTTATAATTGTTTTCTAATTATGGAATAGCCAAAAAATTACGAATTACAGAAGTTACTTCAAAGCAACACTATCTGTTACGAATTATCGATTTACCGGGATAGGAATTATCGCCAATCGAAGGTAGTATATATATGTTATGTTGGTATTCCGTTATCCAAACATCTAGACAATGCCTAGAGACCGTTTTTCCCAGATGCACAGTGATAACAGTAAATTACCACCTACATTACAAATAGTTGTAAAGCATTTTAATTAAAAACTTCGTCACGTGCCATTGATTCCACTTCTTAGTGGGAATGTGCAACATGTAATTAAAATAATGTATTTTTTCAGATTATACTATATTAAATTAGCCACAAAACAGAATTTAAAATTTACACATTGTGTGCTTACTATAAGTTTTACTACAATTTCGAAATATATTTCTGTGCAGACGCACTCACCTGATTTCACAGCATTATCTAAAACAACATTATGTATTGATTCGCTAGATTTCATACTCCTTCTATAAAGCAATATTTGATGTACGACGATACGAAATAATAAATGTAAACCCCGAAAAAAATTTTCAAACTTCTTTCTTCAAGTTCAAGAATGATTCAAGCCAATCATAATTAAGAGCCAGTGTACCCGAAGCATAAAAGCAATAGTTTGGGTCCATGAACACTGTGCATTTATACCATATTTTAATATTTTGGCACGGTTACAAGTAGCTATTAGGTATTCGTTACAAATACCAATAATGTGAATTTAGTTCAACCCTAACACATTATAATTCACGTGTTGTTAATCAAAAGAAACAAAAATGTTAAGAAAACAAGCGAGGCAGCGCAGGGAATATTTATATTCTAAATCCGTAAATGAACGGATCATATCCAAGAAAAAAAAAGAGCGATGTAACTGAAAATTTGAAACTAAACAAATCGTTGAGCAATTCAATTGGCACCAATGGAATCAGCGTGTACAATTCCATCAAATTTGATAGTGGTATGTATGTTTATAAAATCATATTATTCAATATTGACTTAAATGCAAATTATGTGTGAGAATGAAAGTCAGAATTCCGAGTGTCTCGGATAATTAAAGTTTACACACTTAGACAATACCAAACATCGATTATCCGAGAAGCTCGACACTCATCTTATCTGTTTCAATGTTGCTATACCTAAATATGCAAAAAATTTTATAATTTTTTTAAACAACAACGTGTGGTTGTAAGCCTTGAAACATATATGTACACATTTCACGGATGATAGAAATCCGGATTATTTACTGTGTTGAGTGATCATTAGTTCTTATGCGGCGGCGTTCTAGTGGTAAATAACAAACTTTTTATTTATGGCAAATGACGTATGATACATTGTTTTTAGGCTATGTAAAAACCATTCGATCCACTTTAGTACGATCTCTTTAAAATTTATTTTATTTTAGTTGTTCTGAGCTGCATTTTCACTATCAATTACTTGAGCTTAGACATAATGTTAGTGGTAGTGCACTGCAGACATTTTATATGAGGTGTATGCAAGTGAGGATATCCCACCTACGTGAGAATTTCTCGTGCTCGGGCTTACTTCACCACATCATTTCTACTTTTTGTGTAATAGAAAAGTTACCAGTGACAAATGCTGTTGATTTATTTGACAACTTTTTCCAGTCTACTTATTTCCGATACACACTAATTTACATAGTATTTCTTCTTCTATATACTATATTTGCTCCCATCATCTCTGAATCATCCCTTTTTTCTGAAAATAATTCCAAGTAAAACTGCAATAAATATTTCAAAGTGTGTGTTGAAAGAGTTAAGTGTTTCGTTATTACATTAATAACTTAAACAATCTAAAAGTATGAATAAGAAGTATTGATTTTCCCTCGTACGAACAGCTTATTCGTTTGATAGACCTTTCATTGCTCGAAAATAGTAGAATGTGTCATGGAGTACTCTTTTTCCATAAACTACTTTTGGGCAAGGCAAATCGAGTGTCCTCATTAGGCTTTTTAAAATATCAGTGCCTTCTACATTGACTAGAAATTATGTTCCTCTTTGTCTCCCGTCCGCCACTCAAGTTGTGGGCAACATGAAACCTTCCGCCGCCTTTGTCTTATATACTTTCTAACTCTCTTTATAAAAAAAAGTCTCTTTTAGATCTTTAAAATTACCCTTACGTTTAGTGATACTAAATACTACTAATATCTATTGATACTCGATTCCATGCCAGAAATGTTGAGTTAATTTAATTTAAAATCAGATGTAATCTGTTTCTTAATTTTTTGTCCTAACATTACACACGTTCGAGTGTCATGTGATCTATTGGGAGTACAAATTAATTCCGGTCCGTTTTCAAAAGATAGCTCCACCTATAAGTTGTGGCCAATCTTGGAAGGGTATACATATTCTATTGGAAAGGTATGACATCTGTCAGTAATAATTAGTGTGCATCAGCGTCTGTTAGTGACCACAACATTGTTTTTTGCCTCTTCGAAAATGTCTGAATTGGCGTTAAATAAACAACATTTGCAGGAAATTTTGATTTTCTTTTTTAATGGGAAGAAAAGTGCAGCTGAAGCCCATCGAATGCTTGTGGAAGTTTATGGTGAATCTGCTCCAACCGATAAGTCATGCAGAGAGTGGTTTCGACGCTTCAAAAGTGGTGATTTTAGCGTTGAAGACAAAGAGCGTCCTGGCCAACCGAAAAAGGTTGAAGATGAGGATTTGGAGGCTTAATTGGATCAAGATCGGTGCCAAATGCAATCTGAACTCGCAGAATCGTTGGGAGTGACTCAGCAAGCAATTTCCTTTCGGTTAAAACAATTTGGATTTATTCAAAGGCAAGGAAATTGGGTGCCGTACGAGTTGAAGCCGAGAGATGTCGAAAAGCGATTTTTCACTTCGGAACTGCTTCTTGAAAGACATCAAAGGAAGGGATTTTTGCACCGGATCGTGACTGGAGATGAAAAGTGAATATATTACGATAATCCCACGAAGAAAAAATACTATGCCAAGCCTGGTGAACCCGTCCCATCATCGTCTACATCGACACCAAAGCAAAACATCCACGGTTCAAAGGTCATGCTCTGCATATGGTGGGACCAGACGGGTGTGATCTACTATGAACTGCTAAATCCAGGCGAAACCATTAATGCGGATCGTTATCGACTACAACTAATGCGTTTGAGCAGTGCATTGTATGAAAAACGGCCAGAAACGGCGGTAAGGCATGACAAGATGATTTTGCAACAAGACAACGCTCGGCCCCACGTTGCTATAAAAGTCAAAAATTACCTGAAAACGCTGAAATGGGAGGTCTTACCCCACCCGCCGTATTCTCCAGACCTTGCTCCTTCCGACTACTGGCTTTTTCGACGAATGCAAAACGATTTGGGCGGCCACAGGTTCGGCTCTTTTGAAGAAATCAAAAAATGGGTCAATGATTGGAGCAAGGCCAAAGAGGAGTCATTTTTTCGAGATGTTATTCGAAATTACCAGAGAGATGGGAAAAAGTAATCGCTTCTGATGGACAGTACTTTGAATGATGTATTTTTTATTTTTTGCAATAAGAAAAAACATTTTTTAAACCCAAAAAACGGACCGATTAATTTGTACTCCCAATAACACAAAAAAGTTCAAAATGTCTATTATATTTTTGATTCTAAATAAAATATTAATTTACTATTTTTGTATTATGCTTTAAAATTATATATAATTTCAATTCTTTTCAGACATTGGTAATGGAAATTTGACACGCATTGACGAATATTTGTATGCTGGTTGTCAGGATCCCAAAATCATGTTAACTACTTCACATGAACCTTCATCGCGCTTAAAAATGTTTGTTAAGGAACTTAGATTGATATTTCCTAATGCGCAACAAATGAATAGAGGAAAATATCAGTTAAACACACTTATGCAAGCGTGCCGAGCTAATAATGTTACAGATTTTATAATGGTGCATGAACATAGAGGCATACCTGACAGTCTTGTAATTTGTCATATGCCATATGGACCAACTGCTTTCTTTAATATATCAGATGTTATAATGCGCCATGACATTCCTGACATTGCGCCAATGAGTGAACAGAAACCACATTTAATTTTCAGTAACTTTAAAAGTAATATTGCCTTAAGAACCGTAAATATTTTAAAATATTTGTTTCCTGTACCGAAAGAACAATCAGAAAGAATAATAACCTTTGTTAATAATGACGACAAAATTTTATTTAGACATCATCAATACAAATATATAAATAAAGAAGTCAAATTAACAGAGGTGGGACCGCGATTTCAACTAAAGCTTTATCAAATTAAACTTGGAACATTAGAAAATATAAAAGCTGTTGATACTGAATGGGTTAACCGTCCTTACTTAAATACAAATATAAAGAATCAAGTTTTTTCTAATGAAGATATTTTTAAAAATAATAATTTTTGATGTAAATTTTGAAATAAATTGTACTTTTATATTTTAAACTGGTTTTTGGGGTAAACATGGAAACAGGTTTTAAAATCTTCATCTAAAAATGCGTAAAGCAACACTGTTGCTTGAACCAAATTCAGAAGAAGAATTGGACCAGCTTTGTGCTGCTCGTTAGAAAAATCTTCTGAGCTGTGATTATATAATCTTTGTCCTAAGCGTCATCGTGTTTATTTTCTATTGTATTCGCGTAAAGCGAAATTTTTTAAAATGTAATTTAAACTCGCCACACTTGATATGTTAAACCACTTCCATTATGGTATATACGTTGTCCGTTTTCTCGTAAAATTGTATAAAAATTTAAGTCCTTGTCCACTCAATTGACCAACGTCTCACGTTCGAACTCTGAAATGAAAACCTAAAATTGCTCTGTGTTTATTGCGACTGTTCGTATGCAAATGAGCTAGCCATTTTGCTTTTGCCGCTCTTTGAGTAAGTAACTAAAAATGTCCTCTAACAGGTAATAATTAGCACAATCTTTCGGTATTAGCTGAAATCTTTGTTGAAGTGAGCCCTAGTTTAAAATATATATTATGTCTAACAAATTGCCGTCAAATTCAAAGCGTTTTGTTGCGCCAAGTGGCCAACTCGGACCTAAGAGGAAACTGAAATCAATACTTTACCTGGCACATCCCAAAGATTTCTGTCGGCCTTGGCTCTAAATCAGTAGTGCCCACGTAGTTGCTCGAATAGCTCGCAAGGCTCACCTCGTTATATTAAAAAACTAATAGACTACATTAATTTTACTTTTGTGACCCAAAATTTTGGCTTCCACATATGATTGTTCCTGAGTTCACGCCAAAAAGACGAACTGATGCCTTTCCAGTTACTCTTTCATTAGGTAGATCCTCCTTACATGCTTCGACTAGTGTTTCAAAAAACTAGTTTCTTGCCCCAACTCCTTCCACATTCAATATCACAATGTTGGAGGACTGTTAACAAAGCTTAACTTGAGTAGTTTTGCCCTTCAATCTGACATTATTGCTTTATCAGAGATTGGCTGACAATTGCCATATCTGACTGTAAAATTTTGTTAAATTGATTTTCTGTCTACAGACAGGATCGTTTCAATCGCCGTGGTGGCGGCATTTTAATTGCCATTAAATCCATATTTCAGTGTGATCGAATTGTATTTTCTGTACCTAGTGGTATTAAAATTGTTGATGTTAAGGTAACGTTTCCTTCCCATTCGATTTTTATCACTTGTTCTTATATAGCTCCTTCTTCTGATATAAAAGTTTATATGCAACATATTGCTTGTATAAAATAAGTCTTCTTACATGTGAAAGATACTGATCTTTTTGTTCTTCTGGGCGATTTTAATTTACCTAATATTTCAATGTCGTTCCTCAATAGTTCATGCTATCTTTCTCCTTCTAATCATCATGATTTTTTTGATGGCATGCTCGATTAGTCCAAATAAATTCAGTTAAGAATTTTTTGGTTAGAATTCTTGACCTTGTCTTTATTAACGACTTCGCAAGTCATCCGTCTATAGATCTTCGCTTATTACAGTCCCTGAAGACAAACATCATCCGGCTTTTGAAATATCTATTTCACTCCGCATAATTTGACATTAGCACGTCAACAATTACCACGTCGTTGCTTTCGCAAGGGAAATTATCATTTGTTGAATGAATGCATTCTTGCAAATGACTGGTCTTCTCTAAATAATGCGGTTGACATTGATGTTGCCCTCAGCATTTTTTATGAGACTTTAAATACATTTTTAGATGAGTGTATCCCGACCTACATCCCGTCAAATCGTATATCTAAGCCCACTCGGTTCTCGCCTAGACTGTCTTATTTAAAAAACATAAAGTCTAAATTATTCAAAAAACAAATATTCCGCAGCCAAATCAAACTTCGTCCTTCTTAATACTTTATGTTACGAGAATTACTTATCTCGTTTTAACAGACAGTTTACTCGTGACAATTTTTTAATTTTGTTAATTCGAAGCGTAAATCTTCAAATTTAACTTCCTCTTCTTTTCTTGGGATATATGAAGCCTGCAACGACTCTTCTGAGCTAAAATTTTTCCCAAACAACCTATCCTCTGTCTCCTCTATTAACTCAACTTACCCTCATAACGTCTTACCCTTTAACAATATTGCCATCCCCGGTATTTCCTATAGCTCCCTAGTGTCTGCCATTAATTCTCTAAAATATTCCTTTTCACCTGGTCCTGATAACATCCCCAATTGTGTAATTAAAAATTGTTATAGTTTTTAAGCTGAACCGTTGCAAATACTTTATAATCTATCCCTAGAATCTGCAAAATTTCCATATCGCTGAAAGGATTCATATATCATATATACAAAAAAGGTAGTAGGTCTGATATTTTAAATTATAAAGGTATTGCAAAATTATCTGCTATACCTAAATTGTTTGTTTCTGTTTTACAGAATTTTTGTAAATTAATCATCTCTCCTGCCCAACATGGTTTTGTACAAGGTCGTTCTACCACGACCACTTTTTTTAATTTATTTATTTAATATCAACTATTAACAGTCGACCAAAATTTGAAAGTAACAATACAATTTTTAATGTACATTAAAACTGAAAAAATATAAATAATAATATGAAGTATTTAAGTAAAAAATTAAAGTTAATATCTGGGGTGTTAGAAATGAGAATATTAAATGATCCAACATTTGTTGCGAGGATTGGGAAAAACTCAGAAAAACAAAATCAGATCACTATGATTAGTAAAGCAATTAGTGTTAGTTCTAACAAGTGCTAAAAAGTTAAGAATATAGTTATTAATTGTATTAAAAGAGGACTCTGAGTTGAAGACTCGAAAAAGTCTGTTATAGTCAACACTCGAAAAGGTTCATGCGGAGAATAGTTAGTATTACAAGTATTTAGAGAAATCGGTGTAAAGTTACGAGTACGTCTCAAAGGTACAGAAAAGTTAATTTGGCTCAATAGTAGAGATGAGTAAATTTTGCCAATTATTAATTTATGTACAAATAGAACTCCCAGCATCATGCGACGGTTAGTAAGATATGGGAGGTTAATTAATTGCAATCTACTGTGGTATGAAGGCAAATCAGTACCTGGAACCCAGTTAAAGCCGTGAAGAGCAAAAAGAAGAAACTTCTTTTGAACAGACTCAATTCTGTCTTGGTGCACCGAATATTGAGGAGACCACACACAAGATCCGTATTCCAGAATACGCCGAACAAGAGAAGTATATAGCAGCTTAGTCGTATAAGGGTCGTCGAATTCCTTCTTGATTGAGTCGCCTTGTTGACTGTAAGTGCGATATATTTGTCAATTATTAATCTATAATCGAGAAGAATTCCCAAATCGGTGACACAGTCTAATCTCTCAAGAGAAACCGGGTCGAGCATGTAATTAAATGTGTGAGGCGTAGTTCTATAGAATGACATAACCTTACATTTAGAGCAATTCAGAAACAACAAGTTGCATTTACACCAAGCAAAAAACAAATCCAGCTCCGATTGCAATAAATAAGGAGAGTTGTGGTCATTATATGATAAGCACGGCTTCACATCATCGGCGTACATTAGTACATAGGAGTGAAGGAAAATAGACGGGAGATCGTTAATAAATAAATTAAAAAGTAAAGAACTAAGGTGGCTACCCTGGGGTACACCAGAGGTAACAAAGACAGGCTTAGACAGTGAGGATTTAAAAATAACATTCTGGGTTCTACAAGAAAGATATTCGGAAATCCACATAAAAAGACTGTGTGGAAATCCGATAGTACTAAGTTTTTTAAGCAATAGATAGTGGTTAACGGAATCGAAAGCCTTGCTGAAATCTGTGTAAATGATATCAGTCTGGTTTTTGTTCTCTTGTTAATGGTAGTAGATTTCGATTTCACAAAACCATGTTGGCAGGGTGAAATGATAGAGCTACAAGAGTGTTGTACTTGAAATGTTATCAGCTTCTCAAACACCTTAGTCATCGCGGATAATTTGGAAATACCCCTATTGTTTTTAACATCAGACTTTGCACCATGATTGTGAAGAGGAATTATAAATGATTTCCTCCAAATGCTTGGGAAAGAGCACGAGTTAACAGACAATTCAAATAATTTAAGCAAGAGCTTACATAGAGAATCAGCACAGTACCTAAGTACACATCGTGGTACTCCATCTGGGCCTGGTGAATAACCTGGCTTGATTAAGTTAAGTTCGTTAAGTAACGAACTTTGCAGGATCACAGGACTAAAAATGCAGTTAGATTTCGGCAAGGTATACGGATAAGGGGAATTAAGAACAAAATTAGAAGATGAATAACTGGTTAGGAAGAATTCTGTAAAAAGATCGGCTGAAGCGTGATCAGTATTTGCTTTGATGTCTTCATAAGAAAAAGATCAGGGCAGTAAGGAAGTTTTTCGTTTAGTATTGACAAAGTTGTAGAACTGCCTAGGATTCCGAGCAATTTGCAAACAACTAATTAGGACATTATTGTAACAACGTGAAACAAAAATTTTGTTCTGGCGAGAAAAATCTGAAGGATTATTCGAACTCTTAAATCTTTTATAATATCTAGACTTCACATTTTTAAGCATTGCCAATTCTTTAGAGAACCAAGGAGGTTAGTAGTTCTCCTGGGAAGCTCATCTGTAACGCATTGGTCAAAATGTGATTTTATAATATAAACGATTAAAGTAGCACTGTTAATGTCAGTACAAGAGTACAGTTGCGACCAGTTTGTTTCTAAAATTAATGAATTAAATTTTATAAAATCTGTTTTACGAAAAGAGCGTGTTTTAACGACCGGGTTAATAAAACAAATAGCCTCACATGTAGGCAGTTCAAAAACTAAGTCTAAAGTGGGATGATAGGGGTCTTCGGGGACAACTAAAGGACAAGTTTGTATTATAGTACTAGAAAAGCGATCCGATGCTAAAATAAGGTCAAGTAGACGATCATTACAGTTTCGAACCGGATTAATTTGAGAGAGAGGCATCTCTAAAAGCGAATTGATAAATTCGTGAGATGTGGATGGCATCAAAACAATTAGAGAGTCAGACCATACCACATCTGACAAATTAAAGTCACCAAATACAAAGAGGTAATCACTACTAGAAAGTAGTGATGAAATGGACTCAATAGAAATATGTTCTAGGTATACAGACAAATCGGACTGTGGCGGAATATATTGTAAGAGCACGTTATATATATAGAAATATTTTTATATATAATTTTAATAGCAATAAATTCAGTGCTTGTTAGGCAAGGAAAAAAATAAGTTCTGATAAAAGCTCAGAGTCTACAGCAATAAAGACACCACCTCCTATACGCGTCGAACGATCGCATCTAATAGATGTGTATTTATTGCAAAATAACGAAAAATCCGAAATTTCGGACTTTAGCAAGGTATCAGTAAACATAATAATGTTAGCTGCAAAAGAAATACTATCTACATAAAGCTTATTAAGTTAAGAGTTAAGCCCTCTAACGTTCTGATAAGTTATAGAAAGAGTTAGTTTTTTGCTACCTTACTAGAAGATGCAGATGAATTATTCGATGGATTTAGAAGCAGTACAATCGGAGCCCGATTTTTTCTACTTGACTCAAACTCTTTTATAATTAAGTCATTCGGCCAGAAGTTTTTGCAACATATAGTGTTGAATGCATCCGCCGGAACACTAATTTTAAAAGAGCTAATTTCTCTGGCATAACTAAATCTAAATTTATCAACAGATAAATCAGATAGTTTAGACTTCGATTGGATGTAGAACTTAACATCATCAATCGAAGTGTCAGGGGCAAGCCTAGAGACAAAACTTTGTTTTTTAATGGGGGCAGCTATCAGGGGCTTAGCAGCCCTGAAGAGGAATGGATACGGACAAAGTCTGGGGAGAACTAAGAGCAGTGTTGCTGATCTACGAATCAGTTGCAATAACATCCTTACAGGCCCTCATAGGAGCAGGCGAGTAATAACTCGTAAACTCGACGTATCGGATATATTTGGGGAAAGCGGACAAGGTGTAGGTGAATAATAAGGAGTTAAAAATTGTAGTGTCGCCGAAGAGATTGGTGTAGACAGCATTACACTCTTCGGCTCAGATGGCATGGATGATAATTTTAAATTATTAAAATTATCATCCAAGTTCTGGGAGTCACCATGCAGTTTGGTGAATGCTGCTCGGAGGGTATTAAAACCCTGTCTTGTCTGCCTCATGATTTTTTGCAAATTCAATTCAGTCTCGCGACAAGACACGCAACAACACCTAAGTCCAGACTTATTGGAAATATAGTCCTTCATTTTGGTTGCATACCCAGCACATTGTATGTATTTGTGCTGGAATTTACCAACTTGGGAAATGAAGCATTTTCATTGAAAAGGCAAACTGATGTCATGTACACGGACTTTAGTAAAGCATTTGATTATGTAAACCATAATCTTTTACTTTACAAGCTTGATTGTATAGGTTTCCCACCCTTATTAATTATTTGTTTTTTACCTACTTAAAAGGCAGAACTCAAAAAGTACTATTTAGGTCGTATATTTCGAAGTCTGTTCATGTTACTTCAGGACCCTTATTTTTTACCCTTTGCAACAACGATTTCTCATATTCTGATCTCTTTCCTCACAATCTTCTACAAGAAGATTTAAGCGCCATGCAACGTTGGTGTTCGGCCAATTATTTGCATCTCAATTGCGCAAGTGTATGTTCATGACGTTTAGTCGAACTAGACCCTTCTTATGTACGTATTCGATTGATAATACTCTCGTAAGTCGTATATCTAATGTGAAAGACCTGGGTGTTTCTTTTTTTTTGAATATCTCCACTATTATAAATGATGCCAAGGGAGTACGTGGCTTTATTAAACGTTGATCAAAAGAATTTGATGATCCATTATCACAAAAATCCTTTATGTTTCTCTTGTTCGACCGATCCTTGAATACTTTTCGTGCAATTGGTGCCCACATTATAGCACCAACCAGGATCGCAATGAGTCAGTTCAGAAACAATTTTTTTTACGTGGATTAAATTGGGACCCTAACCTTCGTTACCATATACCGTATTCCAGTAGGCTTCTCTTTCTTATTTTCCGTCGTTATTGAATCGCAGAAAAACTCTTGGTGTGGTCTTTCTTTACAAATTGATGAATGGTGATATTAGTTCCTCGTATTTGTTAGGTCGTGTCAATTTTTCTGTTCCCCGTAGAACAACTACGATTTTTATTCCACTTGCCCTTCCTATGTGCACAACTGATTATGCTTTACAGAGCTTGTTTTATGCCTTGTGGAAACTTTATTTTGTTGTACAACGTCTTCTCAAGAGAAATATCCCTTCATTCTATAAAGTCCTCTATTCTCCTTTAGCTTAGTATTGTAGAAATCCTTCCCCATTCTTTACTTATCTAAGTGATCTGATTGAGTTTTTCTGGGTATTTCCCAATTCTCGCCACAAATGTTGAATCATTTAATACATTTTGTTTTGAACACGCAGATATTAACTTTAATTTTGAATTTAAATTAAAGTTAAAATTCTTAAATTCAATTTAATTTAATTATTTAAATTTAAATTAATTAGTTCATTTTTATTTTATGTTAATTTCAATTGTAATGTTATCTTTTTGCTCCCAAATTATTTTGGTTCGCCTGTTAATAGTTGATATTAAAATAAAAAAAATAATTTAAAATTTGCAGAAACCTAAGCGACAGTGCAAATCAGAGGCAAACGCAAGAGTCAACAGATTCCGTTACCCATGTCGTAGTTCTAAATTCCCAAAAGACAAACACGTCTGAGACCATGACATCGCAAGAATTCGCACGAGCTCACAGTGCCTCTCAATAGACCATCGCCGGAGAAGGGCAATAATACTATAATTAAACTATCAATGCTCTTGCCTACACCGTCCGCTACATCGACACAATGCTAAAATATAGTAGTATTCCAGGAAAAAAAAAATAGTGTGAGGTCGGGGGACGAAGAGTCTGACGCGTTTTCTTTAAGAATAATACTGTCAGTTTCTCATTTTAACTGCCATCAGTTTCTCTATACAATGATGTTTTATGAAAGCCTAAATATTGTAAGGAAGTTCTCTGGCCGGGATAGACTCCGTCACGCCCAGAGTTCCTTACAGCAACATTTGTAAGGGAAAGACATGGTTGGGTTGGTATCCCGTCTATAACGGCCTTCCTAGCAGAGTAGATTGCTCCTCTATCCTGTTAGCCTCGGGTTCTCCGATGCCACCCACTCGCCTCTCCTTGTCACAGGGCGTTAATGCCGGCATCGGCCACCGATGCCCTTACGCCGCTACTGTTGGTCTGTAGAGTACGAGGGGCTCTGTACTCTCTGAACTCGACAGGCACACTCTAGCGACATTTAGGCCGCAGGGAGTCGGCAGAGGAAAGGGAGAAGATCCTCTCCGCTACCCGGTTGCCACAGCTGCCATGAGAGGTACGAGGGGTTACATCTCGGTACGCTGCATGTCGTTCTTGGGCACCACGAACGAACTTAGAGGGTTTAAGGGGGATGCTAGGATGCTACGAGAGTGGGACATCTACTCTACAGCCGCTTTTGTCGTCATAGTGATGGCGAGGGGTTACATCTCTGCTCACACCATAACGCGTTCAGCGGCTAAGCGGACTGCCTGAGGTAAATTATAGGCGAAAGGGGGTTCTCCCCGCACTTAAGCGTTTACATTTCCTTTATTTTATCAAAACTACCTTACGCGCTAAGTAACATCTTTTAGCTTAATTTACTAACCACACCACTACAAAGAATCTACCCCCGCTACTGCTCCTGCGAGCCAAGTATGCTGCTAGCTTATCCCGTGTTCCGTTAACCTCATCGCAGTTCGTTGACACCACCACAGGTTCGTTGAAATGCTCATTCCCGTTCAGTCCACTCATTGCTGTTGGTCGTTGGTTTTCTTGTTGTTGTTGCTGCGTGAACTGTCATTGTCCCGTTCTTATCCCGTTGCTGTTGGTCCTGGTTGCCGTGTTCGTTTCGTTGTCGTGGCCGTGGTTCGTTTATATCCTGTTTCCGTTGTCGTTTTATTGTCCGCTTGGTCGTGCTGTTTGCCGCGCTGACCGTTTGCCTTTTTTTATTTTCAACTCGGGTTTTTTGGCGACTTTCCTAATTACCGGTGTCAGTTGGTGCACTTGCGTGGATTTGTCCTCTCGCATTCTAGCTTCCTCCAAGATTGATTTTTCCCCCACTCCTAATTAGCCTACTGACCTACTTTTATTAAATTCTAAGCTTACCCTGTTATCCCTCTTTTTTTTTTTTTTTTTGTATAGGGGGGAAAGCATTAAAAGCCGAAAAGTGTGGGACTTACACCCACTAAAACCTGACCCTACTCTCCGTTTCCCTCTCGCGGAACCGAACCGCTAGGTATTACCTCACGAGGGGGAGATGGCATGAAAGCCTCATCTACAATCTCATCTAGAGTTTGAAATCGTGTTTCGCTGTCTTTCAGCGCAACGCAAGGATTGCATGATCTCTGCACATAGGTGGCTAATTTTTAACCAATTGTTTTGCGAGCTAAGTAGGATATCCATCAAGTCGGAGACTATGAATGGCCTCCCAATACCCTGTTATCCCTCTGTTATGGAGCGTTTGTATTTGTCTAATCCCGTTGCGCCTGCGTGCATTTTGTTGTTCCGTATCCAGTCAGGCGCATGCGTGTTTTCTGTTAATGCAATTCCTGAGAGCCATTTTGTTCTTCCTGAGCGGTGTTTTGGTTATGTTATGCATGTAATTTCTGAGCGGCGCTTTTGTGATATTGGTGTATGTATGTTACTTCTAAACGGCGCTTTAGTTATATTGATGTATGTATGTAACTTCTGAGCGGCGCTTTTATTTATTTATTTATTTATTTATTTAATGTCAACTATTAACAGTGGACCAAAAATTACAATTTTTAATATAAATTAAAAGTGAAAAAATATAATTTAAATTTAAAATTAAATATTTAAGTAAAAAATTTAAGTTAATATCTGGGGTGTTCAAAATAAGAATATTAAATGATCCAACATTTGTTGCGAGGATTGGGAAAAACCCAGAAAAACCCAGAAAAACCCAGAAAACCCCAGAAAAACCCAGAAAAACCCAGAAAAACCCAATCAGATCACTATGATTAGTAAAGCAAATTATTGCAAGTTACTACGTGCTAAAAAGTTAAGGATATGGTTCTTAATCGTATCAAAAGAGGATTCTGTGTTGAAGACTCGATAAAGTCTGTTATAGTCAACACAGAGAACTCGAAAAGGTTCATGCGGAGAATAGTTAGTATTACAAGTATTTAGAGAAATCGGTGTAAAGTTACGAGTACGTCTCAAAGGTACAGAAAAGTTAATTTGGCTCAATAGCAGAGATGAGTCAATTTTGCCAATTATTAATTTATGTAAAAATAGAACTCCCAGCATCATGCGACGGTTACTAAGATATGGGAGGTTAATTAATTGCAATCTACTGTGGTATGAAGGCAAATCAGTACCTGGAACCCAGTTAAAGCCGTGAAGAGCAAAAAGAAGAAACTTCTTTTGAACAGACTCAATTCTGTCTTGGTGCACCGAATATTGAGGAGACCACACACAAGATCCGTATTCCAGAATACGCCGAACAAGAGAAGTATATAGCAGCTTAGTCGTATAAGGGTCGTCGAATTCCTTCTTGATTGAGTCGCCTTGTTGACTGTAAGTGCGATATATTTGTCAATTATTAATCTATAATCGAGAAGAATTCCCAAATCGGTGACACAGTCTAATCTCTCAAGAGAAACCGGGTCGAGCATGTAATTAAATGTGTGAGGCGTAGTTCTATAGAATGACATAACCTTACATTTAGAGCAATTCAGAAACAACAAGTTGCATTTACACCAAGCAAAAAACAAATCCAGCTCCGATTGCAATAAATAAGGAGAGTTGTGGTCATTATATGATAAGCACGGCTTCACATCATCGGCGTACATTAGTACATAGGAGTGAAGGAAAATAGACGGGAGATCGTTAATAAATAAATTAAAAAGTAAAGAACTAAGGTGGCTACCCTGGGGTACACCAGAGGTAACAAAGACAGGCTTAGACAGTGAGGATTTAAAAATAACATTCTGGGTTCTACAAGAAAGATTTTCGGAAATCCACAAAAAAAGGATGTGTGGAAATCCGATAGTACTAAGTTTTTTAAGCAATAGATAGTGGTTAACGGAATCGAAAGCCTTGCTGAAATCTGTGTAAATTACGTCAGTCTGGTTTTTGTTCTGAAAACCTTTAATAACAAGGGAGGTAAGCTCAAGTAAGTTAGTGGTAGTAGATTTCGATTTCACAAAACCATGTTGGCAGGATGAAATGATAGAGCTACTAGAGTTGAGATGTTATCAGCTTCTCAAACACTTTAGGCATTGCGGATAATTTGGAAATACCCCTATAGTTTTTAACATCAGACTTTGAACCATGTTTGTGAAGAGGAATTATAAATGATTCCTTCCAAATGGTTGGGAAAGAGCACAATTCAAATAATTTAAGCAAGAGCTTACATAGAGAATCAGCACAGTACCTAAGTACACATCCTGGTACTCCATCTGGGCCTGGTGAATAACTTGGCTTGATTAAGTTAAGTTCGTTAAGTAACGAACTTTCCAGGATCACAGGACTAAAAATGCAGTTAGATTTCGGCAAGGTATACGGATAAGGGGAATTTGGAAGAAAGTTAGAAGATGAGTAAGTAGTTGAAAGAATTCTGTAAAAAGATCGGCTGAAGCCTGATCAGTATTTGCTTTCATGTCTTCATAAGAAACAGATGAGGCCAGTAAGGAAGTTTTTCGTTTAGTATTGACAAAGTTGTAGAACTGCCTAGGATTCTGAGTAAATTGCAAACGACAACGAATTAGGTAGTTATTGTAACAACGCGAATTACAAACAACAAAATTTGTTCTGGCGATAACATAACGAGAAAAATCTGAAGGATTATTCGAACTCTTAAATCTTTTATAATATCTAGACTTCACATTTTTAAGCATTGCCAATTCTTTAGAGAACCAGGAGGTCTATTAGTGCCCCTGGGAAGCTTATCTGGAACGCATTGGTCAAAATGTGATTTTATAATATTATAAAAGATTGAAGTAGCACTGTTAATGTTAGTACAAGAGTACAGTTGCGACCAGTTTGTTTCTAAAATTAATGAATTAAGTTTTATAAAATCTGTCTTACGAAAAGAGCGTGATTTAACGACCGGGTTAATAGAACAAATATGCTCACATGTATGCAATTCGAAAACTAAGTCTAAAGTAGGATGATAGGCGGAGGGTATTAAAACCCTGTCTTGTCTGCCTCATGATTTTTTGCAAATTCAATTCAGTCTCGCGACAAGACACGCAACAACACCTAAGTCCAGACTTATTGGAAATATAGTCCTTCATTTTGGTTGCATACCCAGCACATTGTATGTATTTGTGCTGGAATTTACCAACTTGGGAAATGAAGCATTTTCATTGAAAAGGCAAACTGATGTCATGTACACGGACTTTAGTAAAGCATTTGATTATGTAAACCATAATCTTTTACTTTACAAGCTTGATTGTATAGGTTTCCCACCCTTATTAATTATTTGTTTTTTACCTACTTAAAAGGCAGAACTCAAAAAGTACTATTTAGGTCGTATATTTCGAAGTCTGTTCATGTTACTTCAGGACCCTTATTTTTTACCCTTTGCAACAACGATTTCTTATATTCTGATCTCTTTCCTCACAATCTTCTACAAGAAGATTTAAGCGCCATGCAACGTTGGTGTTCGGCCAATTATTTGCATCTCAATTGCGCAAGTGTATGTTCATGACGTTTAGTCGAACTAGACCCTTCTTATGTACGTATTCGATTGATAATACTCTCGTAAGTCGTATATCTAATGTGAAAGACCTGGGTGTTTCTTTTTTTTTGAATATCTCCACTATTATAAATGATGCCAAGGGAGTACGTGGCTTTATTAAACGTTGATCAAAAGAATTTGATGATCCATTATCACAAAAATCCTTTATGTTTCTCTTGTTCGACCGATCCTTGAATACTTTTCGTGCAATTGGTGCCCACATTATAGCACCAACCAGGATCGCAATGAGTCAGTTCAGAAACAATTTTTTTTACGTGGATTAAATTGGGACCCTAACCTTCGTTACCATATACCGTATTCCAGTAGGCTTCTCTTTCTTATTTTCCGTCGTTATTGAATCGCAGAAAAACTCTTGGTGTGGTCTTTCTTTACAAATTGATGAATGGTGATATTAGTTCCTCGTATTTGTTAGGTCGTGTCAATTTTTCTGTTCCCCGTAGAACAACTACGATTTTTATTCCACTTGCCCTTCCTATGTGCACAACTGATTATGCTTTACAGAGCTTGTTTTATGCCTTGTGGAAACTTTATTTTGTTGTACAACGTCTTCTCAAGAGAAATATCCCTTCATTCTATAAAGTCCTCTATTCTCCTTTAGCTTAGTATTGTAGAAATCCTTCCCCATTCTTTACTTATCTAAGTGATCTGATTGAGTTTTTCTGGGTATTTCCCAATTCTCGCCACAAATGTTGAATCATTTAATACATTTTGTTTTGAACACGCAGATATTAACTTTAATTTTGAATTTAAATTAAAGTTAAAATTCTTAAATTCAATTTAATTTAATTATTTAAATTTAAATTAATTAGTTCATTTTTATTTTATGTTAATTTCAATTGTAATGTTATCTTTTTGCTCCCAAATTATTTTGGTTCGCCTGTTAATAGTTGATATTAAAATAAAAAAAATAATTTAAAATTTGCAGAAACCTAAGCGACAGTGCAAATCAGAGGCAAACGCAAGAGTCAACAGATTCCGTTACCCATGTCGTAGTTCTAAATTCCCAAAAGACAAACACGTCTGAGACCATGACATCGCAAGAATTCGCACGAGCTCACAGTGCCTCTCAATAGACCATCGCCGGAGAAGGGCAATAATACTATAATTAAACTATCAATGCTCTTGCCTACACCGTCCGCTACATCGACACAATGCTAAAATATAGTAGTATTCCAGGAAAAAAAAATAGTGTGAGGACGGGGGACGAAGAGTCTGACGCGTTTTCTTTAAGAATAATACTGTCAGTTTCTCATTTTAACTGCCATCAGTTTCTCTATACAATGATGTTTTATGAAAGCCTAAATATTGTAAGGAAGTTCTCTGGCCGGGATAGACTCCGTCACGCCCAGAGTTCCTTACAGCAACATTTGTAAGGGAAAGACATGGTTGGGTTGGTATCCC
Source organism: Hirtodrosophila trivittata (assembly GCA_035045065.1). NCBI lineage: Eukaryota > Metazoa > Arthropoda > Insecta > Diptera > Drosophilidae > Hirtodrosophila > Hirtodrosophila trivittata. The sequence continues at coordinate 478,656 of JAWNNK010000722.1, read as the reverse complement.
GTCTATAACGGCCTTCCTAGCAGAGTAGATTGCTCCTCTATCCTGTTAGCCTCGGGTTCTCCGATGCCACCCACTCGCCTCTCCTTGTCACAGGGCGTTAATGCCGGCATCGGCCACCGATGCCCTTACGCCGCTACTGTTGGTCTGTAGAGTACGAGGGGCTCTGTACTCTCTGAACTCGACAGGCACACTCTAGCGACATTTAGGCCGCAGGGAGTCGGCAGAGGAAAGGGAGAAGATCCTCTCCGCTACCCGGTTGCCACAGCTGCCATGAGAGGTACGAGGGGTTACATCTCGGTACGCTGCATGTCGTTCTTGGGCACCACGAACGAACTTAGAGGGTTTAAGGGGGATGCTAGGATGCTACGAGAGTGGGACATCTACTCTACAGCCGCTTTTGTCGTCATAGTGATGGCGAGGGGTTACATCTCTGCTCACACCATAACGCGTTCAGCGGCTAAGCGGACTGCCTGAGGTAAATTATAGGCGAAAGGGGGTTCTCCCCGCACTTAAGCGTTTACATTTCCTTTATTTTATCAAAACTACCTTACGCGCTAAGTAACATCTTTTAGCTTAATTTACTAACCACACCACTACAAAGAATCTACCCCCGCTACTGCTCCTGCGAGCCAAGTATGCTGCTAGCTTATCCCGTGTTCCGTTAACCTCATCGCAGTTCGTTGACACCACCACAGGTTCGTTGAAATGCTCATTCCCGTTCAGTCCACTCATTGCTGTTGGTCGTTGGTTTTCTTGTTGTTGTTGCTGCGTGAACTGTCATTGTCCCGTTCTTATCCCGTTGCTGTTGGTCCTGGTTGCCGTGTTCGTTTCGTTGTCGTGGCCGTGGTTCGTTTATATCCTGTTTCCGTTGTCGTTTTATTGTCCGCTTGGTCGTGCTGTTTGCCGCGCTGACCGTTTGCCTTTTTTTATTTTCAACTCGGGTTTTTTGGCGACTTTCCTAATTACCGGTGTCAGTTGGTGCACTTGCGTGGATTTGTCCTCTCGCATTCTAGCTTCCTCCAAGATTGATTTTTCCCCCACTCCTAATTAGCCTACTGACCTACTTTTATTAAATTCTAAGCTTACCCTGTTATCCCTCTTTTTTTTTTTTTTTTTGTATAGGGGGGAAAGCATTAAAAGCCGAAAAGTGTGGGACTTACACCCACTAAAACCTGACCCTACTCTCCGTTTCCCTCTCGCGGTACCGAACCGCTAGGTATTACCTCACGAGGGGGAGATGGCATGAAAGCCTCATCTACAATCTCATCTAGAGTTTGAAATCGTGTTTCGCTGTCTTTCAGCGCAACGCAAGGATTGCATGATCTCTGCACATAGGTGGCTAATTTTTAACCAATTGTTTTGCGAGCTAAGTAGGATATCCATCAAGTCGGAGACTATGAATGGCCTCCCAATACCCTGTTATCCCTCTGTTATGGAGCGTTTGTATTTGTCTAATCCCGTTGCGCCTGCGTGCATTTTGTTGTTCCGTATCCAGTCAGGCGCATGCGTGTTTTCTGTTAATGCAATTCCTGAGAGCCATTTTGTTCTTCCTGAGCGGTGTTTTGGTTATGTTATGCATGTAATTTCTGAGCGGCGCTTTTGTGATATTGGTGTATGTATGTTACTTCTAAACGGCGCTTTAGTTATATTGATGTATGTATGTAACTTCTGAGCGGCGCTTTTATTTATTTATTTATTTATTTATTTAATGTCAACTATTAACAGTGGACCAAAAATTACAATTTTTAATATAAATTAAAAGTGAAAAAATATAATTTAAATTTAAAATTAAATATTTAAGTAAAAAATTTAAGTTAATATCTGGGGTGTTCAAAATAAGAATATTAAATGATCCAACATTTGTTGCGAGGATTGGGAAAAACCCAGAAAAACCCAGAAAAACCCAGAAAACCCCAGAAAAACCCAGAAAAACCCAGAAAAACCCAATCAGATCACTATGATTAGTAAAGCAAATTATTGCAAGTTACTACGTGCTAAAAAGTTAAGGATATGGTTCTTAATCGTATCAAAAGAGGATTCTGTGTTGAAGACTCGAAAAAGTCTGTTATAGTCAACACAGAGAACTCGAAAAGGTTCATGCGGAGAATAGTTAGTATTACAAGTATTTAGAGAAATCGGTGTAAAGTTACGAGTACGTCTCAAAGGTACAGAAAAGTTAATTTGGCTCAATAGCAGAGATGAGTCAATTTTGCCAATTATTAATTTATGTAAAAATAGAACTCCCAGCATCATGCGACGGTTAGTAAGATATGGGAGGTTAATTAAAAGCAATCTACTGTGGTATGAAGGCAAATCAGTACCTGGAACCCAGTTAAAGCCGTGAAGAGCAAAAAGAAGAAACTTCTTTTGAACAGACTCAATTCTGTCTTGGTGCACCGAATATTGAGGAGACCACACACAAGATCCGTATTCCAGAATACGCCGAACAAGAGAAGTATATAGCAGCTTAGTCGTATAAGGGTCGTCGAATTCCTTCTTGATTGAGTCGCCTTGTTGACTGTAAGTGCGATATATTTGTCAATTATTAATCTATAATCGAGAAGAATTCCCAAATCGGTGACACAGTCTAATCTCTCAAGAGAAACCGGGTCGAGCATGTAATTAAATGTGTGAGGCGTAGTTCTATAGAATGACATAACCTTACATTTAGAGCAATTCAGAAACAACAAGTTGCATTTACACCAAGCAAAAAACAAATCCAGCTCCGATTGCAATAAATAAGGAGAGTTGTGGTCATTATATGATAAGCACGGCTTCACATCATCGGCGTACATTAGTACATAGGAGTGAAGGAAAATAGACGGGAGATCGTTAATAAATAAATTAAAAAGTAAAGAACTAAGGTGGCTACCCTGGGGTACACCAGAGGTAACAAAGACAGGCTTAGACAGTGAGGATTTAAAAATAACATTCTGGGTTCTACAAGAAAGATTTTCGGAAATCCACAAAAAAAGGATGTGTGGAAATCCGATAGTACTAAGTTTTTTAAGCAATAGATAGTGGTTAACGGAATCGAAAGCCTTGCTGAAATCTGTGTAAATTACGTCAGTCTGGTTTTTGTTCTGAAAACCTTTAATAACAAGGGAGGTAAGCTCAAGTAAGTTAGTGGTAGTAGATTTCGATTTCACAAAACCATGTTGGCAGGATGAAATGATAGAGCTACTAGAGTTGAGATGTTATCAGCTTCTCAAACACTTTAGGCATTGCGGATAATTTGGAAATACCCCTATAGTTTTTAACATCAGACTTTGAACCATGTTTGTGAAGAGGAATTATAAATGATTCCTTCCAAATGGTTGGGAAAGAGCACAATTCAAATAATTTAAGCAAGAGCTTACATAGAGAATCAGCACAGTACCTAAGTACACATCCTGGTACTCCATCTGGGCCTGGTGAATAACTTGGCTTGATTAAGTTAAGTTCGTTAAGTAACGAACTTTCCAGGATCACAGGACTAAAAATGCAGTTAGATTTCGGCAAGGTATACGGATAAGGGGAATTTGGAAGAAAGTTAGAAGATGAGTAAGTAGTTGAAAGAATTCTGTAAAAAGATCGGCTGAAGCCTGATCAGTATTTGCTTTCATGTCTTCATAAGAAACAGATGAGGCCAGTAAGGAAGTTTTTCGTTTAGTATTGACAAAGTTGTAGAACTGCCTAGGATTCTGAGTAAATTGCAAACGACAACGAATTAGGTAGTTATTGTAACAACGCGAATTACAAACAACAAAATTTGTTCTGGCGATAACATAACGAGAAAAATCTGAAGGATTATTCGAACTCTTAAATCTTTTATAATATCTAGACTTCACATTTTTAAGCATTGCCAATTCTTTAGAGAACCAGGAGGTCTATTAGTGCCCCTGGGAAGCTTATCTGGAACGCATTGGTCAAAATGTGATTTTATAATATTATAAAAGATTGAAGTAGCACTGTTAATGTTAGTACAAGAGTACAGTTGCGACCAGTTTGTTTCTAAAATTAATGAATTAAGTTTTATAAAATCTGTCTTACGAAAACAGCGTGATTTAACGACCGGGTTAATAGAACAAATATGCTCACATGTATGCAATTCGAAAACTAAGTCTAAAGTAGGATGATAGGCGTCTTCGGGGACAACTAAAGGACAAGTTTGTATTACAGTACTAGAAAAAGGATCCGATGCAAAAATAAGGTCAAGTAGACGATCATTACAGTTTCGATCCGGATTAATTTGAGAGAGAGACATCTCTAAAAGCGAATTGATTAATTCGTGGCATCAAAAAATTTGGAGAATCGGACCATACCACATCCGGCAAATTAAAGTCACCAAATACAAAGAGGTAATCACTACTAGAAAGTAGTGACGAAATGGACTCAATAGGAGAAATATGCTCCAGGTATACAGACAAATCGGACTGTGGCGGAATATAAGAGCACGTTATATATAAACAAATATTTTTATATATAATTTTAACGGCAATCAATTCAATGTTAGTTTGGCAATGAGATAAAATAGATTCTGATAGAAGATCAGAGTCTACAGCAATAAGGACACCACCTTCTATACGCGACAAACGAATCGCATCTAAAAGATGTGTATTTCTTGCAAAATAATGAAAAATCTGAAATTTCGGGCTTTAGCCAGGTTTCAGTAAAGATAATAATGTTAGCATCAAACGAAAAGCTGTCTACATAAAGCTTATTAAGTTTAGAGTTAAGCCCTCTAACGTTCTGATACGTTATAGAAAGTTTTTTGCAATGTTAGTAGGAAGAACTACAGGAGAAGGTTGCGCTCGTTTCTTTGGGCTAAACTCATGAACAATCATGTGTGGAGGCCAGAAATTAGAGTCACATATAGTGTTAAAGAAATCTGAAGATACGTTAATTTTAAAATAAGAGATTTCTCTAGGAGTAGAGAAATTAAATTTGGTAACCGATACACTTGCAGAAGATCTACTAGCTATATATCTAACTATCGACTCGCAAGTTGTATCAGCCGATAGTCTAGACACAAAAACTTGTCTACGAGGAGCAATGACAGATAGAGTAGGGAGTAAAGAAGGGGGACTAACTCCATTAGAAGGAGCTGGGATAGGGGAGTGCTTATTTGTACATCTAGTAGCTTTCACAACAGCTCCAGTAGATGGTGATGGATCAACTACTTTTTTCTACTTTCTGCTGCATAACATAGCAAGATGGGCACTCCCATCGAATGCCGCCTTTTGGTTTAGCCGAAGCGGAACTGAGTTTATTAATTTTATCACAGTCGCGTCCGGATAAACCAGCGCACTCAGAGTGCATCATATTGTCACACAACCAACAAAAAATAAATTGAGGTTGAGCTGACTCAGACACTTTGAGTGAGCACGACTTAAAACACCAAGACATAAGAGTGATTAGTAGAAAGAAAGAAAAATTTACTCAATAAAAGAAACAGAGGAAAAGTAAAAAAACAACGCTTCAACAACAAAATGTTGGTAGAAACGCAACGCAAAGCGCGAAAGCGAAATGAAAATAGAGAAGCAACTACTGTCGAAATTTAGAACAATAACAACACAGCAGTGACGCCGCGTTAGGTGATGCGCTAAAAACGAATTTAAAAACAAAACACAGCACAGACGCCGCGTTGGGAAAAAAATGTAAATAATAACTTACAACAGTTTTCAACGTATTAAAAAGTCGCAAAGTGCGCGGAAGGACAAAATTAATCAAAAGCACAGTTTTATACAATTTTAGAATTAGGTAAAAAAGGATAAAATGTTAATTTAAACAGAGCGCGAAAAATTTCACTACCAAGCTACTAGATATCGATAGTTGTATTAGTGTATGCATGTAAGCTCCGAGCGGCGCTTTGCCCGTATTAGTGAATGCATGTTAGCTTGGTTGCACTTGAACGTTGCTTTGGCTTGCCGTAAAATGTCTCCAGCGAAAGCTCCGCTTGCGAGCTTTCGATCGCTTAAGTGAGCAGGTTGAGCGAAAGCTTCCCCTGCTGTGCTATTTCGAAAGCTCCGTTGTTCTGACTTCGTTGCCTCTGCTGTTGTTCAATAACGACACATTTTGCTGTGCTTTTTCATACTCTGTTATTTCCACTGTTTATTTCCTAATAGTTCAATTATTTTCTCCTAACCTAAACTAGTCTAATCTAACGCTACTTCCTACTATCTACACCTCTGCTGGTACCTCTGTCTTCATTTGGGTTGACCAGTTTCTCTCAATATGTCAGGGTATAAATCCCGAAGCGGGAATTTACACCCTGACAATATATTATAAATTCTTTCCAGTATTCTAGAATTTAGCCTTAATATTTCATTTAATTTATGTCGGCTAAAACATAATTATCTTCATTTCTGAAAAGAATATAGAATATCTCAGCACACACGGTAACAAAATCAACCTGTTTCTCTGCGTGTGATGCGCCTCTATACGTATCTACTTTGTACGTCTCTTTCCCAATTGACAATACCAATATCCGAGAGGGCATTGATAATTTAGTCCTGCCAACGTATCCGGGGCCTTAATCTCTTCTGCTGTCTGCCTACAACTGCATCAAAAAGCTTTTGAGCTGAATACTGTCACATACAAGGTTTCCTAGCCCGTGAAGTGTCTTGGTCTTTATTATATTGACTACATTCACTTCATTGTACAGCTCTTACAGCTCGTCGTTCTCGTGTGGTTTCAGTCAGTCACACAATACGCTCGTGAAAACTTTTATGCTCTGGGAAGAAATGTTAAGCCACGGTAGCTAGTACGAAGTGCGGCATTCCCATTCTTCAAAATGGGACAGATGATACTGAAGTTTCAATCGTCAGGCATGCTCTCTAAAACCCATATTTTGCAGGTGAGTTGATGCATGCAACACACCTACTCATTGCAACTAGTCCTGAACAATTCATCAACAAGACCATTAGCTCCTGGGGCTGCATTAGTCGCTTTCTGAATTTTTCCGACTGAACAGGCTCTTGTAGCCATTGCTTCATTACAGTTCTGGTCGTACCATGGATTCCTCATTGGAGCGGAAGGGAGTGAGATATGTGACCTCATATCGCTGATGTTTTCAGGCATTGGAGTGTGTTGGCGAACCAGTTGACAGAATCGAGTGGAGATTGCAGCTTTCTGATGTCCAACTTTCTTGACATATATGTGAAAAAAATTATACCTCGAGCATCACCTGCATACAAAGGAATAGAGAATATGATAAAAAAAAAGTTTACGTTATGTTATTTATTAAAGTATTACATTATTCAAGCATATCAAAAAATCTGTATACTAACTTTCTGGATATGCCTCGTATATCAGTCCCCTATTTCAAAGTGTCATGGAGGAATTCACCTACGGTTTCATATAAACTCTTTCGGTCATTTAATTGAAGCAGTCTACTTAATGAATCTGTTACAACAATGAAAAACAAAATTATGGGTGCCAGCAACATATTGCTGATGACACACAACAGGTATTTAACTGCAAAACCATTATATCTAGGTTTGCACTTACGCCGACAAGACATTACTACGTTTCTTGCGACAGAACCTAGTGATGGTTAGATAAAGCGATAAGCTTGACAGAAAATTGACGCTGGTGACCAACAAGACTGTTATGTCCCATAATCCTGGGCGAGCCAGATTATTCAAAATTTGTAGTTATGTGTGACTTACCAACTTCTTTGACAATAACTAGGGAAGCGAAAGCGAGTATTTAATGTATCATATTATGGGCTTCGTATGGGAAGCCACAATGCAAGAAGGAGCTCAAGCAACCGAAAACTATACGAGCTGGTCACACGCCAGACGAGAACAAAATTAAAACCACAATTTTTCAATCATAGAAATGCCAATAAGAAACATCTAACTATCCGTTGCTGAATCAAAAATCTAGGTTCGTGGGCCGTTTCTTATTCTTTACTCATTCATTATCAGAATATTAGAGAATATTAGAGAATATTATCAGAATATATTAAGAATGCTCAAAAATCATTATTTAAGTAGTACTTCGTTTCATACCGACTTCATTTGTTTATCAGAGATTTGGAGCTAATATCTGACAGTAAAATTATGTCAAATTTATATATCATATAGAGAGATTCGTCGTGGTGAGGGCTTGCTAATTGCCGTTTAATCGATATTTCATTCTGATCGTATCTACTTTATTATCTCTTCAGATATTGAAATTGTTGCTGTTAACGTAACATCTTCAACAAAATCAATTTTTTCAATTTTTATCATGCCCTCATCGTCTGATTTACGTGTTTATGTTCAATATATTGCATGCATAAAAGAAGTTTCTCTTTTAGTAAGGATACTGATTTTTTCATTGTGCTGGTGATTTTAATTTATCCAACATTTCTTGGTCATATTACAATAATTAAATTATCTAGTGATCATGAAATTGTTGATTGAATTCTTGTCATATTTCATTGAATAAAATTCTTGACCTAATTTTCATTAATTACTAAGCATACTCATGAGTCTATAGATCTTCACCCATTACTGTTCCTAAAGATCCACACAATCCGTCTGTTGAAATTTGTATCTCACTTCTTGTTCCTTTTACACCACCAATACCTCGTCAGCAAGTATCACGTCGTTGCTTTCGTAGGGGTAATCACTCCTTACCTTTTGATCTTATTCTTGCAACTGACTGATCTTTTCTAAATAGAATCATTGATATTGATATTGCCCTTGGCACTTATTACTTAATTATTAAAATTACTACTGAGGTAGATTCGTGTTACTTCTGGTGTACCTCAAGGTAGCCATTTGGGACCCTTATTTTCATTCCCATTGTCTCATTATCTGCATACATGTTAAGCTTATCTGTTCATACATTTGAGTGCTTTGCAACGGTGGTGTTTGACCAATAATATATGTATATATGTATATCTACGGTAATACACTTGGGTGTCTTGTTTGATTGCAAATTACATTTCAGTTTGCATATATCCACCATCACAAAAGAAGACAAAAAGTACTTGCACTTGCTAAATGTTGGTCAACGGAATTTAATGATTTTTTTACCACAAAAATCTACATCTCACTTGTTCAGCTGATCCGTTCAGAAATAATTTGTATAGTTCGTTTTAAATGGAATAAACTAAATCTTCATTAATGAATAGTAGCAAAACTATAGATGTTATATTTTTATATAAATTGATTATTGTACTAGGAATTATATTCCACTTTCACTTCCCACGTGCACAACTGGTTTCTCTTTTTCTATATCTTAGTAGAAATAATTAACCTCAATTCTAGCTACATGATTTTTTTATTTTTTAATTTATATTCTTCCTGTTACTAGTATCCATACTTTATACATCCTACTTGCATTTTCTTTTTTACTCTGATTTATAACTCTTATACCAATATATTTATAAAGTAAGCATACTGGAATTTACTGATCTAATTGGGGCTTACTGGGCTTTCTCCAATCTAAGCAACAAATTTTGTATCAGTTTTGGTAAATTTATCATTTTAAAGAACATGAATAAAATTTATGTAGGATTTTATATATTTTAATCAATTATTTTTTTCCTTTTAGATTCATATATGTATTTATTTATGTTACTTAATAATAATATTTTATAATTTTAATTTCTTAATATTTTTTTTTTTAATTTTGAATGTAGTCGACTGTTTTAAGTTGACTCTAAATAAATAAATAAATAAAAATAATAGGAAAGATCAACTTCATTTCGCAGACCCCCTGGTAATAGATTTCTCATTAAAATTTTCGGTAAGCCTCAGTCCTTTTGTACGCTAGACAAAAAACGGAAATAATTTTCCGTTCGCGTAACAGGCTTAATGCAACGCGTGACTAACGACTAAGAGTAAAACTATAATGTCTGATTTAAAACCTGGATTTCATCAAATTAGTTTTGGAAAACATGTCCGTGGAAGAATTCTCTGTTAACGGCAGAAATGCTGAATGAACCTTCTAAGCGAAGGTAACATGAGAGACTCACAGAAAGACGATGTTTTTTAAAAAGAGCGTGGAGTATTTTTTTTAATAGTAAGGGGTAATACAGAAACAAGTTAGATGGACAAAAGAGCACGTCGAGCCGAAAAGTCTGTTCAGCCTCAGATACTCTCTTGTCCCATCCAGTTACTTCAGAGGACTTGTTACAAATTTTGCGTCGATTGCAAGACTATTAACTTACAAACTCATAGGCAAAAACTGTACGGTAAGCCATCACCTATGCAAAAAAGTTGTCTTGAACGTCTGCCGAATTCTTTGGTGTAAGAAGACGTCACTATCATGTACCCAGACAAACTTTTGACGTTACTTGCGATCTAATGGAGGAAGACCGATTACTATAATTGCTTGAACAATAAAATATAGAGAACCACACATTGGCACGATACGGTTTTTATAACAGACTTTTTGGAGTCTTCAAGTCAGAGTCCTCTTTTGATACGATTAAAAACTATATTCTTAACTTTTTAGCACGTAGTAACTAGCACTAATTTGCTTTACCAATCATAGTGATCTGATTGGATCATTTAATATTCTCATTTTGAACACCCCAGATATTAACTTTAATTTTTTACTTAAATATTTCATTTTAAATTTAAATTATATTACTTCAGTTTTAACTTATATTAAAAATTTTAACGTTACTTTTAAATTTTGGTCGACTGTTAATAGTTGACATTAAATAAAAATAAATAAATAGATAAATAATTCTACGTATTATCAAAAACACATTATCAGTGCAACGAATGTAAAAGTACGTTGCAAGACTTCCCTATACTAATCCACTAATTATGCCTTACTTTTTTATATCTTATAAAACACTCTGAGTATTGGCTGTGATGACATAAATTAAATCCATCGTGGTACTGCGAAACCTAAATAGAGTACAATAGACTTGCCCATCTTGTTAAATATGTAGTAGATCATCTGCTAACGTTTTTGTCAGTAAGCTTAACTTTAATTCTAATTAATTCTCATTCTTCTCAGCCCTCTTGTTTTAGATCCAGACTCTTAAGAAAATATTGTAAGGTCTAGACATTTTAAAAATTTTAAGATGTTTGGTTCTAACTAAGACGTATCTAAATGCTCTATGGCCAAGTCTAACTTCTTTTTTCTGAATTCCCAATGCTACTTGGAATATTTCGCCCGATGCAAAAATCATTTTGTGTATAATAATATACCTTTTTACTCTTTCGTTAATTCCAAACGGAATCGGAAGCGGCTATTTTCTTTTTTCTTTTTCGGCAATGAAAAACCTAACCTATTTACCAAATTCAATATCCTTCGAAAGACTCATTTATCATATCACGCCACAAAAAAGGTGGTTAGTCTAAAATCTCTCATTACAGAGGTATGGGAAAGTTCTCTGGTTTTACAAATATGTTATGTCCTTTTCTCAGCATGGTATAATGAGACGGTCGTCTACCACGAAGTTGTTGAAATTTTCATTTGAAGCAATATCTTTTCTTTGCCTATCGCAGTTTATATTGTTATCCAAATCTTCCAAACTAGTAGATCTATTAAATCTTCCGTGTTTACCATAAAACAACTTTTGGTGCTATTAACATTTATCCTTCTTCTCTTTTCAGTCGTTTTATATATTAAGGACACTTATTAAATCTAAATTTCATTCTTTTTCGTCAAAACTTTCTCTTCGTTCAATTCAACTTTCCTTCAGTGAGGCCTCCTGATACTTTTACTAATACTTATCATTCTGATTTTTCTGCATTTTCCCAAAAAATGTTAGATTAATTTAATTTAAAATTATTATTTTGAACTGACTTTTTATTCTAAATTCTCTAGTTACGTATTTGCTAATTTTTTTTAGCTTGAATGCAAAAGAATGAAGGATCGAATGAATAAAGTTTGGGAAAATGAGAGAACTCATCTCATCTTTTGTTTCTTATATTATGTGATTTTGAAGGTTTTGTTGCGAAGAATTTGCAATCACAATTTTTTAATCTGACAGTAAACACTTTAGGCCTTATCTTTTGTCTGTATAATAACAAATTGCGTTTCTATAAGTATACATGGGGGTACCCAGCTATAGCCAAAAAAAAAGGGGCAAACCTTACTAACCCCTTGCTACACCCGTCTATGCATACATGTACATACATGAACATATATACATGAACATATATGTATATACACAGTTCTATTATAAAAGGAGGTGTTACAAAGCAAGACATTATTAGTGCAAAATTGTAACCAGATTTACTGATATGGCTCTCAAATTTTCTGCAAATTTAAACTTCCTATTTACTGAAAGTTCATCTTCTATATCGGAAAGAATTAAATTAGCTCATCAAAATGGATTTCGAGCCGTAGAAATTCCTTATCCAGACGAAGAAGTTCAAATGGTTGCACAGGCAATAAATGAGACCGGAATGATCGTCAGTCTATTGAACATCGCATTAGGTGAGTCACAAATCGACTATTTACATACGCGTATAATTTTTTTAAAGCGCCTTTTCAATATATTTATTAAATTAATGTATGCACACACAACCAACATATGAGTCATGTTAGCAGTCGTAATCTAGTATTCATTAGATGTTATCTCAGCGGAATTTTCCAAGGTTACGACAGTTGTTAGATTAATATATGTTTACTAGCGATGAGTGATAGGTCATTACACAAAATATTTATCGTAAATATTTTTACAATAACAGTTACAAATTTAAAATGATTTGTCATAATAATTTGCGAGCCGATACTGGCACTACTGTCGATTTCGGTACTTTTTGAATAATCTTGGAATTTAAAACGAACTGAAAATCGCTGTCATCAATGTATGTCACGGATATTTAAATATCACAGCCGCAGTTCTTACTGCAGCAGTGATGTAGCAGTAACGCTAATTGCTAATGTTTTCATGTGTATAGCTATTCGCTATATATTTTATATATTATTATGTTGATTCCGGAGCCTGCCTCATTTTTGTAATGACTTCAAAAGGGCCTGGTTACAATAGATCAATGTACAAATTTCCTAACGATCTTATAAAAAAAAAAACAAGTTATTCAAGAACCTCTTCTTCGACTTCATTACTACCTCCAGCCTAAATACCCGATAACGATATTACAATCTTATAAAATAAAAAAATTTTGAATGACTGTGTAGAAATTTAATTAAAAAAAAAAGAATTGGATGCATTAAAACATAAATTCGCTCGTTATAGGAGCGGTAACGATAGGGGCGTCCTTAAGGCCTTTAAATTTGAATCTTAATAAGCCAAATTTATATTTACATGGTAAAAAGCCATTTTTAGGGACGTCATATGGGGTTAATTGCGTATTGTGGTATTATGTAACGGCACTTACAAAAAAATATTATTTTTAGTTGGTTAATTGGATCATATTTAATGCTTTTTATGATTTAACTCGGGTTTTAAGCAATAATTACATTTACGAACGATTCATCCAGTCTAAGCAGAGCTAGCCCGACTAAATCTGGTTTTTATACTGTTTAGGTCGTGCAATTGCATTGTGTTCTTCACTGATTTTTCTTCTTCATTGTGTTCACAACTGATTCGTCGGTGAACAATACTGCTCTCAGTTCCCCCAAGAGTTTATCAGTATCTATACCACTGCAAGTAATAAGGGCTAGTAAGACTCTGTTAGTCGTCCCATCATTACATTTCGGCTGATGATGCTAAGACCTACATCTAAGCAAAGATGATACTGTTTGATTTATCTGTTGACAGATTTAGTATTGTTATGGTAGGGATTTGCTCTTTTAAAATAAGTGTTTCGGCGGAAGTATTCAACATTATTTGTTACAAAACCTTCTGCAGGAAATCTAAGTACCATAAGCATATTTCTGCTTTTCATTTAATTTCGTCACTACCCTCTAATAATGATTACCTGTTTCTGTTTGGTGACATTAATTTGCTAGATGTGGAATGTTGAGTTTTTCAAGTTAAACTCATTACCTAATACGTTGTTGCTTGTAATTTGTTCAAATCCCTATGCAGTTCTAAAACTTTGTCAATACCAAACGCAGAGCTTCCGTACTACCTTTATCTGTTTTTTATAAAGACATGAAAGCAAATACTGATCAGGCTGTAGCAGATCTTTTTGCAGAATTTCTCCAGAATTCTTTTCTACTTACATATCTTCTAATTGGCTCTCTAATTCCCCTTGTGTTTATAAAAAATTCTTTACTTAACGAACTTAATTTAAGCAATTTCCTAACTTTTTAGCACGTAACAACAAAATAGCTTTACAATTTTATCGATCTGATTGGGTTTTTCTGGGTTTTTCCCCAATCCTCGCAACAAATTTTGGATCATTTAATACATTTATTTTGAACGCACATATTTATTTTATTTTTAATTTAAATTCTTAATTTAAATTTAATTTAATTATCTCAATTTTTGTCAATGTTGAATTTAATTGCAATGTAATCTTTTTACTCTCAAATACCTATTGGTCGGTTATTAATAGTTGACAATAAAATAAAATAAATATATTATTTTTAAAAAATGATTACATTCAAATTATAGTGAATCCCTAGCCTATGATTTCTTTTGTGTTTTATTTTGTAATATTTGAGTAGCTGCTTCTTTTTGGCAGCATTTGCCTCTGTATGTACTTTCGATTTGTTTAACCCAATGGCTCTTTTATTGTTGTTTCTCTTGAATGTGATACTGAAATATTATATTTCTACCAATGTAGTCCAAGCGTGGGCACGAAAATGAAGGAAGAAGCTGAGTGTGGTTGCATAAGAAGGGATTTAAGCAATATACAGTAAAGTGTATTGTGTTTCATTCTACAAATCCAGTGTTGCTCGCTCGACCAGTTTTTTAGCGACGCAGCAACCACAAAAAACAGATAAAATAAACAATAATAGCACGTTGGCTCTTATTTACTATTTATTAATCAAATCGGTCTATATTCTGGTGTGTACAAGTCGTCAGTAGTCTGTCGTCAGTCGTCAATCGTCAGTCGTCGATCGTCAATCGTCAATCGAAAAATTAGTGCACTAAAAATACGAGCCCTAGTCTTTTGATAGTGAACGAACAACCGAGTGCACAAAGAATCAATGCATAAAACAACGGGCGACAGCTCCGTTTGATCTGAGCGATTCTGCATGTGTTGTTGTTATTGCATTACAATTACTTATTTTACAGTTATTTTGCGTGTATTTATTGATGCAGCTGAAGCCCCTGTTTGAAATTGGCTGCGCTGCTGTTATATTATATTTGGTTGACAGACCTTGTAGAAATTTCGGAAACATTCCCCTCCCTGAAAGCGGACGCAGGAGCTTACATATTAGTCATACCGATGTCAAAGACTGCTGGCCGGGATAGAACGCCATTCGGTGTCAGGACCTTTGCGCGCCGTACCTGTCCACCTTCTGCGGTGGTTACCTCGATGACACGGCCCTTTGTCCAGGTGTTGCGACGCTGATTGTCATCGACGATCAAAAGTATATCTCCTACGGCGATTGGCTTGACCTTTTGATGCCATTTTGTTCTCCTGATAATGTTAATTAGCATCTCTTTGACCCATCGACTCCAGAATAGGTTAGCAAACATCTCACTTTGCCGCACAGTCCACTTATAGTCTATTTCTTCAGCCTTGCAGAACGGCTTTTCGCCATTTGATGACCTCAGTAGTAGATGATTCGGGGTTATAGCTTCCTGGTCCTCATGGTCGAGAGAAACATATGTTAACGATCTGGAGTTTACCGTCATCTGTACTTTCATCATGGCCGTGAGAAGACTCTCGTCCGTGAATTTCTGGTTTGGTGTAATACAGTAGAGCACGGCCTTTATAGAGCGTACTAGGCGCTCCTATGCACCACCCATATGGGGTGCGGCTGGCGAGTTGAAATACCACGAGATTCCCCGCTGCATGCTTGGTGCATCTCCGAGTCGTCTAGTTGCCTTTTCTCGCGAAGAATCGCGTCGGTTCCATGAAAATTTGTTCCGTTGTCGCTATATATTTCTTATGGCGACGCAGACCCATTAGGAATGAGATTGTAGTTCGACTATGGACGATCTCTATGCTTATTTTGAGGCAAGTTATGAGCATGCCCCATATTTTTAGGGCCTTTTTGCCGTCAATGGCTGTGAGTGGGCCAAATTAGTCGACTCCCACAAACGTAAACGCGTGGCGTCATTAATGGTGGCACGAGCTGAGCATTTTGCAGCTTACAGAGTTGACGGTTATGGCGAACACCTTTAAGAAGAGGTCTTAATTTTGTAACTGAGAAAATTTGTCTCACCTCATTTATGGTTGTTTCGTGGTTGATGTGAAAATACTTTTCGTGATAGTGATGCACTAATGATGGAGGGATTGGGAGTGAGAAGCCAAGGTAAAGTGACTGATTGCTTTCAACTTGGTGACTGCCAGCATGATCCTTGTGCTTTCTTTCTTCAAGTCGACGTACTACCTCCACGTGGTCCCTCCTGGATTACCACTCAATACCCATTGGGTGGTAAACCAAAGCGCGCGGCGGGCTTCCTAAACCTCTAAATTAGGTTTTGCCGTAGGACTTGAGATCCACCCATGGAAAAAAACTCACTCAATGAAAGATGCAGAAATTGCCTCGGAAAGGACCCCAAACAACGTTGACGACCACCGCAAACGAAAAAAGGACTATGATTTGAGAGTATGCACTTGGAATGTACGTACACTGTACAGATCCGGTGCTGCTCAACAGCTAGCAGATACCCTCAAAAAATGCAAGGCCGACATTACCGCTATCCAGGAAATGCGATGAACGGGACAGGGCTGCAAGAAGAGGAACAACTGTGACATATACTACAGCTGCCATCCAGAAAGGCATGAAATTGGCTGTGGATTTGTTGTGGGAGCCAGACTCCGAAACCGAGTATCTCACTTTGTGCCAATAAGTGAGAGAATTGCAACGATCCGGATTACTGCCAAATTCTTTAACATCAGCCTGATCTGTGCGCATGCCCCAACGGAGGACAAAGACGATGGCACGAAGGACGCCTTCTACGCGGAGCTCACACGGTCGAGTCCAACTCATGACATTAAAATCCTACTTGGAGACTTTAATGCCAAGATTGGACGGGAAGGTGTTTTTGGTGCAACCGTCGGGCAGCACAGCCCACATGAGACCACCGCGAGCAATGGTCTTAGGTTAATAGGCTTTGCAGCAGCGCACAACATGGTAGTACGTAGTACAGGATTCCGTCATCTGAATATACACAAGGCAACCTGGTTGTCCCCTGATCGACTGACCCGTAATCAGATTGATCATGTTGTGATCGATGCAAAGCATGCATCTAACATACTTGACGTGCGAACTTGTCGGGGTCCAAACATTGACTCTGACCATTACCTTGTTGCAGCTAAGGTTCGCGCACGGTTATGTGTTGCGAAAGTAGCACGTCGAAGTATGTCAAGAAACCTGGACATCGGAAGGCTGCAATCACAACAGACGAAGGATGCATTCTCCACACGACTCTCTAACCTACTATGCCAAACAATCTCGAGGCCTGAAAATGCTAGCGATATGTGGGCGCACATATCGCACTCACTACGAGCTTCGGCGGAGGAAGTGCTTGGATTCCAACGTCCCCCAACTAGGAATCCATGGTACGACCAAGAGTGCTGGGAAGCTACTAGAAAGAAGGACGCGGCGTATAGGCGAACACTTCAATCTGGAGCTACTCGGACAGTAGTAGAGACGTACAGGGCTAAAAGAAAGGAGGAGAAGCGCCTTTTTAAACGCAAGAAAAGAGAATTAGAAAGGCTGGAGTGTGAGAGAATCGAGTGTAGCAGAAGCAGGAATGATGCCCGTGACTTTTACCAGAGGGTAAAACGCCTTACCCAAGGGTACAGAGCTGGAGGGCTCGCCTGCAGACATGATGATGGAAACCTGGTCACAGATGCAAGGATCGCGTTAAGGTTATGGAGGGATTACTTCTCAAGTCTTTTGGAGGGCGATGACTTGGATGCTAATTCTGGAGAAAGTGATTCACAAACCCCAATCAACGACGAGGTCGATCTACCGACCCCTAGCCATGCTGAAGTCAAGGCCGCAATACAGCGGCTGAAGAACAATAAAGCTGCAGGTGCTGATGGCTTGTCAGCTGAATTGTTCAAGGCTGGAGGCGAAGAGTTGGTAAGGTGTATGCACCAACTCTTATGCGATGTATGGCTAGTGGAGAGCATACCCGATGATTGGAACCTTAGCCTGATCTGTCCTGTCCTGAAGAAGGGTGATGCCACGCTGCGGGCAAATTACCGTGGCATCAGTCTACTGCCAGTGGCATATAAGGTTCTGACGAGCGTACTGTGTGAAAGGTTGAAACCATTTTCTGAGGCACTGATTGGACCTTATCAGTGCGGTTTCAGACCTGGTAGGTCCACCATCGACCAAATATTCACACTGCGCCAGATCCTGGAGAAATCGCACGAGAGTCAGATTGACACCCACCATCTTTTTGTTGACTACAAGGCTGCTTTTGATAGCCCACAGCGAGATCGCCTGTACGCCGCCATGTCTGAGCTTGGTATTCCTGCGAAGCTAATACGGCTTTGCAGAATGACATTGAGCAACTGTCAAGGTAGGAAATGACCATTCCGAAACCTTTAATACCAAGCGTGGTCTCAGACAAGGTTATTCGCTGTCTTGTATGCTTTTCAATCTACTGATGGGGAGTATTATAAGAAAAGCTGACGTTCCTCGGACTGGCACGATATTGACAACCAGATGTGTCCAGCTGCTTGGGTATGCCGATGATATTGATATCATTGGGCGTCTTAAGCGAGATGTAACGGGAGCTTTTGGTGCTATTGAAAGGGAATCGGCTAAAGTAGGGCTTCGTGTGAACATGGTGAAAACAAAGTTTATGGCATGCTCCAGTAGAGAATCGCGGCGACTTGATTCTCAATTGGTTGCAGGGAGCTATAGCTTTGAGGCCGTGAAGGAGTTTGTGTACCTTGGCTCCACCATGACAGGCTATAACAATGTTGGCCTTGAAATTAAAAGAAGAATTACATCTGCCAACCGGTGCTACTTTGGGCTCAGTAGGCAAATGAACAGCAAAGCCCTCGCTCGTTGGACAAAAATAACACTCTACAAGACGCTCATCCTTCCGGTGCTTCTGTATGGAGCAGAAGCCTGGACAGTTACACAAACGGATGCAGCTGCTCTTGGAGTGTTCGAGCGAAAAATTGTGGTCAAGCGAATTCACATTATGAGACTTCGTTGGCTAGGTCATGTTGCTCGTATGGATGAACAAGCTCCAGCTCGTAAGGTATTTGATGCGGTAGTTGTTGGACAACGAAGGAGGGGAAGACCCCGGCTACGATGGCAAGACCAAGTGACGGAAGCCCTGGCGTCACATGGTATTACCAATTGGAGAAGACGCGCACAGAGCAGGAGCGCGTGGAGGGAGATTGTGCATCAGGCTGTACCTCGTTAGAGGTGTAAATGCCAATTAATAATAATAATAATGCACTATCAGTTTCGTGATCCAATGTTCTGGTAATAATATGAATAGGTCCTTAGGGATGCTCGTGTAGCACCGAGTACGGCTGCGTACCAAACCCCATAGTCGTCTATGTAGAGAGTTCCACAGCGAGCTACTCCGGCAGTTTGTCCTTTGCGGATGGCTGTGAACTCGTCTACGAAATATTCCAGTTTCGTGGTCCGGTATATGAAACTTTTGGCGTTGACAATATGATCCACAGTCATACGTGTAGATCCACTTGTCTTACTTACGTTATTAAGTAGTTTCTCCTTGTAGAGAAGCCAATATGCGACTTGTCGGGACAGCGGGTTCCAGTCCGAGTAGTACTTGTATCTGGGTCGTGCGAATTCCTCTCGTATGTGCAGGAAACTTGGACGTAGCTCCTCCTGACTTCCGAGTTGTCGATGTTTTTTCCGGCCAGGGTGAGGGCGACAATTTCAGAAAATTGAAACCGTCAAACCATTGCTTGTAAGCATCAGGCTAACGTTGAGGTTTCGTGGCGACATCTGCTACGTTTAAGTTGCTTGGCACCCATCTCCAATCGTTGACCTTCGTGATCTAAGCCATGCCAGGACGGTTTTTGAGTCTGACCATAGATGACACTGTTGGATTTTAATCTCATGCTGGTCTTTAATGCGCCTTAGTAGACGAGCATCGGTGACCGCTGCCTGAAGTTCAAGTCGTGGTGTGGAAAGCGGGCGCAGAGGGGCTACCTTGGATTTGGCTGAAACGAGTCGAAGAAAAACCTTACGGTCATACTCAATTCGAAAATACGCTACCGCAGCATAAGCGTCTTCTCCAGCATCCACAAATACATAAAACTGTATTTGAACATCTTCAGCTCTGCTATCATCGTCGTATCCTGATCTCAGCTATCATTGGCAGAAATAACAGCCAGGTTCGCCACATATCCTGTAATTCTGGCGTTAAATCCTCGTCCCAATCTATATACTTAATCGCCAAATGTTTTGGAGTAGATTTTTGAGGTACATCATGATGCATGAGACGAAACCCATGGGGTCGAAAACGGACATCAGGACTTGCAGTACTTCTCGCACAATGTTGGCCGATATAATGTTATGCTTTATGGTTTGGGTTCCATTGCATACCCAATATTTTTGCCTGGGCGCGTAGCTCTTCACTGTTGCAAAAGTTCTTCTCATCTTGGCTAGTCATCTCATCAAGCGCAGACAAGACTTCTTTTGAGTTTGAACACCATTTACGCATGTGAAAGTGAACTTGTCGGATATCTTTTGCTAGGGTGATAGCTTCCTCTACAGTATTGCTAGAGTCTATGTAGTCCTCCACTTAGTAGTAGTTGATGATTGCTTTGGATGTAGCAGAAAACTCGTTAGCGTGATTTTTGGCCTCCAAGTCGCCCACAAATGTGAGGTTGGTAGACCTCTATAGCCCCTGTCTCCGAGCTGCGCCACAAAAAACGTTGTTCGTCTCGTACCGCAATACAATGGAACATTTCGGCTATATCTCCAGATACACCGACGGCTTGCATACTAAAGTTTTATATTATCTTGAGCACCAGTACATGTAGATCTGGTCCTTTCAATAAGTAGTTTAGTGAGGATCCTAATGACTTAACGGCGGTGTCCCACACTAATCGCACTCTGTCTGGCTTGTGTGGATTGCGTACGATTAATATCGGCAGATACCATACATTCAGCTTTTTGGCGTAGCCTTTATCAGATGAGATTATTCATCTGATTATTTAGTTCGACGGTGAGCTGAGAGTCACCAGCCATTTTTCTTTGTAGACATGCCAGTTTTTTCATTGCCGTAGGCATGCTGTCGGGAAATTGGTGATGATCATCCTTCCATAGTAGTCCCACGGTGCACTTATTAACGTCGCGTCTCGTTGATTTTTCAAGTTCTTTTTGCAGTTATTTTGCGTGTATTTATTGATGCAGCCGAAGCCCATGGTGGAAATTGGCTGACAGACCTTTTAGAAATTTCAGTAACATCCAGTCCCAATGTCAGTCCCAATTTGCTGTTATTTTTAATGTCGAATAACCGTGACAAATACGAAATTCTACAAATATTAATTTCCCCACTGTTACATTGTAATTTTTCAGATGCGCAAATTGCATTACTCTCTTCCTCAAAGCATGGATTTAAGAACGTATTTTGGACTTTAAACTTTTAAGTTAAAATTATATTTCTGATAAATATATTTCTTTAAGTTCAGCTACATTACATTTTTGCTCAAAAACTCGTATTAATTTCTCAAAATACTTTTTGTGATTATCATTATAATAACTTAGTTGGTGAATGTTTGCTTATTAAAAGATTTGACGAATGGTCATTTGCTTCTTGTGTTATAAAAGTGACTTGTGAAGGAAATAGCTGATTGCTTTCAACATTTTGTTCACTAATTAGAGGTTTTCGATTGTTCATTATTTGGAGTCCTCCATGTAAAAATTGGTGTGTTCATTATATCGAGGTGTTCACTTTATGGGTTTTCTGTATAAGGAGTTCAGTATACCCAGACACGACTGTATTCATTTATTAAATTAAATAATTAATTTAATTAAATTAAACTTTTTTATTTCCGATTAGATAAAACGAGGAATGAAACGATATACGGATCTGCAAGCACACCTGGAGAAGAGCAAACCTTTGAAATGCAATTGGATAAATCAATTGATTTCGCAAAGACTGTACGCTGTAATAAGTAAGTAAATTATAAGAAAAGCATCTTCTGGTCGTAAATACAATAATTGTAAAATTTGTATGCTTAGTGTATTTTATTTATAAAAAAGCGTTTCTAAACCTGACCCATGTTTTTTTCCCTCAAACGTTTATAATTTATTTTTCTTTTACAAATTCAATACAAATTCAACTACGCAGGGATGTCCGGTGTCTATATAATTTATTTTATTTGTTCCATAGTCCCATATGATAAAAAAAAAGTGGATTTCTGTTATTTTTTCATTTTAGAGTCCTCATTTAGTCATTACTCGTGAATATTGGAAATTAATATTAAAACTACATATTTACAATTCATTCACTTTTTAATATGATCAATTTGTTTAGGGTCCATTTAAGTCTGAATTAAGAAACAAATAATTTCTTAAGATTCAGGTTTAAAAAATCCTAAAGTAAATATTTTGTATGTGTGCATGGTAAACGATTACCGTGCCCGTAGGCCGGCCCTTGGCTTGCACGACTCCACACAATACCTTTAAATGGTATACTTACGTACTAAACCGTAACATACGAGGGTTACTATCAAAATCAATACACTTTGTATTCTTTCAAACCATTTGTTAGTTTATCCATTCCTCTTGAGACACCTCCAAAACATGGTTTTGAACGATTCAACTGCTTCTTTGGTGCTCGTAAATCGTTGATTACGCAGTGCACCTTTGATTTTCGGGGACAAAAAGAAGTCATTGGCTGCCAAGTCAGGTCTGTACCGTAGATGAGTCAAGCTTCTGGCAAACAAAAGGTCTTAACTACTTATTGCTCAAGAGGAATAGTGGCTCCATAACCCAGTCGGCCAAAGAAACCCGCCACCACTTGCTTTGCTTTGCTTCTTTCACGAACAAATTTTGTTGGACTTGGCTCGTTTTGAAATACCTACATTGCTGTTTTGTTTCCGGCTCATATGCATATATCCATGATTCGTCATGTGTCACAATTTTATACCCGTCTTTTAAAACACCACGTTCAAACTTTTTAATAATTTTCCTACACCAATCGACGCGAGTCTTTTTTTGATCGATTGCATTATAAGTTTGCACTGTAGCGATATCTTTTGGCCCAACAATCGATTTTGACGACCTCACCGAATTCGTCGGCGATGAAACTACAACCATGATTGAATTCACTACACCAGCGATATACAGTGGTTTTTATGGCGTTATCTTCATATAAAGAACTCGGTTCATCGACACATTCTTGTTTAAATAATTTGCTTCGAAAGTTGTGGAAAATATTTCAACGAAGACGTTCTCTTTAAATTTCTATTTTTTGCCCGTACTTGTACATCAAAACTTGCTGAATACTTTTATGCAAAAAAATGGAAAATTTTTTTACCGTGCTGCTAGTTTTTAGCTGTTGACAATAGTGTTGCTTGTTCCTGATATATGAGTAGAATCCCTCGTATTAAGCCTTGCGGTGCTCTCGCTAAGTATTACTAAACAAGGTTGAACAGTCAGTTGTAAACTATTTTCAGTATTTTCCCAGCCGTGTCGAGGACGCACATTAGCTTGCAGCCGAAACATTCTATGATTAGCTCCTTCCGTTTTGGAATGATTATAAAGACCTAGAGCTAGAACACTGACGGTTGCGGTCTTTTAAACATTTTTAAATAGATCTTTTCTTTTGAAATTTGTGACGGTTGTGCTTCCTATTCTGTTTAGTGACCACCTTGTATGCGGAATTAACATCAGCCTCGTCACTTATTTGATGGAAGCAGACAGCCTTGCTTCATTTTATGCTGTATTTAAGGGCCTTCGCCATTTGAAAGTCTTCGTGTTTACGCATTGGCATTGAGGCTACTAATCAGACATACCATATAAACGTTCATCATAAATTCCTGTGTTTCATTCGAACGGTTTTTAAGCCATACATATGTAGCAGAGAACGGCAAGGGTACACCCTAACAATAAGTGTACCCGAATCATTTGTGCGTTTACGACACTTAGAGTGTCATCGGCACTCTAAAATAAAGCTTGTTGCCTTGTACTGATAATTTCGAACATGCTCATACGCACAATCGAAAACCGGTTTCGTGCTCTTTTTCTGCATGTATACATGAGTTGAGGCCGATCAAAATGCTCAACCAAAAGGAATGAGCGAAATTGAGAGCACAACACTTGAGACAAACAATGTGTGAGAGACATGTGTGTTGTTGTTATTCTTGCATTAGCTTCATACATGCATGCATATTTGTTTTTGAATATGCACATATACTTACATACATATATGTGAAATGAAAATAAAAAGCCGTGTTTTGCTGCTTCATTGCGTGTTATATATTCATATTTACTTATGTATTTAATTTTAATGTTTACAAGAAAGGATTTACATATTTTATATGTATTTGAGATCGGTAAATAAATTTTGTCTTCAATGACTAGTAATAAAAAATATAACTTATTCTGCTTTGTTTATATGTTTGTAATAAGAGTGTAAGAAAAGTAATCTGTCAACAGATGTTGGTCCCAATCTATTGCGCTTTTCTGTTATTACATTGCCTGCTAATGAAAATACCCTTTCAGCCAGTGCACTACTGGCAGGTATTGAAAGAAACTTCAATGCCACCTTTGACAGAAGAGGGTAACGATTTTTATTTACTCAAATCATGAGTTAAAATAACCCTTTCTCTATAATATTGTTCAAATTCATCTATTGGAGATTCTCTAGAGTTGTTAATAGATGGTGGAGCAACTAATGTAGGAAAAAAAATTCTGTTTTTGATATAGATCTTAAGCTTGGTGACGGCTCTGATAAAGTCGAGCTTTCTGTGCTGGATGAATATGGACTAGAAACATGTTGTGTTGTATCACTTTCTTTTGAAATAGAAAATTTTAACATTTCTGAAACACACTGCTCTTTAATGTCGTCCAGGTCTGTATCCTGCATATGTGCAGCTGGGGGATACAGAAAAAAGGCCACCTTGTGCCTTATAGTCAAATTTGCTGTCCATATGCCAACAACTTTTGTTTTTATTGTTTCTTTTAATGTTGCAATTGATGAGATGTCTGATATATTGGGCTCGCATAGCACACAAATTTTTGTAATTGAAGGCAGCACAAAACAAATTGAAGGCGAGCTGCAAGTTTGAAGTTCTTTAAATATTCTTTCGAAGGATTCCAGCAACGCAACTAACATTTTTAATGTTGACCTATTGACATCCATCAATCTTTCGGCCCCTTTCTCGCTTAAAATAGTGCTGACAGCCACCCAATTATCGTCGATAGATTTCAGCATTGCGTAGTTTGAGTTCCACCTTGTTGGGCATGAACTCTTTAAAGAAGTGTTTAACTTATGCTGCAAATTGGCTTTCTTGAAGTACCTTACAATTTTTTTGCATGTCGTCACTGTTTCGTCTAGATCCGTTGTTTCTGTAAATGATTGTTCTAAACAATTGTTTAAAAGATGACTGCTGCAGTTAAGCCTGATGTTGTTTTCTAATGCTTTTATAATGTTTCTGCCCCTATCTGTTACAAATATGATCTCGTCAATGTTTTCAATATTAAATTTTGAGAAGACACTTTTAATTTTAGTTAAAATGTTTTCTCCGGTGCTTTTCTCTGATTCCATTGACTTAAGACCCAAAATTAAATCACAAAGAATATTGTTTTTTTGATAATGAATTGTGATACCCAAGAAGTTTCGTTGTAGATATTGGTCAGACCACATATCGACGGTGGCAGCTAATCCTGCAGTATCTGCTGCTATTTTAATTTCGGACGATATCAACCCTATTTTTTCTTCAGCGTCTTTGTGGACCTTTCGACTTAACGTTGATGGACTAGGCAGCAAGTCATCCACATCTATGTGATTCCCATAGACAGCACCAATTTTGATAAAAAACTGCACCATGCTTTTAAATCCGGGTCCGGCTACTGATGAAAACGGCTGACAATCTTGGACAATCCATTGACTGCATTTTTCAATGGCTTCTGCTTTGTCTGTTGCCGACACTTTCGTCACTTCTTTAGGCTGCCTTAATGTCATGCAACATTTATGCCGAGATAAATTTGATGTGTGGCCAGCCACAAATTTGAGCACTTTTCGGCAGGTGCTGCAAAATAGCCACCCTTCCACGGCACTTTCATCTTCTCTAAGAATGGAAAGTAATATGTTCCATATAACACTTCTTCCCTTATGTTTTTGGGTTAAAGTGTACGTTCCACAATCTATTTTAGTTTTTACTGATTCCGGCGTTTCATTCATCTTGCTTATTTCTTCTCATGTATCAATTAACAACTGAAATCAAGCGACTAAGAAACAAACCAGCGATCAGTGCTCAATGCCCTTTTCATAGATAAAAGTAAAAGACACTCGAAATCATAACTGTAAAATATGAGCGTTTCGCTCACATTGTATTATTGCGCATTGCTTTTTGTTATATATTGTTGCTGTTCGTACATTTGCTTTGAGTGCACTGTGCCGTTCACTTATCTACGCAAAATTTTTGGGTGTCTGGTAAAATAGAATCGAAGCATACTGTTTGAATGAGTGACGAAATGCAAAAACAAGAAACACGGAAAGCGATTTGTGCGTTTGGGTGTGTTATTCTTATCTTGTTGTTTATGAGTGCGACAAGCACTCCAAGTTTATAAGTGTGATTCGGGTGCCAAAAAGTGACACCCTTGACGTTCTCTGATATGTAGTATAATGTCCAACTTCTTCGCATTTTAATATTGATCTAATTTTTCGTTCCAGCAGTTCCTTTTGCGATTCTTTCCCTTGTTATTGAATCCGCTATTCAATTCGATCACGACATTCGTCATATTTGTGCCCTTCCCACAATGGTGACATTTCGGGTACAAGGTGGTTCTCGAAAGTTCCCAAACAATTTTTCCTGGGCATTTTCTGGTGGTGCCACCTCTTGTTGAGGCGTTGGAAACAGTGAAAGTAGAGTTCTAGCGTCTAATGTGATGTTTTTGTCATCGGTGCAATAATGAGTGTTGAACACAAAGCCAACATTAAGCTTTGTTTTAAACTTGGTAAACTTTTACCGAAACTCACGAATTGATCAAAAAAGTTTATGCGTATAATTGTCCATCTCGTACCACTATTTACGAATGGTATACGCGTTTCAAAGACGGTCTGGAAGACTTGAATGACGACGAACGTTCGGACCGGCCGATATATTCAAAGAACGAACACACAATTTAAATTCTCCATGAATTCATAAAAAATGAGCTGAAATCGTCATTGCGGCTCATGGAATCAGAATTGGGATTGTCCAAAGACTCAATCCATCGCATTTTGGTCGATCATTTGGGCTTCAGGAAAAGGTGTGTACGATTTGTTCCGCATCAATTGAAAGGTCGGCCAGAATATCGCGAAGAAGGAAGTTGGCATTAATACTTGTGACCGGTTTTTTGACCAAAAATCGCATTTTCACCGTTAACCACTCACCATATTCGCCTGATTTGGCACCATATGACTTTTTTCTGTTCGGCAAGCTGTAATTATTCATGAAAGGACGGCGCTTTGCTGATGTGAAGGCCATCCAAAAGGCGTGCACCGACGTCCCAAAGGTCATTCCGGCCAACGAGCTAAAACACTTATTTGAAATGATATTAGATCGAGCTAATAAGTGTATTCAGTCAGGGGCAGATTACTTTGAATAATAAAAAAAACAAGTACTCAAAAATCTATTGTAATTTTCATTTTATTCCAACAGCTTGGAAACTTTTGAGAACCACCTTGTATAACACTAATTTGGATTTATTTCACTCTGATCATTACGTGTTTATACGTAATCAATACCCAACGGAACAAATTGTTTTCAATTGGACCCCACGCTTCCACATTGCTATAAGTAAAGTGACAATTGGACTGCCATATTCCATATTGGAGCATTTTCCAGATTTTGGACGACCGTACAAAACATTCATCAGGATAGCAGCAAGGGTCTTAATGCCCACTAATCATGAGGAAAACAGCTTCCTTAATTGTGCTAGCAAAGCATATTTGTGACAGCCACTATACTGCGCTGCCATCTAATATGTTGCTTTAGGCCATAACTCGGGCGGGGCCCTGCATGTTGTCTGCAAAGGTTAAGTCGACTGTTGTCCACCAGGCATTGAGGCATCCGCTCCAGAACACTCCGGATTGAATTTAGGCTATGTCACGTGTAGAGTTTCTTTCCTTTACTGTCAGTGTCCATAGTGCCTCCATGGCTTTGATAATTTCAATGAGATTGCGATTCTGCGTTTCTAGAGCTACCGTCTGACTGACTTTAACTTCCCCTACGGCTACCCACTTAGCCTAATTTTACAATAACTCAATAATTCACTTCAACTCGTCAATCTATTACTCTCTGTTTTCCTTCTATGTTTAATTTCCTTTGATTAGACCTAAGTATCAGAGTATACAGTACGAGTACTATGATTTTCACTCAGTTGCGAAATTCCTGGCGCTAGCAGGGACAAAGAAATGCGATATATCTATATTGCGTACCCAAAAAGTCACGCCTGTACCATGACAGTGACATCGGCGCGATATCTACATTTAAGTTAAATCAGTCTACTATATGACTATCTTTATATCTTACAGAATACACTTAATGGCTGGAACTGTAAATACAAAATTTAAAAATGATCATTTTTAAAACATATATCTCAAATTTGACATTTGCTTCCGATAAATTGAAACGGAATAATATGGTTGGAGTCATTGAACCTATAATAATATGCCATTCCATCGTATTTCATGGACTCGTACATAAAAGGTATAGTAAAAGGTTTTAACGAATTGATTTATCCGTTAAATAATTTAAAATTTACACATAATTATGTGTATTTATTGTATTACGTTTGTGCAATTATGTACTGCAATGTCGCTTTCAGTAGCGCTGCCAGCTAAGCGTGTGTGTATCGGGTATAAAGATAATAAAAACTAGGAGCCGAAAATTTAGGAATTTACATGTAAGAAAAACAAGAGCTAATTAACACAAACAAAGTTGGGAGACTACGTTAACGCTCACAGAAGTCACATAATCGAAATTGCAATGATAGTTTACAGATTGTTTTCCAGTATTGTAGCTTGTGGCCATCACAGTACTTAAATGATGTCCGCTGCAAGTCACCAGTACAATATGTCGGGAGGTCTGAAAAATGTAAAAAAAAGGTGATAGGCAGTTACCTATCTTATGGACTTTCTGTGGCGGTATTATTATTGATTTAGTATTTCCTCGAGGAATATAAGAGGATCGGTTACTAATGAAACTGTATACTGTTTTCTCAGGAGCAGTACATCGTCTAAATGAAGCCTTAATGGCAGATAGAGGCAAAATTTTACGTAGCATTATTCCTGTAGATTGAGATACAGAGAAATTCTTGTTCAGATCTCTTTTATTTAATTTTACTCAAATTTAACAGCCTTTAGTAATGTTGCAATTTATATGTATATATTTGAAGCTGAACAGATTTTACAATTCCTAACGACTTTCATGGCATTAATCAATCAAGCGATGAATGATGGCTGGAAGCCTGGCATCACAATCAAACTGTTATCTAGATATGTCCACACTTGTTAAATAAATGGTGCGACACACTGCATACTTAGCTTCAATGGTTTTTTATTTGCTAACATATTAATGTTATTTTAAAATGACTATTTTCCAGAACAAAACCTTCAGCTCTAATCGGGCAGTATAATAATTAAAAAATTCTAAAAATTTTCGACTCGTTTCTGGCTTTTACTGTTTACTGCAGACAAAAAATACTCCAGAAACGTCAGCTGAGTGCTCGTTCTGCATTTAGAATAGGCCGCTTCACTGGTGATTTCTTTAGAAAGTTGGGAGCTTCCAACTTCATATTCGTATGGAGTTCAACTAACCTGCAACATCACAGAATAATATTAATTTAAAAATCAATTTTATCCTAAAGCGTGTATTCTTTTTTATTGCAACATGGTTTTCGAATATGTCTACAATGTGAAGTCGGTCATAAAAAGAGTGAGCTTATATTAAAACTGATTGAATACAATACAAGTTTTGACAAAATTATATTCGCACTGCTGTTCCTCTTCGTTAAATTGCGGGGGTGAAGTACCTCAACTTTCCGAATTATCGTCAATTAAAGCAGAGTATTTAATAATGTTACATTGATAACTGTAAAGAAGCTGCAAAAATTTATATTTTAAATAAATTCATTTTTAATCTTATCTTTAATTAAAAAAAAAATTTAAGTAATTAAACTTATAATTTTTCCGCTGATTAATTGAGAAGACAACACTACTCCTGTGAACAACTGATTTTGATCTGACTTTAAGCAAAGTTTGAGAAAGCTGCGATGTTTGCTTTGATTTTTACACACAATAACAGCAGACTACCTCGTGGTGAAATCAGAAAAAAAACAAACTTGATAGGATCTTGTCTGACAGAAGAATAAAAGTCAGAGAGCTTGTGGAAGCCATAAGCATCTCTCATGGCTCAGTACTTTAAGTTAGCATATCCCCTTGGATATGATAAGCTTTCAAAAAGATGGGTGCCGCGTTTGCTCACAATCGTGTGACAACTTTGCAGGAGTGTTTGGCCTTGTTTATTCGTAACACGAACGAGTTTTTACGACGCTTCGTAACCATGGACGAAACGTGGGTTCACCACAAAACAACAGAGACCAGTGTGTCGAAACAGTGTGTTTCTCGAGAAAACCGGCCAAATTGAGATTGTCAGCCAACGAAATTATGGCTACTGTGTTATGGTATTCTCGTGGAATAATCCTCCAAAAGGGTAAAACTGTTAATGGCGAATATT
Organism: Hirtodrosophila trivittata; assembly: GCA_035045065.1. Taxonomy (NCBI): domain Eukaryota; kingdom Metazoa; phylum Arthropoda; class Insecta; order Diptera; family Drosophilidae; genus Hirtodrosophila; species Hirtodrosophila trivittata. The sequence goes on along the minus strand of JAWNNK010000722.1, from coordinate 447,769 downwards.
ATAGCAAGTTATTAAATCAATTTAATGGAGAAAAACAAAATATATTTGTCTTTGACTTCTTTGATCTGCCACCTCATTAGCACCAGTACTGCAAGTGAATTCTTCATGTTTTTTTATTGATGCAAAGAAGGATTTACATAACTTACAATAAAAACTGGTCTTATCAGCATCCAAAAGTAAATATAATAATTAATTCATCATTTTAGGTTTTTAGTCGTAAATAAAAATGTAATAAAAAAAATCAATCAAAATCAGAGTCGCGAATCGATCATGAAGGCGACAAGACCTTTGTCTTTAGTCGTGCTCCGGAGTCAAATAAATAAAAAAAAAACAAAAATTTTAATTGTGCAGTGCAGCGAAAGAGACGCTGAATGCGATGAAAATCGTACAAATTCATTTCTTTGTGCAACTAATTGTTGTACTTACAAGAGTATAGTTCAAACTAATTAAAAAAAACTAGCAAAATAAAAAAAAAAACCAACAATAAATACAATGAGCCAAAACGACATGAACGCCGGCTCTCTTTGCAACGTAACAACGCGTACTTCTCGTTTGTATCTTCACAAACTGTAAATAACACCGAGCTTACTGCAGACCAAGCGCGATCACTCACCCCCAATCCAATCAAAACCAATACGCTCAGTATGACAACAAACGACAGAGCGCGATCTTGCTCGCCGTCAATTCCAACAACAACAAAAACGCTAATGAACGAAATGCGTACTTCCCCCATGCCGAACCTCACTCCGCAACAACTGCACACGACAAAATTGTGCACATCAACGGTAACTAGCATAGTAACTTCTCTGTCGAGTAAAACTGCTACGACAACAACAACTGCAACCATATTACCCGCTCGCCCTATCGCTTCGACAACAACCGCTGCTTCTGCTAAGTCAGCAATGTTACCTGCTCTCCCAGCGAAAAAAAGTACGCCTATACAGACTGGTATGGATCGCTATATACAAATTAAGCGAAAACTAAGCCCACAAAATTTGTCAAAGGGCAACCACCCCCAAAATAAACCACAGTATCCAAATCAAACACCCACTGAAAGTAACAGATTTGCAATTCTCGCAGACGTCCTGGATGAACCTGATACTGAAAAACATCAGGAAAAAGCCGAAACCGCCACCAATATACATCAGAGAAATAAAGCTCTAATACTCTCGTTAACAAAATAGTAGACCTGATTGGAAAAGGTAATTTTTATATAATTCCTCTAACCAAAGGAATTATTCACGAGACCAAAGTGCAAATCAAAACCGAAGAAAACTACAGAGTGCTGACCAAATACCTAAACGATACAAACATAAACTTCTATACGTATCAACTAAAAAGCAGCAAAGGCCTGCAAATGGTACTAAAGGGCATCGAAACTGATGTAAAACCTTCAACGCGAAGATGGTCATTAACATATTAAACAAGGACAAGACGCCCCAACCTATGATCAAAGTCGAACTTGAACCAGATACTAAGGCACTCAAAAAAAACGAAGTGCATCCAATCTATTAATTGCAGTTTCTACTGAACCGTAGTATCACTGTCGAAGAGCCATATAAGCGCAATGGACCTGTGCAGTGTGCAAACTGTCAAGAGTTCGGCCATACAAGATCCTACTGTACGCTTCGCCCTGTATGCAGAGCTTGTGGAGAACTTCACCACTCTGTAAACTGCCCTCAAAATAGAGACGACCCCAGCACCAAAAAGTGTGGTAATTGTGGAGGCAATCATGCAGCAAACTACCGAGGTTGTCCTGTGTACAAGGAACTAAAAACCGGATACATCAACGAGTGTCTTCACTACACTCCCAAAATGTATAAAGTACATTTACACCCTAAAAATGTAATGGAAACGTAACGCTCGTAAATACATATATACCCTCTAAAACTAATGAAAACGTATCATTCGCTAGAGCACTTAAAACTGGCCTAGTTAGCCCCGCACCCACAAGTCCTATACCACCTTTCGCTTACGCGGAGCAGACACACAAACACCGACCAATAATACATCCACAAAGCAACATTGAATCGTTGATAATCAATCTGCAAGAAAGCATGAAAGAATTCATGACATTTATGCGCACGACTATGCAAGACCTCATGCGCAATCAAAATCTTTTGATACAAATGCTTGTATCACAACAATCAAAATAATGTTTTCCCTACGTATGGCACTGTGGAACGCCAACGGCGTTTCGCGACACAAACTTGAACTGACTCAATTTCTCCACGATAAGCAAATCGACGTGATGCTACTTGCGGAAACACACCTCACAAGCAAGTATAACTTCAAAATACAGGGCTACTCTTTCTACGGCACAAATCACCCAGATGGAAAAGCACATGTTGGTTCTGGAATCTTAATAAGAAACCGTATTAAACACGTTTTTCGCAATGATTTTGCCAAAAATTACCGGCAAGCGACATCTATTAATATATACTCGTGTAGTGGTAATCCAACTCTTGCCGCGGTGTACTGTCCTCCGCGCTTCACAATATCCGAAGACGAATTTATGGGTTTCTTTAACACGCTAGGCGAACGTTTCATAGCAGCAGGTGACTACAACGCCAAGCACACGCATTGGGGATCTCGTCTTGTGACCCCAAAAGGAAAGCAACTGTATAACGCAATCTCTACTGTAAGTAACAAGCTTGGCTTTGTTTCCTCGGGTAGTCCTACTTACTGGCCAACAGATCCTAAAATCCTGCCTGACTTAATTGATTTTGCCATACCAAAAAATATTCCCCGCAATCTGATTTCCGCGGAATCCCTTTCGGACCTATCATCTGACCACTCGCCCGTACTCCTAAATCATCTACAGCGCCCGGATCTTGAGGAGCAGTCATGCAGATTAACATCATACACAACTGACTGCATTAAATACAAAAAATATATAAACTCTCACATTGCACTAACTCCAAGGCTCAATGACAAAGCTGATGTAGATCATATTGTACACCATCTGGAATCTGTTCTAGTTGCGGCAGCACGTAATGCAACACCACAATCTACAAATGCACCGCCAAAGATAAAAAAGACGAAATCACAAATAGAGCAGCTCGTTCTAGAGAAGCGTCGTCTAAGACGAGAATGGCAATCGAAGATCGCCATCCGAAAAGCTTATCAAAAGGTTAAAGACGCCACAAGAAGACTTACAAAAGCGTTAAAAACAGAGCAGCATTTTTGCCATCGCAGCTATATAGAGAAACTATCCCCATCAAGTACAAAACACCCACTAGAGAGAGCCCATCCATCACTATGCCCACCGGTAGAAACAGTTATGCCAATAAGAAACTCGGCAGGAGAGTGGGCACGCAGTGACGTAGACAGAGCATCCACTTTCGCCATGCATCTTCAAAATGTATTTCAATCAAACCCTGCAACGGACGCATTCACATTACCGCAGCTAGCAGACGAAAACCAACTGTCATATTCTCCAATTATATCCAGACCGCAAGAGATTGTTAAAATCATTAAAGAACAACTCCAAACGAAAAAGTCACCAGGATGCGACCTAATAACCCCGAAGAATATTATTGAACTACCTCACTGCGCAGTCTGTACCATCTGCCAACTGTTTAATGCGATAACCAGACTTGGCCATTTTCCAGACAGATGGAAAAAATCTGTCATTATAATGATCCCTAAGCCTGGAAAAGATCACACGGTCCCCGCATCATATAGGCCCATAAGCCTACTATCATGCTTATCAAGACCTCTCGAAAAATGTCTCCTAACATACATTATCCCATATCTGAATAACCACAATATAATCCCCGCACATCAATTTGGTTTCCGCGGAAAACATGGAACAATCGAGCAGGTCAACCGAATAAAATCTAATATTCGTACTGCATTTGAATATCGGGAGTACTGTTCTACGATATTTTTGGACGTGGCCCAAGCCTTTGACAGAGTCTGGCTAGATGGACTGATGTATAAAATAAAAACAAATGCTCCCTAGTTGCACACACAATCTGCTAGTGTCGTACCTTTACAACAGAGCATTTTCAGTGAGATGCAACGCTGCCATATCAGTTGAGCATATCATAAAAGCTGGAGTTCCTCAAGGCAGCTTTCTGGTCCTACATCCTTTATACAGCGGACATCCCCACGAGTAGCCAAATGTTAATATCCACATTTGCTGATGATACCGCGATACTAAGTCGTTCGAAATGCCCACTGCGAGCAACAGCACAACTTGCTGAACATCTAGCGACTGTTGAGAAATGGCTGTCTGACTGGCGAATAAAAATTAATGAGAAAAAATGCAAGCATGTTAAGTTTACTTTAAACAAACAAGACTGCCCTTCAGTTACACTATATAATACTGTAATCCCAAAAGCAAACGAAGTAACGTATCTTGGCGTACACCTTGACAGACGCCTCACCTGGCGCAGGCACATTGAAGCTAAAAGGACGCAACTAAAGCTGAGGGCCAACAGCCTCCATTGGCTTATCAACGCACGATCACCCCTTAGCCTGGACTATAAGGTTCTGCTATATAACTTCGTACTAAAACCGATCTGGACCTACGGCTCCCAGCTCTGGGGAAATGCTAGCAGCAGCAGTATTGACATCATCCAAAGGGCTCAATCAAAAATTCTGAAAACGATCACTGGGTATACATCCATAGACCCCTGAACAGATAAAAGAAAAGTACCACATAGCTCTCTGCCCATCCAAATCATCTTGCAAGAGATCTAACACGGTTCTCTAGCCGATCTCGTGCAGAGATCCAGCCCTACGATAAATACCTAGGGAGCAGTAGACTCTAAGCAGTTGCAAATGTAATTGTTAATTAATATAGTTTTATAAGATTTGTAAAATTATTGTTAGTCTCGTAAGAGAAGATCCAATAAATAATGCAAAGTAAAAAAAAAAAAAAAAATCAATAAATAATTCTTAAATCATAATTTTATGTATATAAATTATCGCCATATCCTTTATTATTTTCGAAATACAGTATCATTATCAAACGCTGGACATAAATACACTTGGGCAGGGGAAATAATAGATTAACAGAGATGCTGTTAAGTAGAAAGTACAATTTTTCAAACTATTTATGAAATACGATATTGTACACAAACTTTATGCCTTCTTGCCAGAGAGTGATCTAAGTGATCTAATTGAGCTTGTCCCAACCCTAGCTTTTAATGTTGATCAGTTAAAACATTTTTTGTTTAGCACCAAACTTTAAAATTGTTATTATTTTCATTCTTAAATTCAGTTTGAATTTAATATTTTACATTTCATTTAATTAAGTCGAACCCCGATAATTCCAAGTACCAAGGGGATCACATTTTTTATGAATTACACGGGAATTTTATTTGTCGAAATTTTCATTAAACGAGGATCAAAAAGAAAAATCGAATTAACGACGTTTTCATATTTCAGATTCAGTAGTGAGATTCAGCTTAAGCTGTGCGCAGAAGCAACCATAGCGCCGCGAATTAAAACCGCCTATTACGGTACTTAAATGCACGGTGGAGCATTCTGCTGAATGTCAAACCAGGCAAAATTATCTCAGTATACGATGTCGCTTTCAATCTAATCGTGCTAAATTTCAAGAAAGATATCCGGTCAAAAAGCCTGAGTTGTTAAACACGGACCAATTTCCAAGACTGTATAACCATAACTTTTTGCAAAAAAACCCCACATGGGTAACGCCACCCAATATGCATAAGGAACACAAAGATCTCATTACACTTGAGAAAGTCAAGAATCTCACTTTGAATCAATAAATAATTTATTTAGAGGTCATCACTTCTTTGGAATGTAAATTTTTAGCATAATGCCATAATGCATATTAATAATATGGAATGCCAGAGGCATTCGAAATAAAAACGTTCAATTCTATAATTTTCTTCTCCCAAACAATATTGACATTGAGACTTGGCTGAATAACTTAATTTCAGTTAAACACAAGGATTTTCACTGATTGAGGAATTATCGAGTGGGTAATAGAGAGGGAGGAGTAGCATAAATTATTAAAAAGAATATTTGCCATAGCCTGCTACCTCTTCCCAACAATTCAGTTATCAAAGATGTTGACATACCCCCAACTAACTCGACTGGTACTCAGCCAACAGTTTATTCCTGATACTTTCCTGGGGGACAGGCAGATAGTTAAAAAAAAAACAGTTCAAAAATTACATACGTTTACTGACTAGCGTCAATGAAAATTTTGTATTAGGTTAGGGCAAACTTCGTTTGCTGCATGAATATACAGTCACAAACGGAACTTCTTTATTCTACCCAGCAGACCACACACACATAGCAAGTAGTAGGAGTCAATGCTCAACACTTGATCTATTTTTAACTAACCGTTCAACTGCTATCAAACAATAAACTTATCAACGATCTCAATTGTGACCACCTCTCTGTGCATATCACTTTACATAATAGGCCTACTATAATATCTTGCTACTACGAGCTTAAAAACGCCAACTGGCTGGACTTTTCAAAGATAGTCAACTTATTAATAGCTACACTTGGTCAATTTACTTTAATAATATTATACATGCAGCAAAATACATTAGCGTTCCAAAGAAAAATGTCCCACATGACAAAAAATCATTAATTAGGCGTACGAATATCCACCGTAAGAACTGGCAGAGATATAAAAATCGAATTGACTGTGCTCTATACAAATGGCTAAGCAAACTTATCACTAATAAGATTTTCCAACTCAGCAATGAATCTTGGAACAATCGATTATCTACTATGGACAAATGTTCTTCTCCCTTTTGGAATCTCACAATAGTTTTAAAGAATAAAAGAGGGCTTAAGAAGTTACTTCCTTACTGAGCAGAAAGACGTGTTATTAGCCCAAACATTTAAAAAAAAAAGCCGCAGTTCTAGATAGTATCGAAAATAGATGCCTAAAAGCACTTGCACGTAGTAGTATCCAACTGTGATCTAAAATCATGAATGCGTGTCTACGCCTCCTCTTGACCAAAAATTAATATTTTAGGACCATATCAGTTTTACGGATAAAAACATAACGTAATAGTACGTAGTCTATTACGTAGGAACTAGACAACAAAAACAAAACAAAAAACACACTGATGTAGTTTACACATATTTCAGCAAGGCCTAGGTACTAATATACGCCGAGGATGTGAAGCTGTCGTTATTATATAATGACAACAACTCTCCTTCTTTATTGCAGTCAGATCTGGATTTGTTTTTTGCTTGGTGTAAATGCAACTTGTTGTTTCTAAATTGCTCTTAATGTAAGGTTATGTCACTCTATAGAAGTACACCTCACTCATTTAAATACATGCTTGACCAGATTTTCCTTGAGCGATTAGACTGCGTCACTGACTTAGAAATTCTTCTAGATTCTAGATGAAAATTCTATAAGTATATTGCACTTACAGTCAACAAGGCTACTCATTCTCTTGGCTTCATCAAACGATAATGTAAGGAATTTGACGACCCTTATACGACTTAACTGTTCTATACCTCTCTTGTTCGGCCTATTTTGGAATACGGATCTTGTGTGTGGTCTCCACAGTATTCGGTACACCTGGACAGAATTGAGTCTGTAACTTAAACTAATAGCTTTATTAATCTTAGTCATCTGATGTTGGATCATTTAATCTTGAACTTTAATTTTAAATTTAATACTTAAAATATTTAATTCTTAATTTCAGTTTAAAGTTAATAATTTCAATTTTTTTACCGTTCTGGTTTGTTAATTAGTTAAAATTGCATCTCGTCATCGACGTCATTATCCTCCTCCGCGTTTCCATTATTGTTAGGCGAAACTTTTTCCAGAATTACATTATCTGTCAATATACTGAATAGAGCAACGTCATTGTCAAAATTAACATATTCGAAAGAGAATAGTTGACCAAAAATAATTTATGTAATAATGATATGTGCAATTAACTCTTGTCTAATAAATTATCGTTTAACATTTTAATAAAACCGCAACCAGGAAATCAGTTTTGAATGTTGAATTGTTTTGCCACCTCAATTTTATTTGTTTCATTATCAATGGGTACAATAATGTTTTGCTTTTGCATAATTGGTAAAGTATCTGATCAAGATGTGTTTTGGGGAGTGTACTTTATCACGAGCACAAGTATTTGAGTTGCCCAAAGCATACAGTGGAGGTAGTGAAGTTATCGATAACTAGGCTCATGTAAGAAGTCCATCCACCTCTGTAAATAACGATAACATCGAAGAAGTGCTTAAAAATTGTCGTGTTGGCATCAGAGAGATAGCAGCGAATCTCATAATATATAAAAACAAGGGAAAATCAAAGTCTAATCAAAATCACACCCTATTGCAATTGCTGAAATAATGAGCGCTTCGCATAAATATGTATGAATGTGAGTTCCAACAACGCTCTGTTATATCAACGGGATTTTATCGATCCCTTTAACATATTTATGAGCATTACCGGCTGTATCCATTCTTTAATCATAGACAACACGGCCTAGCTTTTAGGGTTGCGTTCCCAGAAATCATCATGTTTAGTGTAATCCTGTTATTCGATATATAGACTCAAACGCAAACAAAAACTATTTTAAGGTTCAAATTTTCGTGATATTTCAAAAAATTTCCAAAGGTACTTCAAGTGCATAAAATTTATCAATTCAACAAGCTTATTAAATAAATTTAATACGCTTTGGAGCATAGCATCTAATGGTAGCAGCTAGTTCTTAAGCTTTCACAGCGCATTGTAACATTCCTTTAAGGAGAAAAGGAAGTTTTCTCACCCCTTGTTAAATGGTAATCGTCTTTCGGTGGGTGAATTAAAATGCACAGCTCTAAGCTACTAGTATATGCGAATTATTTTCAAATCTTTTTTTTATTGTTAAAACATAGATTTATTTGCTTCAGAATCTTTTTTTCTCTTTACTTGCTTGGTTCATTTCAACTTGAAAGTTTAAAGTAAGAATTCTTCAGCAATGACTTTATGTTTAAACGAGTCTTGCACGTCACGTATTAGAATCATTCACCTTCAATTTAAAGAGCAATTTGTAATAACTCAGGGATATCAGTTCCGTGTAACAATTGTATTTAGTAGTATTTAACAGCCGCGGCCATTCATTTTTGCAACTTCCTTTCAATTATGGGTAAAGTAAAAGTAAATTTTTTTCCAAGTAATGATTAAATATGTAGACGTAGTTTTAGTTATATTAAAAACATTTAAGACTATCAGAATATTTAAAGTTTAAAGCAGCCCGACCTCTTGTTAAGCGAAGCCTATATTTCTTTTAAAAATTGTAATATTAAAATTATGGTTTACACGGACAATATTGGCTATCTGGCCTATTGTACTGTAAAACAAAACTATAACATGCTTGAAACATTGTAGCCTTAGTTACATGAGCATGCTTCCAGCATTAAATATATTATATTAATATAAAATATATTAATTACACATGAAACATTTTCCTTTTTTTATTTACAGCATCAGAGGTATTGAAAGAAGTTGATTGCCAAAATATAAAAATTATGGTTGACTTATATCACCTTCAGCACATATGTGGAAATTTTACTAAAACTTTAGAAGAATATAAGAATGTTATTGGACATTTTCAAATCGCTCAAGCACCAAACCGGAATGAGCCGAATACATCAGGCGAACTTAACTACGAGTACATATTTAAAACTCTCGCTACATTTGGTTATGCAGACTGGATCGGTTGTGAGTACAAGCCGAAGACAACGACTATCGAAGGATTAAACTGGATAAAAGATTATAATATTAAGCTATAATTCTTAAGAGATATGTGCAAAACAAAAAACCATATTCCCCGATTATAAAAATCATTATTTAATTATTATTAAAATTCATTGTAAATATATATATATATACCTATATTGCCCTAAGTACTTCAAAATTGGGATCCGTGATAGTTCTGCCTGTCGTATTGAATTCATGAATTCCATACACTGCCTAATGCTTAGTCTAGTACTTTGACACTTAGCTATTTTATTATCATCATCTTGCCTGCTCGTAAAATTAAATTTTTACTCAATTGTGATAAGCTCTACTTTATATCTGATTTATATCTGATAAACTCTAAGTTTCCTTTGTGCATCTATTTGTCAATTTTTTTACCCACGACAGGTAATCAAATTTAATTAATCTTCAGCGTTGAGTTCATTGCAGTCTAACCATTTCATCGTATATTAAGTTCCATAGCAGTGGCTTAGGATAGACCTATGTGGAGCGATTTTTGTTAATCTGTTTTGCCTGGGACCATCCTTAATATCGTATTAAAACACTGTGTCGGATTAATAATTTAATATCAGTTGTTCAGGTAGGTTTTAGACAACAATAACTTAGGTAGCATCTTAACGGCAAATGGACGGACAGCATACCCTCATGTAACATCCGCTATGGTAAGTTGAATAAATGCACCAAGAGCAAGCTTTACCACAGTAGACGGCTTAACCGGATTTAATAATGACTGGAATGTTAAAAATAATCAAAATAAAATAATATACAATACAATTCACCTATTCCTACTGAGCAGCACCGTTGTTTTAGCAAGATCTTCACTTTGCTAAATCAACTTATCCTTGCAACTGATTGGTCCTTTCTTGACAACACAGTTGACATCGATATTGCTTTAAGCTCTTTCTATGATACACTTAACTCTTTATTAGATATCTGTATTCATTACTCTTATCGTAAATTTAGTTCTTCTAAGACACCTTGGTTTACAGCCGGATTCTCAAAATTTAAAAGCATTAAGTCTAAATGTTTTAAAAAATGTAAGATGTCTGGTTCTAATCTTGACTTATCTAAATATTCTATCGCTAAATCAAACTTCTACCTGCTTAACTCCCAATGTTACACAGATTATATCACCCGATGTAAGAATCAATTTTCAAGTAATACCAGAATTTTCTACTCTTTCGTTAACTCGAAGCGTAAATCCACGCGCATCCCATCTTCTTTTTTTGTTGATAATGAAAATGCTATCAGCGACTTAGCTGCCGCTGATTTGTTTGCCAAATTTTTCAATCCACGTATTCATCTATTCCTGATTCTAATAATCTCTATCCTTATAGTTTAACTTCATCCAACTCTATGTTCGCTTCCATAGTATGTGAGTCTTCTCTACTCTCTGCTATAAGACTTGTAAAATTTTCTTACTCACCAGGGCCGGATAATATCCCAAGTTGTGTATTAAAAGAGTGTCTACTTCGACCTCTACCGAAACTTTTTAATCTATCACTTACCACTGGAGTCTTTCCTTCTCTTTGAAAGACTCATATATCAGACCTCTCCATAAAAAAGGGGGTAAGTCAGATATTTCTAATTAGAGAGGTATTGCAAAATTGTCTGCTATTCCAAAATTTTTTGAAAATATCATTACGGCAACCTTGCAACATCGCTGTAAATCTGTCATTTCCTCTTCTCAAGATTGCTTTGTAAAGAGTCTGTCCACTACGACCAACTTCTTGGAATTCACATCTCTCATTCACGATGCATAATGCAATCTGACGTCATTTACACTGACTTCAGTAAGGCATTCGACTCTATACACCATGATCTATTACTTTTTAAACTCCGTTGTATTGGGTTCCCTCCCTCTTTTTTACCGTGGACTTACGTCAAAGGTAGAACCTAAAAAGTTGTACTTAGATCAGCAATCTCCAGTCCACTCTAGGTTACTTCTGGCGTACCTCAAGGTAGCCACCTTGTTCCCTTTTTTTTACCTTTTCATTAATGACCTTCCATCCACTGTATTACATTCGCGTATACTAATGTATGCTGACGATGTTAAACTTATATTATCATATAAAGAGCCTTCTCCACTTTGTTTTTTCAGATCCTCTAAACTGCTCTAAGTGGATGTTTATGACTTTTAGCCGTCTGAAGCCATACCATGGTACATATACCATTGGTAACCTTCCTTTAGAACGTGTATTTACTGTCAAAGACTTAGGTGTCCTTTTAAATTCTAAGCTCAATTTTAACTTACATATTGCATCTATTGTTAACGCTGCTAAAGGCGTTCTAGGCTTCATGAAGCGGAATTTAACAATCCTTTCACCACGAAATTACTTTACGTATCACTAGTACGGCCTATTCTCGAATACTGCTCTCGCGTATGGTCCCCTTAATACAATATCAATAAGACCCGCGTACAGTCAATCCAGAAGCAATTCCTTCTCTTTGCCCTTTATGGTTCAATTGGGATCCTAATCTTCGTTTGTCACCTAGTAGACTTCTACTACTAACTCTTCCCTCTTTAACGAACGGTAGAACAACTTCAGCTGTTTTATTTATTTAAAAATTAATAAACGGCAACATAGAATGTTCTACACTTTTAAGTCGCCTAAATTTTTCTATTCCTTATAGATGGGTAATATTCAGTAAAAAAAGCATGGAAATGAGAGTTGTAAAGAAAACATAAAATGCGAAAAGGATTGTGCAGGGCATAATCATAGGTATTAATGTTCAGTAAAAAAAGCATGGAAATGAGAGTTGTAAAGAAAACATAAAATCATAGGTATTATGCCCTGCACAATCCTTTTCGCATTTTATGTTTTCTTTACAACTCTCATTTCCATGCTTTTTTTACTGAACATTCTCTTCGTTCAATAAAACTTTCGGTACAAAAACTTTTGCCTTTTTTTCCGTAAACTTTTGTGGTTTTCGCTTTGGCAACTTTATCTTGAATGTCCGAATCGATAGCGAATTGGCACTGTTCTTCGCAAATCGTACTAAACTGATTCTAATTAGCTAAATGGGTTAAGTATTTTGGGGTAGACTTATGTCTCTTGAATTAATGCTGTTGAAGCAACTTTGTGACTATCGGATATGATCACTGCCATATAGGAAGAATCACTTGCAGAAGGGATAAAATGCAAGAGAGACAAAAGTGAGATCAAGATGAGTGAATGTTTATGAGTGGAAAAATGTATTGCACCGACATTGTTAAGAAGCACTAAGTTCACCTTTGAACAGCTTTAATTACTTTCTTACCTCAGATACCACGCAGAGCTCCAAGCATTTAAATCGCCCAAATAATTTGCTCTCAGAAAAAGATTGACCTAGTGGAATACATTTAAAATTGGTATCTTTGGTTAAAAATTTTCTGAATAGTAATATGCAAGATATTCGTATTTGGAGTAGTGTTACCGAAATTTCTTCAATTTCTTAATAAATAGTAAATAAGAGCCAACCTAAGATTATTTTTTTTGTATTTGTTTCGCTATTTTGTAGAAGGAACTGCTCGATCGAGCAACAAATATATTAAACAAAGGTGTGGTGTGTAGTAGGTGTTTTTGAAAAAAATATTCCTACTCCTTTGGACAGGGGACACTGTTTTTCGCAAATTATGTTTTTAGAGATGTAGGGTAATTGAGGGCTATTGGTTTTTATTGAGATTGTAAGTTCTTAATAATTATCATTTGATTAAGATCACTTTATGTATGTAAAGGGCAAGATGTACATTTGACAAATGAAACTTAAAAATGCGTAACAGTCCGTTCTGAAGAAGTATAAGCTTGATAGAAAACGCCCAGCAGCAATAACGTCATGCTATTGATTTGGAACTTTTTCCTACGCGAATTAGAAAACGTAACCAGACTTTTAGTAAATTGTCCCGTTGTCCGAAGCGATACGTTTGGTTTGGTATTCAAAGTTTTTTAAAGCTTTGTTTTAAATTACAATTTGACCATTACTTGATAATGGCTTCTCAAATGTCCACAAAGCATTACGTTTCCTTAAAGACAAAAGATATAACTAATATTCATTCTAAGACACTTTTTAATTTTTACCAATTGCTTAAAAGCAAATTGTTAAAAGCATTTAACAATCAGAGAAAAGTCGACAAAAAAAATCCGAGTCTGTTTACACCTTGGGAAATATATACAATAGTTAGGCGTCATTATCAAATCAGGGATTAGATGACAAAATGATAATTATTAAAAGTTAGAAAGCTTAATAATTTTCGTAAACCTTGTAAAATAGTATACAACATTTATACTTTTAAGTATGAAAAGAAAATGATTTATATTCATTAATGCTTAGTACCATATTTACATAATTGCCCAGATCTTTAAAATAAATAAGGAGATTTGTTGTCATAATAGGTTATGCACAGCTTGAAATAAATGGCGTATTTTTTTAATGTTTATTTATTATGATAATTGTATTGACTTAATAAATAGGAGTACATTTAACTTTTTATCTTCTGCTGGTCTTTGATAGAGGTCTCTGGCAGTAATAATTCTTCTTATAGAGATTTTTTTTTTCAAAAAAATGGTTTTTATGTACTATGAGCTTAGTTTATTATTAGATAATAAAAATAATATATCTCAAGAAAAAAACTAACAAAAAACTTGCACGTGTAATATGTAAAAATTTTAGATAAAAGATAGGGATGGGAAAGGAACAAAAGGTGTGGAGGGGAGTTATTCAGTCTGAGACTGGAATCAGTGTCAGTTATGCACCAGAAATGTTTTCTTGATACTAATTGATTTTCTTTTGTCTCTATTGGATATTGAAGTATCAAATCGTTGATTTTCTGAGGACGATATATTTTATTGTATCAGTTTTTTATACGCTATCCTCAAAATATGGTACATATTTGGAGTGCCGTTGGAGTTTTGTATGAAACCTGTTTTATCGAGAAAGGTAAATGATCCGGGGTGCTTAAAACCATTACTGATTGCTTGTTCGAAGTAACACACGCTTTCATTAAATGGGGCTTTAATAAGGTTGTTGGAATGTATAGGCATCTGTAAATACTATTATAGCTTATGTATTATAGATTATGTAAGGCAGACAACACAAGAGCCAATATTTACAAGAGCCTACAAAAAACTTCAATACTGTCGAAAATTTACATTGAATTGGCACCTTAAAATAAATGTTGCGAAGTGCGGAAGTATTCTCTTCCGTACCTCATTTGCTAAGTGCAATCATAATGGCAGAAAAAATTGGAAGGAATTCAACATGTTTTCAATCATTTCCAACGTGCTCATAACTTTAGCTTTTCATTTCCTAAATAACTAAGCTTAAGTTCTATTATACCAATCAGTTATCAGAGCAATAATTTTTAAGAATGCCCAATCTGGTTCTTAATCTCCCCGTCGTAAATGGAGACGTTAAGATTATTGGAAAGTAGAGTTCTCGAATACTGCAGTTTATTGTACAAAACCCCAAAAAGTAAATTCATAAAGTTCTATTCCAACAATAAACTTTACAATTCAGCAAACATCATAAGAAGAGACAACCAAAAAGGTTAAATAAAGTTTGAAACTAAACTGCTTATGACAGTGGAGATTTTGTTTAACACATATTTTATTTATGTTTAAATTACTAGAACTTCAAATACTTTGCTAATGTTTGGAAGCAGACTTATAGGTCGGCGATTATTTATGTTGTTTTTTTCTTTTCATTTCTTTGCTATTACTGCTACCTTAGCCGTTTTCCAAGTTGCGGGGTAGTAGGCGTTATTTATTTTTATTTATTTATTTATTTATTTAATGTCAACTATTAACAGTCGACCAAAAATTACAATTTTTAATATAAGTTAAAAGTGAAAAAATATAATTTAAATTTAAAATTAAATATTTAAGTAAAAAACTTAAGTTAATATCTGGGGTTTTCAAAATAAGAATATTAAATGATCCAACATTTGTTGCGAGGATTGGGAAAAACCCAGAAAAACCCAATCAGATCACTATGATTAGTAAAGCAAATTAGTGCAAGCTACTACGTGCTAAAAAGTTAAGGATATGGTTCTTAATCATATCAAAAGAGGTCTCTGAGTTGAAGACTCGAAAAAGTCTGTTATAGTCAACACAGAGAACTCGAACAGGTTCATGCAGAGAATAATTAGTATTACAAGTATTTAGAGAAATCGGTGTGAAGTTACGAGTACGTCTCAAAGGTACAGAAAAGTTAATCTGGCTCAATAGCAGAGATGAGTCAATTTTGCCAATTATTAATTTATGTACAAATAGAACTCCCAGCATCATGCGACGGTTAGTAAGAGATGGGAGGTTAATTAAAAGCAATCTACTGTGGTATGAAGGCAAATCAGTACCTGGAACCCAGTTAAAGCCGCGAAGAGCAAAAAGAAGAAACTTCTTTTGAACAGACTCAATTTTGTCTTAGTGTACCGAATATTGAATATTGACCACACACAAGATTCTTATTCCAGAATAGGCCGAACAAGAGAAGTATATAGCAGCTTAGTCGTATAAGGGTCGATTTCCTTAGACCATCGTTTGATAAATCCAAGAGATTGAGTCGCCTTGTTGACTGTAAGTGCGATATATTTGTCAATTATTAATCTATAATCGAGAAGAATTCCCAAATCGGTGACACAGTCTAATCTGTCAAGAGAAACCCGGTTGAGCATGTAATTTAATGTGTGAGGCGTACTTCTATAGAATGACATAACCTTACATTTAGAGCAATTCAGAAACAACAAGTTGCATTTACACCAATCACAAAACAAATCCAATCCAATTGCAATAAATGAGGACAGTTGTTGTCATTATATGATAAGCACAGCTTCACATCATCGGCGTACATTAGTACATAGGAGTGAAGGAAAATAGAAGGGAGATCGTTAATAAATAAATTAAAAAGTAAAGAACCAAGGTGGCTACCCTGGAGTACACCAGAGGTAACAAAGACAGGCTTAGACTGTGAGGATTTAAAAATAACTTTTTGGGTTCTACAAAAAATATATTCGGAAATCCACATAAGAAGGCTGTGTGGACATCCGATAGTACTAAGTTTTCTAAGCAAGAGATAGTGGTTAACGGAATCGAAAGCCTTGCTGAAATCTGTGTAAATAACGTCAGTCTGCTTTTTGTTCTGAAATAATCTTTGTCTTTAATAACAAGGGAGGTAAGCTCAAGTAAGATAGTGGTAGTAGATTTCGATTTCACAAAACCATGTTGGCAGGATGAAATGATAGAGCTACATGAGTGTTGTAGTTGAGATATCAGCTTCTCAAACACTTAAGGCATCGCGGATAATTCGGAAATACCCCTACAGTTTTTAACATCAGACTTTGAACCATGTTTGTGAAGAGGAATTATAAATGATTCCTTCCAAATGGTTGGGAAAGAGCACGAGTTAACAGACAATTCAAATAATTTAAGCAAGGGCTTGCATAGAGAATCAGCACAGTGCCTAAGTACACATGCTGGTACTCCATCTGGGCCTGGTGAATAACTTGGGTTGATTAAGTTAAGTTCGTTAAGTAACGAACTTTCCAGGATCACAGGACTAAAAATGCAGTTAGATATCGGCAAGGTATACGGATAAGGGGAATTTGGAAGAAAGTTAGAAGATGAATAAGTAGTTTGGAAGAATTCTGCAAAAAATATTTTATTTTATTTATTTACTTAATTAATTAAAGTCAGCTAAGAGCAGCTGACTACAAATATTGACAATTTAATACAAAATGTAAAATAATTTAAACTAAAATAAAAATAATAAAAATTACAAATTTAAATTAAAATTTTAATGTTTAAATCTGGGGAGTAATAAATATAAGGAAAATTGATTTAATTTAAAACGACCCAACATTTGTTGCAAGGATTGGGGAAAACCCAGAAAAACCCAATCAGATCGAAAGTATTAGTAAAGGAGTATTAGAATAGGAATAGTTAGACAATTGACAATACACTAATCCTTACATATATATTATTAGGATCAATAGTATATAGAAGCATAATATATTAAAGTATTAGTATATAAGTGAATTAGTAAATAGGGCTTACACTGTTACTAATTAATGTACTATTAGAAGTGATAGTATATAAAAGTAGCAGTATAATAAATAGGTAAAGTTACGAATTAAAAGGGTAATAAAATGGAGTAAAGAAAGGATAAAAAAGGGGTAAGGAAAATTTAAAGACATGTTAGTTGGTGAGAGAGGGAGGATTTCTAGAAAGGTAAAGGAGAATAGAGGATTTTACAGAAAGGAGGGATAATTCTCTTGAAAAGACGTGGTACAGCGAATTAAAGTTTACACATAAAGCATGATACGAGCTGTGTAAAGCGTAATCAGTTGTGCATGTAGGAAGGGCTAGTGGAATAAAATTCCTAGTTGTTCTAGGGGGAACAGAAAAATTGACACGAGCTAATAAATAAGCCGAACTAATATCACTATTAATCAATTTGTACAGAAAAACCACACCAAGAGTTTTTCTGCGATTGAGTAACGACGGGAGATTAAGAAGGAGAAGCCTACTAGAATACGAAGGTAAACGAAGATTAGGGTCCCAATTTAATCCCCGTACAGCAAACAATACAAATTGTTTCTGGACGGACTCAATGCGATCCTGGTTAGAGCTATAATAAGGGCACCAAATGCACGAACAGTACTCAAGGATCGGTCGAACAAGAGAAACATAAAGGATTTTTGTGAGGAAAGTATCATCAAATTCTTTCGACCAACGTTTAATATAGCCTAGTGGAGATGTGCAAGTTGAATTTTAATTTGCAATCAAAAAAAAAACCCCAAGGTCTTTCACTGTAGATATACGATTTAAGGGAGTATTATCAATCGAATAAGTACAAAAGAAGGGTCTAGTTCGACTAAACATCATGTACATGCACTTTGCGCAATTGAGATGCAACTGATTGGCCGAACACCAAAGTTGCATGGCGCTTAAATCTTCTTGTAGGAGATTGTAAAGAAGGGAGTCAGAATATGAGAATAATAGCTTCACATCATCTGCATACATGAGAATATGTGAATGTGAGATAATAGAAGGTAAATCGTTGATAAAAAGGGTAAATAACAAGGGGCCCAAGTAACTACCTTGAGGTACCTAAACAGTACTTTCTGAGTTCTACCTTTTAAATAGGTGGAAATCCAGTTAATAAAACAAGGAGGGAAACCTATACCATAAAGTTTGAAGAGTAAAAGCTCATGGTTTACAGAATCAAAGGCTTTACTGAAGTCCGTATATATGACATAATTCCAGCAAATTGGTCGTGGTACAAAACCATGTTGGGCAGGAAGGATGATTGATTTACAGAAATGCTATAAAACAGAAACTATAAGTTTTTCAAACAGATAATTTTGCAATACCTCTATAATTTAAAATATCAGACTTACTACCTTTTCATCCAGCGATATGGAAATTTTCCAGATTAACGGGATGGATTAAAAAGTATTTGCAACGGTTCAGCTAAAGAACTATAGCAATTTTTAAGGACACAACTGGGAGTATTATCAGGACCAGGTGAAAAGGAATATTTTAGTGAGTTAATGGCGGACACTAGGGAATAAAAGGAAATACTAGGGATGGCTATTTGGTTAATAGGTAAGATATTATAAGGGTAACTTGAGTTAATAGTAAAGACAGGGGAATACGTGGATTGGAAAAAAATCGCAAATAACTCAACAGCAGAAGCGTCGTTGCAGGCTTCATCTTCCCCAAGAAAAAAAGTGGAAGGTAAATTTGAAGATTTACGCTTCGAATTAACAAAATTAAAAAATTGTTTGGGGTCACGCGTAAACTGTCTTTTACAACGAGATAAATAATTCTCGTAACATAAAGTATTAAGAAGGACAAAGTTAGACTTGGCTACAGAATATTTGTACCAGTCAACACTAGATCCAGATTTATTACATTTTTTAAAAAGTTTAGACTTTATGTTTTTAAAATAGCACAATCTACGCGAAAACCAAGGGGGCTTTGTTGTGCAATATGACGGGGTATAGATAGGAATACACTCATCTAAGAGTGTATTTAGGGTATCATAAAAAGAACTGAGAGCAACATCAATGTTAGTCGCATTATTTAGATATGACCAGTCAGTTGCTAGAATACATTCATTCAGCAAGCGATAATTTCCCTTGCGAAAGCACCGGCGTGGTAGTTGTTGACGTGCCAATGACAAATTATGTAACACAGGAAGTTAAATAAAAATTTCAATAGCCGGATGATGTTTGTCCTCAGGGGCTGTAAGCGGTTAAGATCTAGAGACGGCTGATTTAGCGATGTCGTTAATAAAGACAAGGTCGAGAATTCTATCCAAATGAGTTTTGACTGAATTTATCTGGACTAATGATAAATCCAGCATGCCATTCAAAAAAGCATGATGATTAGAAGGAGAGAGGTAGCATGAACTATTAAGAAATGACCAAGAAATATTGGGTAAATTAAAATCGCCTAAAACAACAAAAAGATCAGTATCTTGCACCTGTAAAGATACTTCCTTTATACAAGCAATATGTTGCACGTAAACATGTAAATCGGAGGATGGAGGTATATAGGAGCAAGTGATAAAGATCGAATGGGAAGGAAAAGTTACCTTAACAGCAACAATTTCAACACCGGTAGGTACAGAAAGTTCAATTCGATCAGACTGGAATAAGGATTTAATGACAATTAAAACGCCGCCACCTCGGCGGTTGAAGCGATCATGTCTGTAGATAGAAAAACAATTTGACAAAATTTCACAATCAGATATGGCAGCAGTCAGCCAAGTCTCTGATACAGCAATGATGTCCGATTGAAGGGCAAAACTATTCAAGTAGAGGCTATTAAGCTTCGTTAACAGTCCTCTAACATTCTGATACTGAATGCGACAGGCTACGGGGCACGAAACTAGTTTTTTGAAACACTAGATGAGGCTTGTAAAGAGGAACTACCTGTTGGAAGAGTGATGGAATCGCGTAACATCCAGATGACGTGAAGTTACCGGTGATGTTAAAGACGATAGGACAGAATTAACTGAAGAGGGCACATTTAACAACAAAGGTTGAGGATTTGGTGGGGACTCAAATTTATATTGGCAAAGCAACTTAGCGCTTGAGTCTAAATCACTCAAGAGATGCTTAGCCATGCAATTCAATTTTAAAAATTTATTTCGTACGTTATCATACATTTTTGAAAAGTTAAATTGCATGGTGAAGCAAGATGGACATGACCA
Source organism: Hirtodrosophila trivittata (assembly GCA_035045065.1). NCBI lineage: Eukaryota > Metazoa > Arthropoda > Insecta > Diptera > Drosophilidae > Hirtodrosophila > Hirtodrosophila trivittata. The sequence goes on along the minus strand of JAWNNK010000722.1, from coordinate 426,858 downwards.
TCTCGAGCCACCGCAATCTTTTTTTGAACTTGTATTAAGTTTTAAAAACTTTTCAAAATCGCCAGTATTAATACCAGCACACTTAAGGTGCATAATATTCTCGCAAAGCCAACAATGGACAAATTGCTGTTGGGGCGACTCATTAACAAGCTTGCAGCCTATCTTGCAGCACGACATAGCGATTAAAACTTGACGAGGTGCACTCAAAACTATATAGAGTAAGTGAAATACAAGTGAAATCAAGTTGCACTCAAAAGTAGCGAGAAAAGGAAAAAGCTTGAAAGAGCAAAGCACTAACAAACAACACAGCAATAAAGCCAAAAAATGGAATTGCAGAAGTATTGAACACTCAAACTAAAACAAGAGAGCGAAAAAATCCAACAACACACGCGAGAGATTATAGATCGGTTAAGCGAAAGCCAGTCTTGTAAAGGCGAAATAAATTCAGCACTGATGTGCGCTTTGACAAGAGAGCAAAATTACAAATTGTGAGAGACAAGCAAAAACAATCTCTTTTACTGTCGTTAATGCTAGTAAGTGTAATTTGTAAGCTATCAAATCTATTTTTTATCTCCAAGAACTGATTGAAGCATTGGCCTACATAGTCATGGACGATATTAGAAGTTTCAGAGTGAACTAATTTAACAAAATGTCCTATTAAAATAATGTTCGTCTTCTATTATATTGTTGTTCGTAGTTAGGTCTCTATCGAGAGAATTTGGGTGTTTATTAGCCATTTGAAGAAGATTAATACAATCTGTGGTATCTGGGATAGCTATGTGATGGGGATGGCTGCTACTTTTAAGGAAACGTTTTGGTATTGTAGAAAATTTGAATGGATCGGTGGAGATCAGGTTAAGAAGGTGAGACTCTATTAAATTGTTATAATGCAGATTTATATTTTCTTTTATAAGTTTCTTAATTAGCTTTTATTTTATTTATGCTAATTGTAAAGTAGAGAGATACAATCTGGTCTGGTCTATATGTTTTTTAATGAGTGTTAGGATTTCGCCCTTTTCTATCTGCAGTTTTTCGGATAATGCAATTTATTATATATGTACGTCTAGTGGATGTGTATATTTATGATCAGGCACGCTCGCATTGATTGTAGTTAAAATTATCTTTTCTAGTTTTGATATATGGTAGTCTATTTATGTATTGGTTAAGTCATAGCTGTTGGTAATTGGTATTTTTTTTTTGAAGCAAGGACGAGTATTTATTCTTAAATAAACCTCAATTGGTTTTTCTGTAATCGCGTTTTAGATGTTGTGGGGTTTCTGGAACTAGGAAGTAATCATCACTATTCTGGCAGGACACGTCTATTAAAATTGTACGGTGGTCACTGTCAAAATCCAAGCATTTTAGACAGTTTACTGAGTTATTGTATATACGCAACTTGTGAAGGAGTTTTAGCTTTCAAATAACGTTTATTCGGAGGTTATAAATGACAGCGATATTTGATTTCGTTTTTTATTAAACAATTTTTCAGTGCGTTACCTTATTACAGCTATTACCCCAGCTTGTGTGCTTACAGTTTATGTCACCAGCTATAATATAATGTAATAGCGATTATTGGGGTTGAGCTTTAGCGTTTCAATTAAGAGATAAGGGAACCATTGTCGTTTTCTGATTGACAATAAACTGCCACCAGAAATATGCATTTATTGGATTGTAGGTAAAGCTTTTCTGCAAATGCTTCAAGGAAAAAGAAAAAAATAACGGTTATTTTTGGAACTTTATTTTTTATTTTATTAGTATTGCAAACGCCTTCTCCTTTGAAGCTGATAGTTGTATTTTTTCTGATTTATATGTAACCGCTGGTAGTTGTATTTTTTCTGATTTATATGTAACCGTTTATATTATGCTTGTGTTTACGATTTACCTTGGTTTCGTTTAACATAACAATGTCAGGGTTGTTGTATGAGATGATTTTTAATGTGTTCTTTATAATAGTGGGTAATGCGAGTTCTTTTAAGAAATATTCTATTTGTTTACTTAAAGCTAAAATAGATTTTTAAATATTTAAAAGAACGGAATCATTTTGGGAGTCTATGTTTGAATTACTTGTAACAGAGTCTTTCAATATATATATATATATAATTTTATATTAGGGTTAATTAATTTGGTTATTGGTACATTTCGTTTTTTGCCTCTAATTTTTTGCCGGAGGTTCTTTGTATCGTGTACAACCCTTAAAAGAGGCCGGGTGGGCAGTCTTGCAGAGAACGCAAAATAGCTTTTGCTTATCACCTTCTGGATCCTTCGGAATACGTCAGGATTTGCTGCGGTGATGTTCACCGCATATAACACATCTTGGCTCAAGGTGGCAGTTAGCTGAGCTGTGGTAAAAACCTTCCTACACTGAAGAATCTCCGGTCGGTGTAAGGGCTCTCATCTGATGCAAAGATGCTGGATTGCTTTATTTGCTTTTTATGCGTTTACACTACTTTCGGTGCTTACTTGGATCATAAACATATGCAAGGATATGTTGCGTTCCACGGAGGATATTGTATTGAAGGGTGTTACTTGCAAAAATTTCAATTTTCTGATTCGAAATCTTTGAGATCACTCAAAATTTCTTGAACATCTGTGTCGCCACTTAGGACTTTCATTAAGTATGTTTTTGTTTTTAGGAGGATGTCTGGGTGTATAGGAGAAAAACTTAGCGTTGGCTCTTTTCAAGTGACCACGTACTTTTATATAATCATTAAGATTGTGCACAAACACGGCAATTTTGTTTTGGTTTTATTCTCTGATATTTAATTGTGTTATTTTTTTGAATTAATTTATTATTTGTGTTCGATATTCAACTTCGATATTGAACACATCAATTGGGGGTATATGTTTGTTATTGTTTCTGTTTGTCTTTCCTTCATTTTCTGCATTAGACTTTGGATCTGCTGTTTCAGTTGAGCTGGTTGTGCGGTTGTTGGTGTTGAACGAGATGCTGATAACTCTGCTCTAAAGTTGTTGTTGTTTATGTTTTGAATTTTTGCTTTACACACTTCTTTGCTTATTGATAGCTGTTTGTGCTTGCACATGTTGAGTAAAGCATTCAAGCACTTCTTCGTCGCACTGATCAGTGTCACTGTCGAGAATTTCGTAGTAGTTATTATATTTGTGCGGATCTTTTTTTCACACTTTTTGGGTGACTCCATGCTTTTCTTTTTCTGACGATGTCTAAATTGTTTCTAGATTACTTGTATTGACGTCTATTTCGTCGTGACCATTACGCTCATTCATAATATCATAAATGAAGGCTATCCCTAGGGGCTGGCAGTAATTATATTGAACACTTGCAAATATGGAATTATGCGAGAAATTTTGGCCGATTGAAAAAACACTTCTAGACACGTCTTTTTCTTAACACTGTCGGAATCGATCTGTCCTCATCGGCGTACATCAGTATATAAAAGTAATGGAAATAGACTAAAGATCGGTAGTAAACAGGTTGAAGAACAATTGACCAAGACGTCCACCCTGAGGAACGCCTGAGGTTACAAAGACGGGCTTAGCAAGAGAAGTTTTAAAAATTACTTTTTGGGTTCTACAAGAAAGGTAATCGGAAATCTATATAAAAAGGTTGTGGGGAAATTCGATAACGCTTAGTTTCTGAAGCAAGAGATAGTGGTTAACAGAGTCAAAGGCCTTGCTGAAATTTGTGTAAATTACATAAGTCTGCTTTTTGTTGTAAAAACTTCTGATAACAAGGTAGGTAAGTCCAAATTATATACCTATGGGATAGTACACCTTGACTTTACAAAACCATGTTGGCAGGGTAAAATGATCGAGCTACATAAGTGTTGTTATACCTTAGTCATCCCAGTTAATTTGGAAATACCCCTGTTGCTAGTTCCACCAGTTCCTTAGCTACGCAACTCCCACAAAATAGCAAAACAGAAAAATAAACAAAAATGGCATGTTGGCTATATTTTTGTGTTAGTGAGTCGTCACTTTAAAAACCTGTAAGGTTATACCTGTTAGATAATACAAATTAGAGAACTTCAATTATACGAACCCTAGTCTCTTGATAGCAAACGAACAACTGCATGTACAAAGAACCAAAGTACAAAGTAACGGGCGACAGCTCCGCTCCGCTAACTCTGAGCGATTGTGCATTTGTTGTTGTTGTTGCTTTACAAACAGTTAAACTTACCTTGCAGTTATTTTGCGTGTATTTATTTATTATATTAACTGCGCTGCCGTTATTTTGTATTTAGTTGACAAACCATGTAGAAAATTCTGTGAACTATAAAGATTTCCTTTCAAATGGTTGAAAAAGAGTTCGACTAAACAGACAATTCAAATAATTTATTAAAGTTTTACCTAGAGAATTCATACATTGTAAGGCCGGTTAAAATGCACGAAGCGTCACTAGGAAGAAAAAAAATCGGGCGTAACCCGAAAACATCAGATGACGTACAAAGGTTATGAGGACGAAGGAAATGTAAGCAGGAGTCATTCGGACTGGCACCTAAGAAGTGACAAGAAGTCTACTTAACTTTGCGGTAAAAAGGTTGTGGAGCACAACTCGAAACTAACGTTCTTAACAGTTTCTTCGCGGCAATACTACAAGTGTTTCGAGTGACAACACAACAAAGGCTCGAGGGCGAAGAAGTCAAACGGAATCCAAGTAAGTACCCATGTATCCAATCAAAAATATCCTCTCTTAGTTTATTACGAGGGGTATATACATAGGTTGTATAATCTCAAACTAGGCCTTTTTGCCAGTGAGCGTATGGTTGTGCTATGGTTGCTGCGCATGTCTAGTATATGAACTCATAATACGTTTATGTTACAATATATATACGAGTATATATTTTTCAGGTTGGAAAAATAAAAATAAAGAAAAAATCATCTAATTACGCTTCGAATAGTGATATATGGATAATTACGGGACGCCATGTTGGTTCATCTACTTTTAACTCATTTTAATTCCTCACCGTTCAAGTCTTGGTTATACTATAGCATCTTTACTCGTACAACACAATTACACAATCGAGCTTGATTATTTGAAGTTCCCTGAGTGACGAAGTTTAGGAGATCACAGGATCAAAAATTTAGTTCGACTTTTACAATAACATAACAAAAGAAATGATACGCATTTTTAAACTCTTAAACATTTTATATCGGGACTGACTGTCCTCCAAGAAAGGAAGGAATACACTGGTCAAAAAGCAAATTTATATTATTATAAGATCTAAGTTGTATTGTGAATGTTATTACAAGTTGCTAGTCTATTACTATACTAAAAATAATAAATTAAGTTTTAATAAAATCCATTTTATGAAAACATTGTGTTCTAGTAAATATGTTTGGATGAACGATCACACCTGACAGCAACAAGAACACAAACTTTTATACTCAAAAAACGATCACATCTAATGGAGGTGTAATTATTACAAAATAAGAAAGAAAAAAACAGGAATTTCGGGCTTTAACCAGGTTCTAGTAAATATATTTATGTTAGAATCAAGAGAAATACTATGTAGACAGTTTAGTTTAAAATTAATACATCGAACATTTTGGTAAAATAGCATTATCAAGCGAAGTGTTAGGGGTAAGCGGAGGGATGAATAGCTGTCAATTCGTCTGTGCACGATTGGCTCCCAGATGACTGAGAAGCAAGGCCAGGCAATCAATTGATAATTTCTTCGATTAAAAAATAAACAAAATACTAATTATTTAGGGACCCTGAAAATATCCCAGTGTATCAATTCAAATAAATGATAAATTAGAGAAAAATATTTTTGTTTGCAATGTATTTTAACTTTTAATGTAATACTTACTAAATGGAGTGTATAGAGGAATACAAAAACATACCGACTATTTATTATATATGCATATTTTCTATAAATCTTGGATGCTTAATTTTACACTTTATGTTCTCTTGCATTTTCATTCTTATGTTACTTATTTTAAATGAAATGTATAGATACGATTTAAAACGGTCCCAGCTTTTTAATTTTGAACAGCAGTTTAAACAGGTGGTTTTTTGCATTCGATCCGGTTTTTCAGTATATACATTTTTTCCCCTAGGGCTATGCAAACTGAAAACGTCTGTTAAATGTTCTTTAAATGCATACATTGTGTTAAATACCGATAATACCTCCTTATTCTGGTAGACTATTTAAGATATACTATGTTTGTTTTGATTTAAAGTCTGACAGTACATTGCTTTTTCTTAATTCTCTCTCACATTTCACTTGGCTTGCAGTCTTTGAAAATTATTATTAAAACAGCTGTTTTCTATGCGATGTGGAGAAGGTGGCGCCAATATTCATTCATTATTCAGTTAATCGTTGTTTTTTAAGTTTTTTTTATGCAATATTCTCATCTCCATCCAAAGGGATCGATCACATTAATCGATTTGCAACATTTGAGTCCACAGAACGTAGGGCAAATAACGTATATTATTTATAAAACTATTACTGTTATTATATTTTGAACAATGTAAAATAAAGTTTGAATAAATAGTCTTTTGCTCGAAAACGTTTGCTGAAATCTGTAGCTTTATATTTCAAACTATAAATCTTAAAATTTAATAGCTCGTTTAAATTTTTCCATAACAGCTTTGAGGCATTCGTGATTTATCGTAATGATTTTTGAATAAAATTAACCATTTTGTTTTTTTTTTTTTGTGAATAAAATGTATGTTTATACCATGCTTATGTGAGTAACCTATTTTTTCTTCTTCAGTTAATATGTTGTTTTTGTAATTATATTTATGAAATTCTATATTATTTAATCTTAGGATACAAATATTTGATGCACCCGCGAATATGCAAGAGGCAGGTGCCACAATCATCTCATGTCATTTTGCAATGTTATTGTATAAACTATTTTCAAACGATCTAGTGTCAGTTTTTTACATAATCCATTCAAATAAATTGTATTGGATAAATTTAATAAAGACGTTGTTTGGGCTGCAGAATTTGAGCCTATTTGATTTTGCTATAGAAACTTCTCTGCACGATCATTACTGGATTCAATCAAACTGGTTTCTGAAACACCTAAAAGAAATTTGAATTATATTAGACAATGTATCAAATTGAATAAAAATATTTAAGAATGTTATGCTTGACTGTGAGAAACTGAGGACCTAGTTTCAAATACTTAAAACATACTCTCTTTTAACTTAAAACTTATTTACATTTAGATTCACACACAATCGCCTAATTTCGATCAATTGATATGTATTGTTTCACCTTGGCGATCAGTATAGATCACATTAAGAGTCGTAGCTATGGTTATACAATACAAGTGTAAAATATAAGGTTATAAAAAAATGCCTCTTACGGCACCGTAGGGTATTAATACAAATACTAATTTTTGTGTATATAGCTTTGAAAATAGATATAATCTTAACCAAATTTAATATTTAAAGTAAATTAAGAATTAATTAATTAATTATAAGTTACCAAAAACTAAATTAAAGCAATCATGAGACCTATAAATATAACACTTGTATAATACTTATCAAAATAAAACAGAATTATATCTTTAATATGTTCTTAAAAAGTGTTCAGCCCCAAAAAAATATTAAACAGATAAAAGAACAGCAAAAAAACACTTGTCAGCCCAGCACATAACTGGAAACAGAGAACACTCCTATCATTTTCCTAGTTAACTTTTATACATCTCGAAACAACAAATTTGTGCAGACACCCAAAACTCCATGAATACAGTAACATGCACCTCATCCATTGTTAAACTAGGCAGGTTAGAGGCGACAAGTGGGCGCACCTCATTGTGAAAGGACACAGGTCGCCAAACCAACAAAAAAGACAATTTAAATTAACCCATTTAATAACAAATATGTGAAGGAAAAAGTAACATTTAAAAAAGAGATTACAAATTAAATAAAATAAAATTTAGTTTTGAAATTCTACGGCTTCATATAACAGGTGCATAACAACTCTCAACCAGTGTTGCCACCTTTTGACGATAAGCAAAAAATATATTTTTTTGCTGAGAGAAGATCGAAAATGTCTGTTTTTGTACTAAACAACTGTGGAAAAACTTGTTTGTATATGTAATTTGTAACCAATAGGATTGGTTATTGGATGTTATTGAATATTGAAGTATATAAAGGTAAAAGAAATAATCTCCTCAACTATATAAAAAAAAAATAATATTGATCAGCATCAATAACTGACTCGATGTAGCGTATGTCCGTGAGTCTATATTTATCCTGTGTGTTTTGCAATATGTCTGGCTACCCGCTAGTGTCCGATGGAACGCATAGAGCTCAGCTTAGGTTTAATTTAAATTTTGGGTTTGCCACCCCGCACCGCAACAAAAAATAGCAATGTAAAATTTGTAGCTTTTGTGATTTAGCCAATGGTATATAACTCTGCTTATCATATCAGCATGCTTGAATAAAAAAGAGTACCAGTAAGCAACATGATGCCATTGGATTTCGTGGCAAACATTCAAGTGAAGGATTTTTTTTCCAACAACCAACAATATATTTACAGCGGTCGCAAAATTGGGACTTTTTTGAAAAGCACAAAATTCAGATTTATAATGTACATTCTATTGTTTATTATAAAAGTACCTTAATTATATTATAAAAACCTATTTTGGGTGCCTTTCCAATTATTTGGTAGATCTTATAGTAAAGAAAAAATAGTTTTTTATATGGTTGGTTGTGTGTGGATTGGAGTACATATATGTCCATGTGTAAATATAGAAAAAACAAATATCAAATTTTATAATTAAGATTTTTGAATATTATTTAAAGATTTTATTTTAAAATTGATTCCAATAAATTAAATAAATACATTTCAAAACTGCTTGTGTACGCCTAGCAATTATTTCAGTACGGATTACCTCTGGATCTTTCACATTTTGTTTTATTAATTATTGTGTTCAATTCTTATATTACTTAAACGCATTTAAAAAAATGTTTTTGCAAACTCAAATATTCACGTTTCCAGCTTCTTAATTTACAAGAAATGCCTCTGTGCTAAGTTATCGAAACATCTAGGGCTGTGCTTAAAACGTTTCCATTGTTGAAAATAAAAGTCATTGCTGGACGGAGGGCGAAATAAAACGACCAGTAGGTTCTCTTGAAATTTTCCCAATAAATTTGGAACAAGAACCCATCGATTGGCCGTCGCATGTTTGACGAATAATTAGCCTCAGATTTTAAGTTGATTTAATATGAAAGAAACTATTTATATATTTATTTTATGTTTATAGTAATAAAAATATAATTAATTTATTGTAACTAGATGTAGCTGTTTAGCTGTTATCACAAAAGCACAGCAATTTGAATTTAAAAAGGTTGTTTTGAGGGATTTGTCGAATCTTTTGGTGCAAATTGTTCATAATTTATTTTGATCTATTCTTGTCAATATTACTGGAACTAGCTATTTTAGACATGGGTCAATGATGTACATATTAAAGAATTCCGCTATTATTAGAATTTAGAAAACTTAACTTTTTATATCAATTTTTTATAATAAATGACACCTAGTCTGATTGTCTTGATAGGCTTAAAGGCTTAAAGACAGGTTAAGTGGTAGAAACCTGCAATTATTTGAGTGAACACATAAATGCCCATTCCTCGAATATAATATAAGCTACAACAATTTTAATTGATTCATTAGGTCTAGGACAAATGCAAATTAACGGAATAATTGTAAATATATCTTTATTACTAAAATGAGGTTCTTATTATTCTTTATCGGTAATGATGTTGTAAATTTTTTATTAAGTTATTATTATTTATTATTACCATAAAAGTCGACCAGATAGAGTATAACGCTGGATATTGAGATATGAATTTACTATATATGCACCAATGTATGAGACGAATGCATAGGCGGTGTGGGAGCAGCAATGTATAGTTGCCTTAAAGTGTCCACAATCATTTCACATCTGATATTCTAATATTACATTTTTAACCATTTTGTAAATTTTCTGGTATCTATGTTTTGGCATCCTTGCAATATTGCGATGCAAATATTTTATTAAATTTCCAAAATTTAGCACGATATTACTTGCTATAGAAACTTTTCTGTAAGATCTTTAATTGAAATGGAACTGGAGGCTGGAAAACCTGAAAAGAAGTGTGTATACATTAGTTTACTTTGGATCGACTTCGACAGGCTCCTAACAAACATAAAAATTCATGCCCATAGATGCAAATTTTTAATATATACGAAGCATTTATTTATTATGTATATAAAGAAAGGATGTAAGAAATATTTTTAGTATAAACGTACAAAGAATACTTTTATGTACGATAGGCTAATTTACTTGGCGTCACAACATTGCAGTAATTTAGAAGTACAATACCGACACAGTGAAACGATTTTACAGTGCAGAAGTGCTGAACTAGTAACACATTGAAAAAAATAGGGAAAAAGGTGCTGACTGTATGAACGCATCGATCTCAAAAACTAAATGAGCTAGAGAGACCGGATTTGGTATGTACATAAAACTATTCTCCAAATTTAAAAAAAATTTTATAATAAAGATAAAAGTGATTCAAGAATCAATTAAACAGTGCTTTTGGCGTCGGAATCACATAATACTTCCACGCACAAGAGGGTTGTAGTATGTGTGTATGCGTATGTATATGTATGCGGAGCTCAGTAAGAGGTTTATCGAAGGCACACATTATACGCAGGTTAAGGGTTTACCGTTCTAGCTTGTTTTTGCTAAAATTTTGGTTGCCCCTAATAATGGGCCAAAAATATGGGTAAATGGGCTATTAAAGTTATGCAAAAGTCTGTCACAGACGCAGCAACAATTTACTAATGTTAAACGGGGCCGGAGCAGCATTGATTATAATATGTGAATGTGTGTATGTATGTACGTTTGTTTGTGAGCCGAGGTTAATTATTATTATAACATCAAGCGTGTGTTGAAAGTTTGTTTGCAGGACTGAGAATGCTTGCACTGGCTGGTTTAAGAAATAGCTTTTAAAAGTTTAATTAAGGCCCTCAAAGAACTAATTTGAACTAGCGGAAACTGTTTAGAATATGTTTGCTGAATTTGTTACATATTCTCAAGCTTTATAATTCAAAAATATATTTTAAATTGATGCTGTTAACAGCTGCTTCCGTAAGCTAACACCCAAAAATACAACATTTCAAAAGAAAAAACCGAATATTTTGGGTGTATTTTGCAGAACTCTTTTTTTAGAACACACAGACTTTTGTGGATAAGGGTCGGATTATAGCACCGTGTGCAGAATTTATAGAGAGCTATTTGTAAAAATTTAAACAAAACAAATCACAGCGACGTCTTAGCGGCATTGTGAATGTATAATTATAATTCTGATAATTATTGTTCGCATTTCAAACATTTGGATCAAGTTTAATATATATAAAGGTCAGAAATTAAAGCTATCGATTGAAAATTAAGCCCAATGAACGTTTTTTCGTATCCTGAGTCAAAATTTGAAATAAATTAATCAGTGCAGTACATCTATTAGATATATTAATATTCCTAAATGAAGTTATTAACATTAAAATATGATTACTTCTAAACTTCAAAAGGGACGTGTATATACTTTGTTTCGTGATATTTTATTGTGAAAGATGCAACTTCTGTTAGCGTCTAAAAATGCTGTTGAAGCCAAGAATTGATGTAATAAACATCGTACTCTGCACCAGGAAAATTAACCGTTGACAAGTGGAAAATTATGCACGCAGGATACGCCCAAAACACGATATTACTGTGACTCTAAAGATATCTACGGAATGTATTTTCTAAAGAAAAATCCTATTCACAAAAATTATAGAAATTTGTATTTTTGGGTGCTATAAAATTATTAAAGTCAGTCCTTTCTTCAGATTAAAAACACTGTAACAGTATGCTTTAAACAAACTTAAAGTAGAAAATAAAAATAAAATGTTGAGAAAATTAAAAAAAAAATAAGTTAGTTTTACTCATTATAAATTGATATAATGTGTTTCCTTTAATACCTACCATCATTACCATCTCTTTTAGTTTTGTTATTAGATTCGTGTTCTGTGCCTGTTGATGCCATCAGAGGTTTTCGACTGTACTTTAAATTAGCCGCGGTGGAGTTAGAAGTTGTGGCTCCATCAGAAGGTTTGTTACATCCCACACCTCCATCAACATTGTTCTTTAATTGTCATTTTATCAGCTCTACGGAAAGAAATTTTCTCAATCGTTCATAGTATTGAGGATGTAATTCAACATCATTATGACCAGCACCCTGCAAAGGCAGTAATTAAATAGAATTTTTTATTTCTTTTCATACATAGGTATGATTTATAAGTTACTGTTGCCAAAGTACTTTAAATTTTTAAATGGATTTATAATGTGTTAAAAAATGCAAAACAATTATTGAAAATAACAGATTTTGCTGTACATTATATTGTTGATATTAAAGATGTTATTGCCATGCGTAAATCGGATCGCTAGCAACAACATCTTGCACAGCTTAATTTGGATTACATACTTCATAGTTAATTTTTGGCTTCTGTTAAAAGTTAGTGTTAAAGTTAAAATACTTAGTGAACATGAGAACATATGCCTTAATTTATCTGCTACATTGCTGATAAATCATTGCGGTCACTCTCGAGAAAAACTCCGTATACAAGTGCAGTTATACGGATAAATTATATACAAATTATCTGTTTTCTTTCACTATAACTTTTGCTATAAAGTTATTAATGAACTAATTACTTCTTATTATTATTTATTATTTTATAATGACTGACCGTCTTGAGGTTGAGTGATTTAAAAGAAGAAACCCAAGATTAACGATTATTTTGTATATTTATTTCTTTTTCCGATTTGTGAATTGGGTAGTGTTCCTGGTCCGAATCCTACCTAGAGTGTAGAGAATGTAAGTATTCAATTCCGCTCAGAAATTTTTTGTTGGGGTTTGGGTATTAACCTCTGGTACCAAATAATAAATATATACATACATATTTCACATTATAGACTTGATTTAATAATATTTTTAAATCATTAGAACATAGCAGCGTTATAGTTTCTCAAAACGTGTGCTCGACTACGAGGTACTTTTAACCCACTTCTTGATTTGTTAAACTAGTGAGGAATATATATACTTTATGTCGGCAGATTTGCTATCTCCTGGCTGTGTAAGCTTCTTATCCTAATTCTTTCTAATGGGTTTAGGGAATAAAAAATAATTATATTGGATATTCCTGTCATTACTTTTGCTTTAAGTTGCTGCAGCGGTTTTAATGGTTGTAAACGTAGATTCATTTAGAAATTTGCGATATTATTGCAGAATCTGTTGATTGTATTGTTTAAGTAAGCAATCGCTTTGGGTGAAGTCAAGATGCCTTGTGGACGTTAAGTCTTTACAAAATTTACACATATGCTTTTAGAAAAATTATATTTACGACTGTTTATGTCGTTGAAGATGATAGTATAAACGGAACTTTTGGTGGCCTTTCCCATTTCATTATCGTCGAAATTTGCTTAACTTAAAACAAAAAAAAAACCTAATTAAGGAAAAGAAACTATTCTTAGTGTTTTATTCTTATATTTATAAGCTAAGACTGGCGCATTACGAACGGGACGTATTTTTTCCACTGCTTTTTTTATATAAATAAATAGGTAAATAACTTAAAAAATAATTTTAAAAAACCCGAAATTGGTTACTTGTAATCCAGGAGATATAGGTATTAATTTGATTTTCCTAATATAAATTAATAATAAAAAAAAACATGTCCTGTTCGTATGAGTAGCGAAACTTATGTATTCTTATTAAAAAGTAAAATATTTGTTAGGTGCTTGCATAATAAAATAAAAGTTGAGAACAGGGATTTTATTAGCTTAATGTGAATCCAACTATATTTATAAAGTTAGCGATATCTTGATCATAGCTTTTAAAGTAATTATCCGTATCAAAAGAGTAGTACAAAGTATTATATGCTATTAGTTTTATTTAAGTATTCTTTAAATAATGCAAATGTTGTGAATAAGTCAATGTCACATATTTTACAACACATAAATCCTTCACCAACTTTCATGCAAACACGTTTCGAATCCGCTAGTTTTAAAATATACTTTAATAATTTAAAAACATTTACCTCTACCCAAAATGGTTCAACAGTCTTAGGGCACCGCTCGTAAATTCCAATTCCATGAGAAAAGTCAATGACCTCATCGTCAGTTCCATGAATAACCAAAACGGGGGACTTTACTTTAGCCACTTTATCAATACTGTTTTTTAAATGATTAATTGCAGGCACTAAGATACTATTTGAAACTTTGAATCTTACCTTGGAAAAGCATCAAAAAACCAGGTCCTCTTTGTATTTCTAAAAACAACCCTCAGACCGGACATCAATGGGGAATGGAGAATTACTGCACCTACTTCATGACGAGATGCTAGATCAACAGTTGGAACAGTTCCTATACTTTGACCATATAATATTATGGTTTCTGGACTAATGTTTAACCTTTTTGTATAAAACTCATTGTAAAATTAGTATCTGTAATACGTTATGTTAATATATTTACCTTACCTTGTTCGCATTGCTTGCCAAGCTGCTTCGATATCTGCGTACAAATTCTTTTCTGAGGGTTTTCCACCACTCATACCATATCCCGAATAATCATAGCCAAATATGTTACAATTGATCTGTGACCCAAGAGTGAGATAAAAGCTACTCATCTGACCCAAATCAACTGCGTTACCATGGGAAAAAAGAAGTGTATATTTTGCATTTTTGCTGCAACGCACATATGTGCAGGTAATCAGGTTGCCACGCGATGTGCGGGTAAAAAACGACTCAATTTTTGATTTCTCACGTTCAGAGTATTGCCATTCAGCCCGATCATAAAGCTGTAAGTTGTATTTAATATTTGTGTCATCAGCTGGCGTTAACTTGTATGTTGGCTCAGGAGGCTGAAAAGCGAGTTTGGCAGCAATTGGTCCAGGACAGGGTGGACAGCAAAACATGCAGCACAATTCACTTATGCTAAACATATTTTACGTCTAATGCCAAACAATGGAATGCAAATGTACTAAAATTAATAACACCACTTAAAACTCTTGGTGAACAAAGAACGAACGACTATATGTTCGTACATCAATTATAAGCTGTATGATAATTATAATAGGATAATTTAAATTTTAAGCTAACTCAACAAATGTACTAATTAAAAATGCAAGACAGTAAAAATAAACATTTTCTAACATTAAAATTTTGCCACTCTCACACCATATACCCAGCGTTTAGACAGTAGGATACATATGCAAACTGCGACGGTTTCGATCTGTTCAACTCAACAAACTGGTTCATAAACCGATAACAATTAAACAGCCGATAGTGATTTAAATAAAAATAAGTTATTGAGTGAATTTTTGGAACAATAAGAAGAAAACGGTAAATACTGGAGCAAATATTCTCAGTACAAAATTATGGAAACAGAATCTGATTATTCTCTCAAATTAACAATATACAAATACGGGTCCATTTTAACCTCTTCTCTGACCCTAAGTAGGCCTTAGTTTGTGGGATATAACAATTTTTGAAAAAAAAAAAAATTCATTGGTATAATTAATATACAATCATAAAAGATTGTATGAACCGTGAACCTGTAATTTTTTTTTGTTATTTTTTTATAGTTTTATTTTTTTTTATTCATTTTTATCTATTTTTATTTATTTATTTGAATTAAAGACGTCTAAAAACAGTCGACTAGCAGAAAAATAAAAGTTTTAACACAAATTTACCTAGATTAATTTAACAATTTAATTACTTAGATTCTTTACAATGCAATTAAGACATTATATATAGGAAATAGTACCCTATAAATTTCCTCAATAAACATTACAGTCTTGCAGCACAAACAGTTTCTCTCGTGCCACCAAACATAGCCAGAATCTCTTATATATGATCTTGTAAACAACATTTAAAATTGTAAAAGGTTACAGCAGTACCTGTTCTAGTAATAGGATTTAACAAACCACTAACCGAATTCCAGAAAAGTTTCTACATAGTGTGACACCTGAATTTTTTTTCCTCTGTATCGCAAAAAAAAAAAAAAAACACCAAATGAAGTAGTAAATTTTTTTAAATTTTTTTAAATTTTTTTTTGTTTCATTTTATACTAAATATACATATGTCGATAGATATTTTGGCGTTGTGCTCTAGATCCTGTGTTTAAGTAACCTTAGGTAAAAAACGAACCACAGAATGATGAAAATGTTGCAAGATGTTTTCAAATTTTGTTACTCCTAAGGTAAAAAATTCAAATATTTCAAATCTCTGTATATTTGGCGCGAGCGTCGTTATTTTATGTGTACGGCATGTTACTGGCCTTGGTGTAAAGATGGCTACAAAAAATTCTTCTTAAAGACTTTAAGTGCACAAAATTTTTTCTTTAAGTATCAAGTACTGCATATGACGACAGTAGATTTTACTAAGGACTCAGTTGACAAATAATCAGCTTGAAAGTTTTTGGAGTATAGGATTAGGTGGAGTTTTCTGGTTAGGAATTTTATTCTCAAGATAATTCTTCCTGGTAGAGAAAGCATAGTTGTTTCTATTAATTATATTAACTTTTTATTTGTAATTAAGTTTTTTACCTTTTTGAAACTGATATTTTGGTAACATTTTAAGCGTAATATTTTTAAAATGTTTTACTTCACAATGAAAGGAAAAAATAAATCATATTCAGACTTCTCATACGATATTTGATCTAATTTAATTTAAATTTTACTGTGTCAAAGCATTGCCGGTTGTGCCAATTTAGCGGCGTTGGTGAAAATAAGCAAAATATGTTTATAATAAAAGGACACGTATAATATAAGAAAAAATATATGATACACTTGAAGTGCAGTTCATAAGAACGCCGTGGTATCGACTGATTTGGATTGTTTGCTATGGATGCCCGAAGGGCAGCGATACTTTCGGCACTTTGGCCAACCCGTTGTCTTACTGGCACGGCAACATCACACAATGAATTTGTAGACTCAAATTTGTGCACTAAACTTCTTAGTGCTTGTCTACTAGGGCGAGAATAATGACCGAAAATTGGAGTTGCCGCTCTTAAAGTTGCGGTCACCGTCTCCGAATTTCGGTGGTATATTTTTATTATTTCCAAACGTTGTTCATTCGTGTACTTCACCATGATAAAGATGACAAGAGTTTAACAAAAAAAAAATAAAAAATAACGGTTCAATAATCAGTGAAACAGTGCTTTCAAAAATTAAATTCAAAGATGTCAAGTAGCTATTGGAAAGCCCTATACATTGTTAAATAACTATATAGCTATTGAGAATTTACAAATTGAACTTGATTATTACTATATGCGCCGCACATTTTCTCTAGACATATATATAAAAGCTAGTAGAGTAAATGAGAACAAAATGTTGGAAAGGCATTGGCGTGATATTATTAATTTTACTTGTAAAAATGACAACATATGTTAATGAATTTGTTTGCCAAGTTTGCATGGAACTTAGAAATTTGGTATCGCTAATATCTGTCTGAGATAATGGATTGTTACAATAGAGACTGTGTTGCCAATTTTGTTATATTGCCGCCTGCTATGAAGTTTTATGAACGTCGACCGCGGGCAGTAATATATACTAGTGGCTGGCGGAAACTGTAGCTACAATGAACATTGAAATGGCTTCATCTTAAATTTCACAAGAAAAGGATTGCTTGTCAGTCGATGCGATGATTCACATGTAGACACATATGAACACAAAAGTGTCTCGTGTTCGCTTATGCCGTCAAACAAATTAAATTTTATCAAGTAGTATTTATACCATATATTAGATTGCGGCACATTGTTTATAGGTTTCCGCACATTCCTTAATTAGTCCAGACGACCATTTAAGTGTACCTTGTGCTACCTAATGAAAATATGCTAGTGTGATTAAGTTTCATAGCACAAAGTAAAAGTTTCTGGCTTTTTCTACTCGATGTATAAGTTTATCTGGCTTGCTTAGCCCCCGCAGTGGTGTCAGCACTTCCAATGCAGCGTCCGAATAAAAAGTTATCGATTTATTGACTTATTTTTGCAGCTCTAATTTATATACATACTGGTGTATGTACGCTGAACGAAAGTCACATTGTAATAAGTTGGAATTGTTATTGGTTTTTATTCCAAGTTAAGATGGGAGTTCCGGCATTTTTTCGGTGGTTAAGCAAAAAATATCCATGTGTTATTATAGAATGTAACGAAAACAAGGTAATGCTGCACATATGTATTGGGATGTATTTCTTAACAAATGGAATATTTAGAAATTAGATCCAGAAACTGGCAAGAACGTCTATGAAGATGCTACTTTACCAAATCCAAATGGCGTCGAATTTGATAATTTATACCTTGATATGAACGGCATAATACATCCTTGTACTCATCCTGAAGACAAACCAGCCCCTAAAAACGAGGAAGAGATGATGGTTGCTATATTTGAATGCATTGACCGTCTTTTTGGAATTGTTCGCCCCAGAAAATTATTATATATGGCGATCGATGGAGTTGCACCCAGAGCTAAGATGAATCAACAGAGATCACGCAGATTTCGAGCTGCAAAGGAAACGATTGAAAAAAGGCTAGAAATCGAACGCATACGAGAAGAACTCTCTGCACGGGGTAAGAATATAGTTACATGTTTAACATAGTATGTGCCAAATTAAGCTATATACATATATCGAAATTTTTTATGAGTAAATATAACGAAAAATATTAAGTTATTTAGTATTTAGTATTTAGTAAAATTATAGTTGGCAGTTTTATAATTTCATTAGTTAGCTTTAAAGACATGTGTTTTTATTTTTTTTATTATTATCATTTTCTTTAAATACTTTACAGATATATTAATTTCATATATCACGTGTTGTAAAAACTTAAGTATACAAGCAAAAGTTCTATGTACTTTGTAAGGTATTCTCGATCAGTATCAATCGTAAAGTCCATCTAGTATTTGCTTGAGAAGAACGTATGATTTTCAGATATTCTCGTTTATTTCCACAAAATGACAAAAACACAAGGTAAGGACAATTCTTAATGATAGAAATGCTGCATATGCGCATACAAGCTATAAATTTTGTAAGAATCGGACAAGAAACACTAGATATTAAATATACAATAGGGCATAGTAGAGGGCTGCAGCTAAATTGCATATAACTATACATTTGTTCTAATGTTTGAGTTTAAAAATTTGGATGTGTAACGTAAGTTTGTTGTTATATAGTAGTATTTGTAGCTCTTGTAGACCTTTTTAATTTAGATTTTGGTGTGTGGATCTAGTAAAATAGGGCCTGCTCTCTCTAAGCTGGATGTTCACTTTATCAAGGTTGATATTCAAAAAAAGTTCTATGCGCATAAAGTAGTGTAGTTTTTTGACTAACAGTGTTCTCTTATTTATTTTATTTTTCAGGTTGCAGGCTTCCACCCGAAAAAGAAAAGTGTGAACATTTTGATTCGAACTGTATAACGCCAGGAACACCTTTTATGGACAGACTGAGTAAATGCTTACACTATTATATACATGACCGCTTAAATAATGACTCGGCATGGAAAGGAATAAAAGTTATTTTATCGGATGCTAATGTACCCGGAGAAGGAGAGCACAAAATAATGGATTACATACGTAAACAACGTGCACAGCCTGATCATAATCCTAACACACATCATGTTCTTTGTGGAGCTGATGCGGATCTGATAATGCTGGGCTTAGCTACTCATGAACCTAACTTTACAATAATTCGTGAAGAATTCCTTCCAAACAAACCACGACCTTGTGACATATGTAATCAATTTGGTCATGAAATGGAAAAATGCGTTGGATTAGGTGTAACTGGTTCAAGTAATAATACATTTGCTCCAGATGCTCCAGTAGGAGCAGAAGTTAAATTCATATTTGTCAGATTAAGTGTGTTAAGGGAATATTTAAAAAAAACACTTCAAATGCCGAATTTACCGTTTAGTTATGACTTTGAGAGAGCTCTCGACGACTGGGTATTTATGTGTTTTT
Organism: Hirtodrosophila trivittata; assembly: GCA_035045065.1. NCBI lineage: Eukaryota > Metazoa > Arthropoda > Insecta > Diptera > Drosophilidae > Hirtodrosophila > Hirtodrosophila trivittata. The sequence goes on along the minus strand of JAWNNK010000722.1, from coordinate 406,889 downwards.
TTGTGGGAAACGATTTCTTACCTCATCTACCTAGTTTGGAAATACGAGAAGGTGCAGTTGATCGTTTGGTCGAGTTATACAAAAAATGTGTATATAAAACTAAAGGGTATTTGACCGATTCAGGAGACGTCAATTTAGACAGAGTTCAATTGATCATGACAGACTTAGGAAATGCGGAGGACCAAATATTTAAGGATAGGCAACGGAAAGAACAGCAATATAAGGCCAGGCAAAAACGGGAAAATTCGAACTTCAAGGCTTTGGAGGGATCTGCCTTTGGACCGACGGCAGTTGGTAGTAAAACTCATTTAATTACAAACTATAAGCAAGAAGCATCTGCTGTAAGAATGGGTTCTAAACGTTCTAGTTCAGATGCAAATTTGGATGGAGATAATGAAGAGAGCAACGATGAAGTACGATTATGGGAAGATGGATTTAAGAACAGATATTATGAATCTAAATTTGATGTATGTTCAGACAACCTGCAATTTCGTTATGCGGTTGCACTTCAATACGTCCGGGGACTATGTTGGGTTTTAAAATATTACTATCAAGGTTGTGCTTCTTGGAACTGGTATTTTCCATACCACTATGCACCGTTTGCTTCTGATTTTGTAAACATTCAAGGATTGTCTACGACATTCGATAAAGGAACAAAGCCGGTAAGATAAAATAAAAATAATAAAATAATCACATTTTAATGCAAGGCAATGTTATGCTTATCAAGTAATGTATTGCTTGAAAACGTATTGATCAAATATTGGTATTTCCAGTCGATATAACCATGTCTGTCTGTCTTTCTGTATGTAGGAACTGATCTAAGAACATCAAAAAAAAGTTGTATGTATGTTTTTGTGTACCATACGCCAAAATTGTTTTAAATTTTGAAATAATCTCACCCCTGCTAATCGCTATAAATTAAATTAATTTTTGGTAGCACAGAGAGGAAGATATGGTTATGTCGACTCTGCTATTATTATTGATCAAGAAAATGTGGGTTAATCCGAAAAAAATCATACTAAGCAAAAATTTTAATTTTGCTTAAATTTTTTTTTTTTTTATATAATAAAATAAAAGGCTATTTACGTAGTCTTATAAATATGACCAGGATATGTTTTTTTGCCGATCTGAATTAGGAAAATCAGGTATATACCTTAAATTACCTTAAATTTTCTATATTTTGCCAAAAAAAAAAATTGTGTTATTTTTAGATGTCTACAAATTACCTTTATACAACATTTATGCGATCTGGTCATGGACTTTGAAATCAAAATTTGCATGATAAATGAATGCACTATATTTTTATATATATAAGAAAAATTCTGGCAAAAATTAATGTCTACATCGTAACGTAAATCTGTCTTTATATCAACCTCAAATATTTTTCTCTTATGTATTTTGTTTATTTTTGGTTTATTATGCAAAATTTGCTGAAATGAAAATGCATGAAAACCTCAAATTCGACTTCCGTCTTTTGCAACGTCTGCAACGGCACTTTAACCTCAGTTATATATTTTTTAAAATGAGTATAAATATTTTTTTAATGTCATTTGATAATTGTTGAATATCTACTCCCAATGTAGGTAAGTTGTGTAGGTATCTCAATCACCACATAAACAGCATATATATGCGTTGGAATGTAACGTTCACAACTCAGGATAAGTGCATATACTACAGTTTCTGGGAGATCGGAGATGCTTTCTCCTGTCTCTTACAAGCATTTTCCAAACTTGGTACACTCCTTTTCATGTCTGTCAATGGGTTGTGGTAGTAAAAAATTAATAGAAATATGATTGAACAAGTCGAATCAATTTAGCAATGTTTCTCAGTTTTTCATCCATATAAACGCATTGTTTTCAGGAGCTATCAAGAGGAGGTACCCAAAATTTGTTATATTTCTGTCCGTAAATATATTGAATGTATATAAAATGGTTTATATCTCCTCGCACAGAACTTCCGAAAATTGATTAAAAGCAGTTAACTGTTTTTATTTAAATTAAATGTCTATTCTTAGGATTTTACAAAAATAATTTATTTTCGTGCATCGGTGGAGCTAAAAAGAACGGGTCCGGCGCCCATATTTAAATAAATCTCAAGCATTTAAATTTTTAACATGTATATTTGATGTGTATGCTTGTTTTTGTGAAATTTATGTAGACTGTACGTAAGGAAATTGCTGATGTAGCTTAAGGAGTATTCTTTTTTGTTGTATATACTTATGTGTTATGGATGATAAAATCCAATGTTGCAGGTGTATTTTTTAAATAAATTTGTTCTTTATTTATTTATAAATTAGTTTAATCCTTTGGAGCAATTGATGGGTGTTTTCCCAGCAGCTAGTAGTTCACATGTTCCGGCACCGTGGGCTCAGCTTATGTTTACGCCCGTAAGTAATACACTTATTTTCTATCAATAATTATTGTATTATCCTTTTAAGTGCTAACACTTGGAAATTATTCATTACTTTCTGAGATAGTTCCAAAATCCAGGCTCGTTCATGTTTTCATGAAGGCTATATTGAAGTGTGCACATGTATGCAACACTTATAAGAGAGCATTACACGTGTTTCATACTTGCACTTCTAGAGCTTCAATATACTCTTAAAATTTATAATTATATACAGTGTATACATTGAATCTTCGACATTCTTTTTATTTTTCTTAGGACTCAACTATTATTGATTTTTACCCTGAAGATTTTAAGATAGATCTTAACGGAAAGAAGTTTGCATGGCAAGGAGTCGCATTGCTACCATTTGTTGATGAAAAAAGGCTTTTTAAGGCGCTTGTACCACTGCAAAACCAATTAACTGACGCAGAAGGTAAGTTTGGTATACATTAAACGTTAGCTTGTTTTGTTGACTGTTCTATTGCTGTTCAATGCTGTCAATTAAATTTAATGTTTTTCACTATGGATAGCATTACATATTGTGAATATATGAATACAAGGGTTTGGTGTATGGTAATTTTAATAATTACTAATATTGGAGAGAGCAAATAATAGAAAAATCTTGTGTACTTAAAGATTAATTTACAGCTAGGTAGCTAAGCCAAGTCATGCATGTACTTAAAGATTAGTTTACAGCTAGGTAGCTAAGCCAAGTCATTTAAACGAAGATATATTGAATGAAATTTGGAAAAACAATTATGATAGTTGCGATACCCCAACCACTTCTATTAATATATTGTATGCAACTACAGTAGACGTCCGGTTTAAGGTACTCTCGGTTTAACGATTTCGCGATTTAACGTACTTGTCAAATTTTTTCATTCAGTACCTTATATAATGAACTTTTATACTCAGTTTGACGAACGAAAAGGGAAATGTATGTGAACATAACATAAAATCAACGTAAAAATGTAAAGAAGCAATTCAATGATAGAATTTAAAAATGTAACAGTAAAAAACACGATCTTAGCATTTTGACATTTCACTATATTAGTTACCTTTTTGAATTGAAATGCTTTTAACTATGTTGACAGAATGTATTGAATGTGTTTAGTTTTAAAATAATTGAAGTTTAAAGCAGCAATCTTCAATTAAAGAATTTTTTAAGAAAAACGCTTGAATAACTTATTTATATATCTATGATCTTACATAAAAATGAAAAATTTTCGTTTAGTTCGCTTAAATAAGTGTGAAGTATTCTTTATATTTAAAAGACAATAAAATATTGTTTCTGTTAACATAAATAAGAACATTTAATGCATTTATAGCTACAAAACTGGGTCATAAATTGGGTACTCGAAATAACGAACAGGGCTTGCATTTAATGGAATGTTAAACCGAAAGTCCACTGTATATACATACATACACACAAACAAACATACATACATACATACATACATACCTACATACAAACACACATACTCACCCACACTTACATATACACATACATACTCACCCACACTTATATATACACATAAATACTCACCCACACTTGGCTTATACAAATACATACTCACCCACACTTACATATATACATACACATTCACACAACAAGACACCAAAAAAAGCTTGGCCTTATATGAGTCAAGTTTAACGTACACTCCGTCTAACGGATTCGCGACAAGGGTCCTCAGTTGAATACTCAAAATAACGAACTATTCGATTTCACGTACAGGGGCTTGCATTTAATGGTTCGTTAAGCCGGACTTCTACTGTATAAATGCTATAAAAATGCTTTCACGAATAACAGGGAGGGAGGGTTATCATAATTATTAGATAAATGTGTGTTATAATTTTGTATGTTTTTCGATTAATTTAGTTTGTCGTTCTTTTTAAAGGAACAATATAACACAAACTTACCATTAACGGGACCCATGAAATTTATTAATATTAACAAATAAAAAATATTAAAACCTTTTGGACACATCTTGTGTATCATACCGATGTTGTCACATAAAGACAACTAAAAGTACTTTGAAAATCGTTAATACTACAAGATACTATATTAAAATTTGTAGATTTAAATTTTTGATGTATCTGCTCATGGCAGAGTTATGTCTTACAACCTGACTTTGAAATTATCGTGCTGTTTTGATTAGGAATTTCTTTACGTCCACATCGTTAAGAATTTTGTAAGGTACCCTTTGGATTTTTAAAATGGGGGAATATTTTTTAGAAAACCGATGTCCTACCTTTGTTTTTCATATTTTTGAACTTTAAACTTTTATAGATTCACTAAAAGTTTGATTTTTAATAAAATAGCACTGCTTTTAGAGAATCTTTGTAAAAAAAAAAACAGAATATAATAGAAAAGTGAATGCAATAAGCTATTTTTTTATGTCTTACAATTGCGATACTATTTTATCTTAAATGCTTGGACGGTACCGTTTCTCAAGAAGAGTGATTTAATAGAGCGCCTTAGGGGTTAGAGTAACAAAAGTGCCAAAAAAAATAAAATGGAGATGTAGAAAAGCATTTTTGACTGCACTTTGACAGAGGTATTAGCCCTTCTTTGAACAGATATCTGTTGCTAAATCAAGTATGAACCTATAAAGCAGCACTCCTACACAGTAAAATTCCATATGCCACATCATGGACCACAGCAGCGGTTGCTTATAATCTAGCTTGTTTCCTTAAAACAAATAGTAGCGTCTCATTTGAACTAACATACCAAAGACATGAATGCTAATAGCTTAGTTGATAACAAATAAACATATAACAACCAATGTTTATGTTCTCAAAGCTACCTGTAATAAAAAACCATTTAATAAAAATATATTATTTTATTTATTTTAATTTTTAAATTTGATTCTCAATTTAGATTATTATTCATAACAAATTTAAATTTCCATTTGTTGAACTAAAATACTTTTAAAATTTTAACAACAAAATATTAAAATATAATAAATTGTTAATTTATTTTTATACTCTACAAATTTTATGTAAGGGTTTATTTCTTGATTAAATTCTGTTTTCTTTATTCGTATATTAATAACACTACCATCATTAATATCTTTCATCGATGTAATTATTGCATTAACATCATCATAACGAGTTTATATAGAAAAAAATGTCATCTTCGAAAGGAGGATAATAAAAGGAATAAACAAAAAAATAAATAAATATAAAAGAATAAAAATAAATAATAAATAATAAATAAATAAATAACAAGGTTTTTATTTAAATATTACGATAGTATACAGACTGTAAATTTTTTTTACCTTTTTATAAATATTTAAGACAACTATAGTAATGCCCAAAAAAATGTTATTACTTATAAATATTTTTATTTTATTAACATCATTTTGCTTCGCTTTTATTTCCAGTAAAACGAAACAAAAGAGGAGAAAATAACCTGTATATTAACAAATTAAGTCCCCATTTTAAAACGGTTCAAAAACTTTATCTATCTGTCGACAAGTCTATAAACGGCGATTGTTCCATATCATTTGATGGAATGTCTGGAACTGTTTCTAAATCTGAACTTAACACTAGTTTGCAAGGGTAAGTAAAAAAACACACAATTTTCCATCAAAAACTAGATATTATTGATTTGTTTTCATGTGTGTATGTTACAGGAAGAAGAATGCATCTGAAACTTTATAAGATATATTTAATGTTGATCAAGTTTAATTCCTAACATGATCTATCCATAGAAAGTGATCTGATGAAAATTTTACTTTCACTATGGTTTTCAGAAAATAGTGAGTTGTTTTGCATGTGAAATTTGTATCAAAATGTGTTTTACTGCCTTAATCTACAAAATACCCCTAATCCATAAAATGGGGTGTAATGATCATGAAATTCGGTGTGGTCAAAGCAACTTAGCTTGGAGTTGTTTATGTGTGTGAATGTGTTTTTAACTCATTTAAACTTACCTTATTAAAAAGTTGTTGAAAAGAGCAATGACGTTATGCATATGTGTAGAACAGCCCAGACGGAAACATATCCTGGCAACTAACGATATATAGGGTGTTCCAAAAGCTACGCAAGTTTTGAATTAAATAGAAAACACAATTTATTGTTTTTTTATTGTAAGTTGTTTTTTTAATCATGATGGCATGATAATGGCCTCTAAGGCTTTTCATACCGTATGAAATTTGAGGTTTCTGGATTGTCACCGACATTCTCACGTACTGCTTCAATATCAATCAATCTCTTCACAGTTGGCAAAATTACGAACACAGTTTCGGTCATATTTGGTATGAAATTTTCGAACTGCGGCAGCCAAACACTTATTATTTTTGAAATATTGTTCAGTGGGGAAGACACATTGTTCTATCGTATAGTGTTCCATTTTTACTAACCCTAAACTGTCAACTATCCATTAATTTCAAACTTTGGGTAGCTTTTGTGACACCCAAACTTGCGTACCTTTTGGGACACCATATACATACATAATTGCTTAGAATCAATTCGCCTTTCACCGAAAATTGAATTCCACGGTTAGCTCTAATTTTTCCCACTTATATGTCTTGCTACATTTTATAACTATCGGATATTAAATACAGAAGTTATTTAAGAATCCATTTAATATGGTGCAGCGCTTTGAGTCTTGCTTGTTATACTTACTATTATATTTATTTATTTATTTATTTAAGTCAACTAAAAGCAGCTGACTTCGAAATTAAATTAAATACAAATAAAGTATTAAAATTATAAAATTAAAATAGGAATTCCAAACAAATTTAAATTTAAATCTAAATCTGGGGAATGAAAATATAAGAAAAATTCATTAATTTAAATCGATCCAACACTTGTTGCAAGGATTGGAAAAACCCAAAAAAACCCAATCAGATCAATATATTAGTATATTAGTGTAAAATAAAGGAGTGTTAGAATATTGATAATATACTTTTACTTACGTATATACTATTAGGAGTAATAATATATAGACATATACATAGTATATTAAGTATAAATGTATAAGACAATTAGTAAAAAGGGCTTACACTGTTACTAATTAATATACTATTAGAAAAGAAACGAAGGTAATTGTTTCTACTAATATATGGGAAAAGAAAAGATTTTAAAGAAGAAAGAGAAGATGCATTTCAGATCACGTTGTGTAGATTATTATAATTAACACATAAAGCGAAAGAGCTGTGTAATGCGTTATCTGTTGTGCATATAGGAAGGTACAATGGGATATAGTTCCTAGTACAACGCAAGGAATAGAAAAACTAAGACGACCTAAAAGGAAGGCAGACTCTATATTGCCTATAATCAGTTTATGTAGAAAAACAGCATCAAGAGTTTTTCAACGATTAACTAGTGAAGGAAGATTAAGAAGAAGAAGCCTACTGGAGTATGACGGTGGACGAAGATTGGGGTACCAGTTTAGTCCACGTAAAGCGAACAGCACGAATTGCTTTTGAACGGATTCAATTCGATCCTGGGTGGCACTATACTGAGGGCACCAGACGCACGAACTGTATTGCAGAATAGGCCCAATAAGAGAAATGTAAAGTATTTTTGTGGTAAAAGGATCATTGAATTCCTTTGACCAACTATAATAAATCCAAGTACTCCCTTGGCTTCATTCGTGATAGAAGGGATTTGCAAATTAAAATTCAATTTGCAGTCAAATAAGACACCCAAATCTTTAACCGTGGATATACGTTGCAATGAAATATTGTCAACCGTATAGGAGCCTAAAGAGGGTCTAACACGACTAAATGTTATAAACATACATTTTGAACAATTAAGATGCAACTGATTGGTCAAACACCAGCGTTGCAAAGCACTCAAATTCTCTTGCAAAAAGTTTTGAGTGGGATCAGTGTATGAACGATAAGCTTAACATCATCTGCATACATGAGATGATAGGACATGAGTGATAGAGTACCATCCCCCAAAACACCATTAATCTCACGGATCGTTTCTCTAACGGATTTGCCTTTAACGAAGGAAAACTTTAAAATAGCGCAAATTTCGGCGTTAGTGAACTCCATTTTTACACGTCTATAAATTTTCAGCGCAATGTCCCAATCATGCCTAATCAGCATAGCGATGTTTTGTAGGTTGTGTCAAGACCTTTCGAATGATGTATAGTATAGCCCGATACGAGCTCTGTAGCGCTTTGTACATAGCCGCGAAATTCAAAAGACAAAGTGGCGGAAGGGAGCTATTTCTCATCATTTTTATTTACTAAACTATATACCTCATACAGTGGTACAGAACATACTCTGGGTCTGTTAAACTTCGGACAAGTTGGACGTAATTAAATAAATGCAAGTATTTTCTAATCCCCCTCCGTGACCGGTAAATAATTGTTTAATATGGATGTTCAGTTTTCCTTCTTGTCGACTCACCTTAAATTGTTCTAAAACCGGATATAATCCGAAGTGCACTAAAGCAATATGGTGCAGTTAGCTTCCTGCGGCCTACTGCGTCTAGTATCTGGACAGAGGCGAGTGTTCTCGCCAGGATTAGGGTCTGCCAGGCCTGGGTTCTCCAACATTGGGCAGCACCCACGAAAGAGCTGGTTGCATTTTTGAAGTCTTCTTGCTAATGATATGGTGCCTTAAGTTAAGTCTATTATCTATCTCCCCAGCTACGCATCTTATTGAGTCTTTTGACAAGATAGTTGCGTCCCCAAACCTAATGTCTAGATTTTTACGTCTGCCCCATAGGCGTTCTTCAAGAGTTACTGGGGGAAAATTCTGCAAGATAGGAAGTTAGTTCAACGCACTTCTGTGAGGGTGTTGCGGAAACAGAATACTGGGTATAGAGTTAAGAGCATCTGGGCATTAAATCAGAGTCTCCTAATTCTTCTAGTGACCCCTTTGTACCTGGCCCAAGGGTTAACATAAGTCATAGTTGACATGGCCTACGTAAAGTGACGAAGGTAGCTCCAAGAGACAGTTCCACTCCGTTGCCAAGGCGGTAAACTTACCACCCGTGACATACCCCTCGTTACTAGTGTGAATTGCTTTGAGCAAGGTTTACAGGTATCATATGGTCATTCTACTACTTCTACTTCCTTCCCCTGATTGACTTGTAAGCCTTGCAAGTGGCAGCAGCATCAGTCATTTTCTATGTTACTGACAGCATCAGAAGATTCTATGCAGCATCACAGTGGAAAAGATAAATCTAAATCGCCTTCATGATTTTTTGAAGGAGCTTTCCTAAACATGGGGCACCTTTTACTGCCAGCTTTATGACTAAAACCTATACTTTGCTCCCTACGAAGTATGCAGTGCGGGTCGTTTAAGCACTCTTTTTCCTAGTTGCTAACTGGTCCACACCATCGACACATCCCTAGATTCCCAAATTGAAGGCACCTAAAACAACTAGTAATTAGAATCCGCTCCCGAGGTGTGGAGTGAATGCACCCACCCTTAATTTTTTTACTGATAGGCTTTTTTCTTGCCTTATTTTCTTTTGCCAGCGTTTTCATATCCACTGTTTCCTGTACTGTTCCCGTTTCGTTTCTTTTCGGTTCGAGCACAGTCCTGCACAGTGGTTAATTCTGTATATCTAATTACGCGCGCTCTCTTTTCTGAGGTCACATGAATGAGCTTCTCTGACGGATCGTCGGGTCACTCGACATTGGTTTTGTCTCCTTGTTTGGCATGTAACGTACTGTCCTGTGCAGATTCGCGTTAGTTAGAAGTGTGCCATCTGAGCATGGACCACCACTGAATTGTGATGATAATCGCTAAGTTTTAATGTGACGAATGCGGATACAGCATTAGCCTAGCTGCCATTCAGCTAGATATAACTTCGCGTGGAACACATATGTAGAGGATACTTGATTTGGAGAGGAATCAAGGTGACTATTGCCAAGTTACTGTTAGCATTATCTGACCTACGAGAGCTCATGTTTAGATCGTCTTTAATTAAATATTGAAATGAGTCTTTTAACTTGTAACTTTCCAATAATCTTATCTGTAGGTATTTCTAATGGTGATAAACACCGTCTCTGTACGGCGAACTTTATAGCGGTCTGAATTCACCTGTTCATGGTTCAAGTGACATTATTACTAGCGAAAAAATGCAATTCTGAACAAATCCTATAACTTCCAAGCATTTTCTTAGCATATTTAAAACCGCTTGAACAGTAATACATTGGATATAAACTTGTATATAATATAATGTGCATATCAATGTTAATATTGTTATTTATAATGATAATTAAAGTGTTGATGATATTAATAATGGAAATGATAATAATTATATATGAACTCTATTTTCAGCCATCTGAAATCGCCTATACCTGGTTTACCAGATATTTTCGATAACGCCATTATAACTACAGTTTTTAGAGATCCAGAGTATGAAGAAGACTACATTTTTCTAGCTAAACGGCTTTCAAACGCTGTGGACCCTCCTCAAGTCATACAATCAGACAATAATCACAATGGACCTATTATCGGTAAAATATTAGCATAAAAGAAAATATTGCACTTTCTTATACATGTTCAATTTCAAGCAAACTGCAGTAAAATTTCCTCAGATTTATTAAAACTTCAATTGATATGCTTTCGGGTTTAGGTTTTGGAGCTAAAATGCAAAGAGCTTACATTCCCCCGGAGGTCACCGGTTAGCATCATCCAGCATGGGAACAACAAGAAATGACAATGGACAAGGCTATACAAATCAAAATAACGGAAGAAATTGTGTAAACTACAATAATCCTCAAATGCAAGGTAATTAATAAAATATAATAATAAAATTATATATTAAATTACCATTTTTAAATTTATATATATATATATACATATATATATATATATGCGGTATATCCCACTTAACTTTTTGTAGACTGGTACACTCTCTGTTCTAAAGCATTGCTTTTTATACTAAAAAAAACGTTTCATACTCATAACAAGCCATATGCAATGTTAGATTGACATACAAACGACTTTTAAAGCAGAACATCTGCATTATATTTGGGAATGGAACTCTAGACCCGTCGACTTAAACTAACTTAAGTCAGCATGTCCTTCGGGGCATTTATCGATGTCCAAAATCATTGGTTACTCGCAAAATAAAGATAAAAAAAATGCTTCAGTCGAGTGTGCCCGACTCAATGACACGCTTAACGCATACAGAAGTTCATACACCTCACTAACGAGTACATACGCCTGCGTTACTTTTATAGTGCTTTTTAACTCTTTAAGCATCATCGCAGATTATATACAAATTGACAATTATTTAAGAAATGTTAGCCATTGAGAATAATGCATTAAGATATGTGAAATCAAAGAGTATTATTAAGAGATGCCGTTAATATAGTAAAAACCAATTTGTGTTTACTTAAAGTTTTAAAATTACAGAATTAATTTTAGTATTGTATTTTTCAGGTTACTATCCTAATCAAAATTACAATAGACCATACCAACAAAGATACCAGGATTCAAATTTTCAACAACGTAATAACTATAATGGTCCAAGGCATTCAAACTATCGACAGCCACAAAGAGGAAATAATCAGCATCACGCGAAGTATAGAAGATTTTAAATTTATTATTTTACAGTAATTTGTACTTTTATAATTGTTTTAAAAGATATTTGCAAACCACCCATATGAAAATAAAACATATGTAGAATGGAAGCTAATAACAGCAGTACATTCTGGGTAAATTATAGTTTTATGTAACCAGAAGAATTACAAATCGGCATAACATTAGTTACAGCCGTTATAAAATTATTAAGGACTGCAAATAAAAAAATGTATTGGATTTATTTCAGAACTTACAAATATGACCTTTAACTTATCGGTTTTAATGATATGAAAAATTAATTTTTCACAAGGAATCTTGCGTATTTCCTTTTTTGATTTCTAACACAAGGAATTGGATTATTTCAAAGCATTCCTGATACGGAGATTATTTAATCAGAAATACTTTGCAATGAGTTGGATTAATCATACAGTTTTTAAATCAAAGTTCTTATTTCCTCAGAGTATGATAGTAATGCAATAAATTAATTCCTAATTTTTACAATAATTTCAAACCACATGAATTCCACTAAAGATTTTTATTTAAAAGGAACATAATAAAATATATTTTAACACGTAGATCTTTTATTGCAAGAAAAATCAATTGTTGACATTAAAAACCACGATTGGAGTATTTTATGAGATCAAGTATTAGACCAAATTCAAAATTAAATGCATAAAAACAACTTCACCTTTCATTTCAATAAATAAATAGTGTGTTATCCAACACCAATGGGAAATGTTTTAAATGTGTTAATTATTTTTGAGTCGTATCGATTGAATTTTAGCCCCTCTTTGACTCAACTGCAAGAAACAATATATTGACGAAAAGACCGTGAGGAAATATATTTAATTAATATATTTATGAAAATAAGTTAATTTTATAGTATTGCGTAGTATATCATAATTGTCAAGAAACGTACGTCCTTTTACAATCATCACATCGCCGGTTGATCAACAATACCATATGCTGATGAGCACAAAGCACAAAGGCATCGAAAGGAATAAAAATGGATTGGTGCAATGGGCGGGTGAAAGCCCCATTTCAATACACGGTACTGCAGCTGTGATTTTAATAGCGATTTTGGCAACACTCTTTCCAAACTTGTCAACAATACGAATAAAACCATACTAAATTTGTAGTATGCAAATTACTTCATTAAAGCGACAGATTTAACAAAGGTAAACTTAAAAACGTTCTGAATTGATTGCTACAAATTTTTTTTTTTTTTTTTTTTTTTCTTCTGTGATTGTTAGATCCCTACTGTTTGTTACGAGACTGACAATAATTGATCAAGTCTTATTCTAATGTATTTTAAATTTAGTTATTTTATTGGTTTGGGTAATGCAAAATTGCATTAGGGATCTTGAATCTTGAGATTTGAAGAGTGTTTTGAATATTTCGTCTGATATCACTTCTCTTAGGAGTTTAATTTTGATTTCATTAAATGTGTTAATAATCGCTCTCAACCAGTGGAAGTTACTTGCATAAATTTGTATGTGTGTCTTCTTGACGAGTGGATGCCCAAATCTGTAACTTTGCCTGCATTGTTTACAATCAAAATAGGGCACCTTCATTTATAAAGAGTAAATGTTCCTTTTCAATCTTTGCATGTTTTTCTCGATGTTATGATACTGTACTATTACGCACTCAGAGGTATCATTGCTATTGTCCGTTTCTTCCATTTTTGTTATTGTTTTAAAAAGTCTTAAAAGTTTGATTATCATGTTCAAAAGTATTCAATGAAGACCTTAGTTTATCTTCTATGATTTTAACTGATTATTTAAATTTCGCTTAATACATCATGCAGTGAAGATGGAAGGGCTGATTTGATTGGAGCGCTTAAAATCCGGTGAGGTCTCCACTGTCAATTCTTTGTGCTTATGGGAAGGATTTGCTCGATATATTGTCGTTATTTGTTAGCTTCCTCTAATTTGAGCTCTTTGGTAAGCGTATTGGTAGCTACATTTAGGTTTTACCTTGCACTTGGTGATCGGGTAATCTGCCTTATCTGTTGGATTCTTCGGTTTGTTATGTTGTGGTTCGAGTTCACATATATTTCTTGTGGTGTTGAGACCTTTGCATATGATAGTTGTATAGACGTTAGCGATTTGCACGAAGTGTCGCGTCGCACTCAGCAGCAAACGCCGCAGTTATTTCATCATACGAACTGACTAAATTATTACTTCATCCAGTTTGATCTCTTTTTGTGATCCTGTAAGGTCGGCAGCCTATGCGCGTGTGGTTCAGGAGATTGAATAGAAATGGCGAGTGATCAGATGATATGTCTGGCACAGTTTCGGCGGTAAACATGTTTTGCTTAAAATGTTTGGTATTTGTTGTGAGACCAATTGGATCTTGAAATCTTTTTAGGATCTGCCGGGCAAAATAAAGTCTTACCCAGTCTTAGCCATAGTCGAGCTATGAGCGTGTCTTTATGAGCATGCTTTACAGCTGTTTTCCTTTTTGAAGTTAGAAGACGAGTTGCCCAATACCTATGCTTAGCATAGTACCAGTATCGTCACCAGTTCCGAGAATTCGCTCACCAATCTAAAGAATCCCGTAAGTTGATCCTCAAAGGCGGGTAGTAAATGGCAGCCAAAGTCACTGTATCATTGCTGGATTGCAAAAAACGGTAAAAAATGGTATGACACCTATTTCATTAATTTATACATCTGCTTAGCTCACTTGTCAATATTTATAACTAATGAGCACTTCAATTTGGCAGTTTCGCTAATTCGGAGCTAAAACTATTTTTATTTGACTAATTTTTTGTACAACATTTGTGCACGCAAAATTTCCAATTGATTATATATGAATAAATTAAAGAATTTTCTGAACTCTAAGCCTATTTTCTTAAATTGTACCGTATTAATCGCAGATAAACTAAAAGATACCAAAGTTAATTGAATGTATCATTAATAAATTTTAGTTAAACGCGTCCCCGTTCATTGTCAATGAAGATTGAAGAAAAATAGTATGTACGATTTCAAGCTACACTTATATACATAAATAAATATGTATATAAAAAGTTACGATGTTAAGATTTGCAGCAAGCATTAAAATTGTGTTCTAAAAATGTAAGCAATAGGTTGAAAATTGGGATTAAAAATCTTTTGATTTACTTTACGAGTGTCCACGTCATCTGGGTGTCATCTGCGTATAATGTATTAGAATGTACATACTATTTTGACTCTACCTTGTATAGTCTCAGAGATCCCTACGTTCATCCGGACGGACAAAAATACCTGTTACATTCACTCCCATTTTTTAATTGGTTAATGGCCATCAAAAGTCAAAAGCACAACAGTGATGCGTACATATAGTCGTAAATAGGAGTAGAAGCAAGGGTGCAAGCAAAGATGGCTTGTTGCAGTAATTTGTTCATTCGCAGGCTATACACAATTATGGCAGTTCAGTTTAAAATAAACATTATCGTGAAGTGTATGCGACTACGAAATACCAAAAATCATATGCTTCGCAGAGTTTTGACGTTAGCAAAAATAGATAGTTGCCCCATATTACTTGTATTTATCAAAAAAGTATGTGATAATGAACACTATATACTTTTTGGGGAGATGCTTCCGTCTACTTGTTATACATATGTATGTATATAGAGTATGACCTCACTTAACGCAACTCCATAAATTCTGACCCGTTGTTAAAAGGGGTTAACCGAGGCTGGAGTTTTTCCTTATCATGATTCCGCATCTGTGACAAATTTTATTAGCGCAGATCTATTTTACTTTATTCTGTTTATAGTTGACATGTGCACATTATACTCGTCGAGGATCTCATATTTCTGTACGATTATAAGATTTTTTACAATTTTAATTACAAAGCGAATAGAATAGCGACCGCTCGCGAAATAAATGCTATGGAAGTGAGTGCGTGCAGACACATGCATCATTTTTGGGAATCCCAAATGAAACATTTTCGGCAGATATGATCGAAAAATAACAGATGGAAAGTCGCCACAACACAAAAGAACTTAGTATTTTCTAACATAGCTGCGATAACAGAGGTGACATTTTTTTGGAGCTGCTTTGATAGAGTCTATAATGCTAAGAATTCGAGTGTTCCGATAACTAATGAATTGCGTTTATCAAAGGTTGTGTTAAGCGCGGTAGTACTGTTTGTATACATATGTATATACTTTATGTGCATATCCATATATACTACATATACATATACAAATACACATACATATATATAAATATATGTATGTGGATGAGTGGCTCGACGTAAACCCTTCATTTCGAAGGTTAACCAAAAAAATGGCGGTAATGTTATGGTTTGGGGGTGTTTCGCGGCATCTGCAGTTGGTAATCTTGAGTTCATTGATCACAGAATGGATAAAAGAGCGTACATGGACATTCTAAAAGAAAACTTGGCTCCAAGTGTCCGTAAATTGGGATTAAATGGGCAGCAGTGGCAGCTTAAACAGGATAACGATCCTAAACACTCATCGTATCTTGTCCAGGAGTGGCTTATTTACAGCTGCAAACAATTAAAAACACCACCACAATCCCCAGACATAAATACCATTGAGCGTATTTGGTATCTGTTGGAGAAAAAAATTCGAAAGCACCATATTTCATCAAAAGATTCCTTAAAGGTAGCTTTACGCACAGAATGGGAAAAAATATCAGCAAGGAGAACAGCTAGGTTAATAAAAAGTATGCCCAGGCGCTTAAAAGCGATTATTAAAGCAAAAGGAGGCTCAACAAAATATTAAACATTAATAATCGGCTAAATACTTTTAGTTTTGAACAAGTGTTCCAATACTTTTTTGACGTGAAAATCGTGCTTTTTTTAGTTTTTTTTTATCTTACACTTTAACCAAAAAGGAAATATAATTTTTTTATGTATTTAATATAATATAAAATGTTCCTTATTGAAAATTGTGTTTATACTTTTGCTGTATGTTGAGTGGGCCAAAGATAACACTTGAGAAACTTTTAAAACAGAGGTGTGCCCATACTTTTTTGACTCACTGTATATATATATATTATACAATCAATATTCAGGCTTGCATTTGTATGAATTTGACTAGGACGCCGTTCCTGTCAACTGTGTGCTGCATCATTTTAAATTGTTTCTTACGGGGAAACATGCAACGGGGTGTACTGACAATAGTAATACCTAACGCACACAATTTGCCGAACATAAAATTACGCTTATAGGGTAAAACAACAGCGCATGTACAGGATATAGTAACAACAGCACAAAAAGCTGAATTCGCCGAACAAACAAAATGGAGATATTCAAAGAGAGGGAACGAGAGAGAATGATTGGGCCTAGGGAGCCTTCGAACAAAACGATGAAGACAGTACATCATAAAGAACACAAGGAGCACACGAATTTTACTCCGGTAAATTTAAAGTATGAAATAAACTTAATCTGTGTACGGAACAAAGTAATCGGTCTACCAAATTTGGTGTCTCTAGAATAATTGCCTTGACATCGAAAGCTATCTCAAAAACAGGGATTCTGATCCAAAATCTATAAGCTTTATGCTATTCAAACAATAGACACAGATGCAATATTGCTATTAGATGGTTGGGCCATGGTTGTGGTGGAGGTAGTCGTCCTGGTAACAGCATTGTACAAAATTGCTTTAACTGTGTTTTAATGTGTGTTTATGCTAGTAGATTCTTGTATGGGTGCTGAGCTTTGCTAGATAATGTGATAAATATTTCAGACGTAAGTGAAGGGTATCATGCATTCGAGCACGCTCGAATATTGCGTTATACGTTTAGTTACCTGTAAGTATAAATAATAAAAACCACAATCTTAATTTTAAATTTTAATGTATACATCTACTTCTTCCATGAAATGTTTTGACCTTAAAGATTATAAGCGTAATTAATAATATTATGGTAACACATTTGTTTTAAATTATATTAAAAGCGTTAAAATACATACACATTTACAAGTTATCGAATTTACACGAGGGTTCTTAGATTTTGCTATATAATATGATAAGAAGTAGACATCGCTCCACGTTAATAAATTTTTGGATGCATTCGGTAGCTTTGAATAAATACTTACGCTACTTTTAAACATCTATAATAAATAAATTAAATTAGAAATACAAGATTTATTTATTTGTCAACAACATTTTATTTTTTTCTTATATTACAAATGTTTTAAATTGGTTAGAAGGTTAATATCACAAAATGAGCATAGTTGATATACCCTTACATACCTTTACAGATGGTTCTATAAATTTGTGACAACTTGAGTGTATTGAATTCTTTTTGTTTCTTTGAATTTATTTACATATCGGCAAGACCAATTGAGTCTATATAGTCATATCCGTTTGACCTTATAATTTAAAAATTTTGTATTAATTTTCTTACCCTGAGTATACATATAATTCCGATCTGTATGTATGTAAGTCCATATGTATGAACGCATCGATTGATAAAATTTGAATTGGGTTCTGGTTAGGACAAACATATGCAGATCTTGCTTAATTCAAATTTTGGACTTTTTCCTAAAACATTTATTTTACTCATATTTAGTGTAAGCACAACTGTGTACACGTGTATGTATGTATGTACATGTATTACTTCACGGAGCTCATCTGATCTAAGTTCGAGTTGAGGGTGTCTCATAGCCAAGCACAGTCTATATGTCATTTAAGTTGTATTCTTTACTGTATGCACTTAATTCTTGAAACAACACGGGTCGAAGTACCACTGGATGTATATAGTATAGTAAATCAAATTAAAAATTGTTGTACAGTTTGGCTGTTACGCTTAGTTTCATTACGTTAATATCTATGCGACATTGCATATTTAGATAATCACCTATAAATTATCTAAATATGCAATCGCATAGACACCTTCTCAAACAGTCGAACCAATTTTGGTCAATATAAGGTTTTCTAATCTCCAAGCGGATATTATCTTAGGAATCTAACGATTATAAGCTTATCTTATTTTGTTCTTATGCTTTTGTTTTAAAATACTGAGTACTGCCCATTAAAATGTTCTTGTAATTGCTTTTGGTGATAAATATACATAGTATTTAATGTGTTTTGAGGATTATGTAAACATTGCGTCATTGATGGCAAGTAAGCCTGATGATGTCTCGTAACTTGATTAAAATTAAATTGTACAAATTGAGGACTTTTGCTTACGTCTGGATTGACCTCAAAATATCGACTATTAAATACAGCTTGTTTACTGAAAATATCTTCAGTGAATCTTGGATAGTAGTAAGTTTTTATATCTGGAGCAATAAGACTTTCAATAGTATATGCACGCTTCGGACGTTCTGGCATACTATCGATTAGTGCTGTTACAGTTAATGGATCCAAAGATTGTTGAGAGAAATATTCATTTTTATGTGCGCCATCTTTGAAAGTTTTAGGTGGTGTTGAACAGACATCTGACACTTCCATTAAATTCCACTGTGCATTTAGAGCATTAATATCCTCAGTAATGAATTTGTTATATGTGGACTTTGAGATCTGTTCAGAAAAAAAGTGATCCTTTTCAAGCTTCTTGACCCGAAATCGCTTTCGTCGCCTTAACAAACTCCCATTTTCAAACATATCAAACGCTTTTGGGTGCAGTGTCCAGTAAGAACCCTTGCCAAGTTTTCCAATGTTACGGGGCACTTTTATAAAACAATCATTAAAACTTAAATTGTGCCGTAGTGAGTTTTGCCACTTTTGCATGTTATTTCTGTAATATGGAAACTGTTCCATAATAAAGCGATATATTTCACTAAGCGGTAACATTTTTTGCGGCGAATGCATAATTGCCATGGCAGTTAAAGATATGTAGGAATATGGAGGTTTCTGGTCACCATAAGTTATTTTTAATGGACGTGGCATAGCAGCGCTTTTTATTTCACAATAATATCACTTAAGGTAAACGGTGTTCTCTCGACGGCATCAACGTTTAAACTGGCAAGCCTGAGTTCAAAACGCAAGTTTTAATAAATGGAACATTTGTCAGACTACACATTTGTTGTTTCTTTTACAAGTGAGAAAGCAGGACTTACGTAGTGAGGTATGTTGTGTCTCTTTTGCACGCATATATCACTATACGAATAAATATCATCTCGACTCTTTTCACTGTTTACACCAATAAAAATAAGAGGCGGGACTAACTGAATTGGTGGCCAATCGTAGTTAATATATGAAAGCCATAATAAAAACATACAAATGTAACTAAGTTAAACAAGTTATTAATTAATTTTACATTATATGTTATTGGGGTAGAATCATTATGTTTATATTAATGGGTAAAGTAATGTAGCTATTAATAACACGACTATCAAGTATTTATTTTCAGCAAATTTTATGCGTAAAACTCTAGTCATTTGTTCCCGTCTCAAGATACCTTTAACGCAAAACCCCAAAAATTATAGCTTAGTTTACTTGCATTCGGCAAATATACATAAAAATATAAAACATACACACACACATACACATAAGTTACAAACAGTTCTGTGCATGCTGCTGCGAGTGTGGTGCTTCTTTGCTACTAACCCTTTCAAAATAGGTGTAACAGGTGTATTTCAAATATGCAACTATCTCCGATCTTACAAAGTATATAGTATATATTGTATCAAAAACAATGGTCTTGGGCCAACTATCAAAATTGTTGTTTTAGTATTCTAATTCCTATATTTGGTGGAAGTCAAAACAATTTGTTGACAACTAATGTTGCGTTCCTTTTTAGTTTTTATTTTTTCATTATTTTCTTAATTATTACTTAGAATTTATTTTTGTACATTATGTTAATCAATTTATTCATTAGTATGAAAATATTTTTAATTTTTTTTTTTTTGCAAGGAAATATCTATTTTTCGAGTTGCAAACATGAAAAATCTAGATTTTCTCTTTGTCAACATACGTTCTATACAAACGAATACCCATTTAACGATGTTCATTTGTATGTCTGTTTGGTAATGCTCCCACCCGCACCCCAGTAATATGGAAACACGTTTTACAAGCACATTGCTGAAAACAACGATCGGATAAAAAACAGCATATATTTAAGAAACAACTCAACATGATTTAACGTAGAGCTGTCAACAGCGGCATCGCAGAAGAATTCATAAAAGCACAAGCAGAAAGTTTCTTGTAGTTGTGTGTGTACACAAGTGTACAGTTTGAGTACTGTAAGGGAATGTTAGACCTGAGTAAAGAATAAGTTGAGGCCGACTAGATTTTTCTTCCATATTGATACATTATCTTTTAAATTCCCTCTTTATTAATCGATTCTTATTATTTTTTTAGTATGTCTGAAAAAAAGTAATTCATATACATATGTATGTATACTTGTCTTAGGTAAGGGTGTAGCAAGGGGAAGTAGTGGTAGTTGACTCCCTAAATTATACATGAAATAAATAAATAAAATACGAAAACTTTTGCCAAACTGCTGATGTATTTCCTTTCAAAGAAAGGAAGCCAAGTGGTGGAGGCTGGCAGCAGTTGCACTGTGACTGATCAAAACCGGTTAATTTCAGGATCTTTGGTTCTTCACAGTTCATTCTCTGATTTTTATTAATTCTAGTCTATATTACGTCGTCGTGTAAATCGTATCTGGAATTGTCCGTCACATTGAGATGTACTAATTCTATCATCTCACCCAATTGTGTTAAACACAGGGGAAAATGAATTAGAGTATTTTTTCTGAATAGCCAAGCTGAAACTCTGTTGCTTCGTAGTCTATCACTTGATAATACATCCATTTGATATCAGTTTTTTGCTCAGTTTTTAAAGTGGCGATTAAAGAAAGATAGTACTATAATAATTATGTTTGTATTGAAAATTGGATTATTATAGATAAGTGGTACGCTAGGCTTTAGATCTTAAAAAGAAATTTATTTAGTTCAGGTTGAATTAATTTGTTCAGATTTCAATACAAATAATACTTTCATTGCGTTTGAAGCGTGATTAAAATTTTCTTTATAAAAAAAATATGCGATTACAAAGCCACGTTTGTGACAAACTAGCTTTTTCCATTAAACTTCATGTATGGAGTGGTAAAATCAAACAGTACATAACGTAAACATAAAATGTATTTATGTAAAAAAAGTATTTTTGCTTTCCTGGGAAGAGGGGTAGTGTGGAAATTGATCTTTCGAGAGACAAAATACAATTTTTTTGGAGGATGCAAAAGAACTAAAAAAAAAAATATATATCTATGGTTCAGTATAGCTTGTTAATGATGAGAATTCAATTTTCAGGGTCAACTTGAAAATTCGATAACAGGCAGGAATGCTAAAGTGGTTAAAGAATAATTTTGTAAATATGTTGATATTAATTGACGATCCTTTTATATATGTTTGCGATTATAAAATAAAATTAATTTAATTAATTTAAATTAATTTAAATATCTAGTACCTTAAACTATGTCTAACTAATCTTATAATCTAAATACGCCCTATTATTTCGGTTTTTCCTTGATTTTAAAAGTCAATATATTATAAAACTGGCACGAAAAATTACAATTTTGCAAAACTTATGATTGAAATTGAAAAGTTATCTTAAATAATAAATATGACTGCTTATGACCTTTTACAAAACTTTACAATGGCCACATTTTCAAAAAATGATAAAAACGAAAGCTAAAAAAACCAGAACAATTTTTTTTTGCTTTTTCTCATTTCCGGTCATATAGTATATGACTGGAAAATAATTGCTCTACTTTTCAAATGCTACCTAGTATTATATTCGATCTGAAAAGCAATTTCCGTGTTTGGTCTAAAAATTTATCATATTCCGATTTCATGTCTACTGTTTGGTTAGGTTAATTTATAGGATTAATTTTATAAATGTTTCTGTGTATCTGTGTCTGAGTCTATAGCTTAATATCAATTATGGTTATTTTTGCTTGCTACTTTCACTATAAAACAGTTACGTTCATCCGAAATCTAAAAAGAGGGTAGCCTACAGTTTATTAAAAGAGCCTATACTCGTATGTTGTATGCATCTATCAATGTAAAAATTAGTTAAATATATGGTAAAAAAGCTATTAAAAATTATGTAACAGGCATGTGGCCTTATCACCGATCCCATAAAAAATATAAATTCTTGATCTGGATCAAAAAATGAGTCGATAATCCCATATCTTTCTCTCCGTCAGTCAGTTAGTTTGTATGTCACGCTCAGAAAGTAAGGGGTAAAATTTATTATAGAGTCCTGTATTGGACAAGAATCACATAAGGTACTCAAGAAATAACCTTAAATTTACCAGTGCGGAAGCATTACACATAATTGCTTATGGTCTGAATTAATGTGTGGGTTGATTGAGTTAACGACATCGTTAAGAGGAAAGATAACTCGAAAATGTTTACTTGTTTGGTTTTGAACCTACAAAGCTATGTTGACGAATCAAATAAATGTCGTGGTTACGAAGAGATTTTATAAGCGCTTCTGAGATAGGAAATGAAACCTTGAAGGACTTCTTCAATAACAACACATCAACAATATCAGGCATTTAACTCACTGAAGAGCTCTAAATAGTAAAACGGTACGTACCAGACAGAAAACATATTCAACCGTTTAACGCTATCAGTATTAATAGCCGACTCGATCTGACCCTGTTTATCTGTTTGCCTTTACGAACAAGTCTTTCTGAGAGACTATGACTTACAATAAAATATAGAATTTGTTATTAATTATTAGAGTCCGATTGACAATTGACTTGAACAGTTGGATTGACCCTGGTTCCGAAAGAAATAACTTACTTTTAATTTAAGCCTGAAAACCAAACAAATAATTAATCGTCGAAAAACTTGTCCGAGCGACATGATTATAAACGGCAAATTTTGTATACATGATATAATGAAAGACAAAAATAATATTAACAGGTATAAGTCAAAAAATCTAACACTGCATTAGATTGAGCTGAAGTGTCTCCTTTTGAAACCTAGAAAGTTAACTTTATTATGCCAGCGAAGAACAGAAAACAAGAATATATATATATATATATATATATATTGTTAGACACGAGTGTAATCAGATTCCTCACATACCATGGGCAGATATAAGTATAATTACGAAGAACGCGTTTGCAAAGTCATCTTTCATCAATATACCAATAAACACTTATAAAACAGTCAGAAATGTTCACTTTTTAGTTACGGAAGAGCATTTCACAATTACTTTATTTTTTTCTGATACAAATTTTTTCATATTGGGATAACAAAGGCTACCATTATTGCAGTATTCACCGTAAGCCATGATTTCTATGAATGAATAGGAAAATTTGATATTAGGCAGCTTTTCTGAAACAGTTATAGGTCAACAGTCTGTCAGTCGATTTGAATGACTGATACCCTAGACGACACCTAAATGCATTTGATAAATATGTAACTAAACATTAAATGGTTTTTTTTTTAAATTGATTGCTTTATGATTGTTTATTGGAATATTGGTGGAAAAGTCTGAAAAAGATACCACCGAAAATTATATTAGCTCTTAGTTCAACATTGTATAGATTGGACATTTCTGCATTGTTTCTGATTAATGATATTGATTGACGACCTTTTATTCTATATCTGTCATTATAAAATCAAACTTAAAGGGCGAATTTCATAGAACATTTGCA
Source organism: Hirtodrosophila trivittata (assembly GCA_035045065.1). Lineage (NCBI taxonomy): Eukaryota > Metazoa > Arthropoda > Insecta > Diptera > Drosophilidae > Hirtodrosophila > Hirtodrosophila trivittata. The sequence goes on along the minus strand of JAWNNK010000722.1, from coordinate 382,408 downwards.
AAAAAGATATAAAAAAGACAAGTAAGTGTGTAAGCGTTAAATTTTGTTTTAGGTATGTGTGTTTCATCAACTTAATTAATTGTTTTGGATAACTTAATACCAAAATGTGATCTTATGTTTGATTAAAAACAACAATACAGTAAAATTTTGTCATATTCCTGGTGTTGGAAAGTTAGAATACGAGCAATAAAATTATTTTTGAGTTCCACAAATGTACAGAAAATATTCTGCACATATCTACATAAATGCATACAAGTAATTACATTCATATGAAAGTAATGATGAGCTGCAAAGTTTATGTTTTTACATATATACAGTATTTGAATATGTGAGGTTCGTCATTTATCCCGTATGTACTGTGTATGTGTATAGTAATTTACCTTTAACTTTATTTCAAAATGAAAATTGACAGTTGATTTATTATCATAGCTAGTGTTACGCGGAAGTTTGCAACCGACTAAGCCTACTTAAACATTTTGCGCTATTGGAAGTTGTTATTAATTCCCGTTTTAATCTAATGGGATAATAATTTGAGCTACGTACAAATAACGACTTATAATTTTATTTAAGAATTATTGCAAGAAAAATTTAATTTTATGCTTTTTACATAAACTAATATAATGTATTAAACTAGTACGAAACTATACTATACATTGCTACTATTCTTAATATACAATTTAAAAGCCACATTTTATTCATTCATTTTTAATAAAGGTTATTTTCTTTTCTACTGTCCTTTTAAGTTCGTATTGATCCATACATCAAGCCATGTTTATCGTTTTAGTGTCGACGAGGTGAGAACGATCACTGTAAAGTTTTCACTTCAGCAAACATCATTTACACAGATTTCTCAAAAAAAATTTAACAGCGATCTTCCACTCAGCACAAAACTATATCAAAAGGAGCTAAGCTTACGTACTTGTGTTAACAAAGCGTAAATGATTGGGAATCAGGATAGCTCAGGAATATAATTTTTTCGTATTTCACTTCACATTGAATCGGAATCAAATTAAAGTTGGTGTTGTGACTGTGTAGGTATGATGAGGGCGGAACACATTGTGTATTTTGTGATCTTAACATGCACAAGTTGCGGCATCAGTCTTTTATGGTTCGTAAGTGTATGTGTGTATGGAATGTGTGGTTATACTTATGTATAATAAGAGGAGTGTTCGGACATCAGACTAACAAACAGACCGCGCACGAACAACATACAGTAAAATCGCTTCGATGGAAGCCATAATTACTTTAGCTTCTTTCTACGAACCGAGAAATGACTACCAATTTGGAAATACCGCTTTTGACTTGCGAGACAGTGTGGCGATTGCTTTGCTTCGTAACGCATTTATGCATGTACATATACATATATATATATATATATATATATATTTATGTGCACACGAAAGGTTGAAAGAGATACATGATGTATATGTTTGTTTGTTTTGATAGTTACGAGTATATACGCACGTAAGTTTGCCTTGTGGGTATTCAAAATACTTTTAAATGGATATATTAATAGATTCTAAGGCATTTAAACTAACTTAAACGAACAAAGCCAGTATAAAGAAAGCATTAAGTTATTCACTAATTGCCAATCTATTAAATGGCTTATAAAATAATAAAAATGTTTAGTCCCTTAACCCACTAAAAACGGGTAAGAAAACAAATTTAAATAAATGTAACGGCAGAAGGAAGCAACTTTGAGCCCATAAAATATATATTCTCTTGATCAGCATGAATCGATATACAAATGTCCGCCTATACATATATGTGTATATTAATCTGTTCGTCTCTCCGAGTAAACGGGTGGATCTCAGAGATAATAAGATCTAGAGACATAATATAATTTGCTGTGTAGGTTCTTGGCAACCATACATTGGGTCTATTTCTGATTTTTAAACCCCCTCCCTATAACCCCAGTCCCATTATTACAAAGTAAAACTAACATTTGATGACCTTAGTTTTCAACCGACAGTTTTGAGTCTTGGCACACATTATTATGCGACCAATCGATATCTGTGCTGAACATTTCATTATGGCCAGATAATAGGTACAGAAGCTATTAAAGAACCGAATTAATACTATTCAGACCTGGGGATTGTCAGCAGTATAGCACCTATGCATAATGTCGTAAAGAAGAAAACGCAATAACGTAAATTAATCTAGAGCACAACGGCTATTATTATTGTACCATTCTCACCTCTTAGATTTGGTCATTGTAACCGATAGCAACGATATTTATATATATTTATTTTTAGCAACAAAAATTTAATTGAAAATTTCATTGTTATAACCAATATTTAATAGGCGATGTCGGGTAAGTGATTTCGGTACTTCTGATATGCGCTGCAAACTTTTATAATGATCAAATTATCAACACAGAAGATACTCAACAAACAATCTTCCATTTTTCACGGCACATTTTGACGCAGCCACATTGCTCAGAATGACTTTAATGTGTGTGTGTGTATTTTTGTATGAAAACTGTGTTCATTTCGTCTTTGCGTTAAGTATTTGAGACGAACCTCGTATTTTGTAGTCGAGTATACTACCAAGTTTGATATGCGCTAACAGACTCTCTAAATTAACTCAGCAGACATATACAACACATATGCACACACGCTTAAAACAATTTTCCGTTGCGCTTGTACGAAATTCTACTGCGACGCCGTTGCCGACATCCATGAGCAGCGTCATGTTAATTGTTTCTTGAAAATCTTCAGCGTCTTAGCCGATAAGTCTACAATTTTCAGCATGTATTAACAATACGCTAATATTAACTTATTCTACCAGCAAAAATAAGAATAATCTTATCGTCTAGAAGATACCCTTAACCCACTGTTACCCAAGTCTTAATACTTAACACACATTATAACTGAACTGCGCACACATACACAAATATGTGTACACATATTAACACACACTATAAGCAATTATGTGCAATCGTGCTGAGATCCGTGCTCTGTAGCATAGTAAATTGTTTCTTGAGTATCTTCTGAGTTTATTGTTTGATCTTCATGAGAGCACGGATTAGGAGTAGCTTAATATATACTGGTGCTAAAAACAAAGCGGTCGATTGAAAATTGAGCTCATTCAAGAGATTTCCTTAAGTGGGGTACATTATATTTCCTAAAGCTTGGGGTTTTTTTTTTTAAAATTGTACAAGAAACAATAATGCTCCGCTCGAGCGTACATGACTATGAGGTAACCTTAACCCAGATCTAAAACATCATTGCCGACACTCTAACTAAACTCCGAGCGCATATACATTCAAATAAAAATATGCGATGCCACCGCCGAAACCACGGGCTGCAGCATGTTAATTGGATTCTTAATGTGCTCTGTGTTTATTATTATTATATTTGAACTAAACTTGATCTGGACATTGTGTCCATGAATTAATATACAACAGTTCTCTAGATCTATAGTTACTGAAATCGATGCGTTTATACGTTTGAACAATAAAGACACAATATGTAAAAGAACCAAACGTTAATTTTGACGACGGAAGTCGCAGCAGAGTGCCTTTAATTGTGTGTATTTGATAAAACGTGGGTTAAGGGTAGCTAGTAGTCGAGCAGCGACTAGACCATTCTCACTCCATTTAATATAAAATTTGACATAGTATGTATTTTTTGCATTAGATTGCATTAGGCAATAAAATTGTTAGTCTTTCATGAAAACGTAAGATATAAAATCCCCTAAAAACTAAATACATATATTATAAGTTTGTACTATGGAAAATTTCAGTAAACCTTACACTTGACCTTGTATTTAAAAAATACCTTTCGCATGCACTGATTTGCGAACACAAGTTTACTCATTATATTGAGTTTATTTTTGGTTAGCTTATATTCTGATGGACACCACTATATTGTGCGATAGTTATTACGATAGGTTGGTATATGTCAGCTTAAAATGCCGCTATTACCTATTTTTCAGATTGGAATAAAATAGGCTAAAATTTTTACCAAGGACAGTGCACCCAAGCTATAACTCTCATGTGTGCATTGATAAAAGCGATATTGGATAAGTTCGCTATAAGTGGAAACTCTTAACTGTCTCTCCATCGATTCGAAGGAGAAATACCTTAAACGAAACCTTAATAATGAAACTGTGTAAGTACGATATTACAAGAGAACTTAAAAAATGTTTTAATTTTTTTGTTTACATTGCTTTTTTTAATGTTTATTGTTTTCATTTTTATTGATTATTAGAGTAAAATAATCTTTAAAATATTTTTTAATAGCTTTGTTTATTAACTTTTAGAATGCGTGAATATTTGATACTATAATTTTAAAGTTCTTATCAAATATGCAAACGCATTATTTTTATTTTTTCCTTTTGAATTTACAGATTACTTTTAAAATTATAAATATATTATACAATTTATATTAAAATGTTATATTTGTCGCCTAAATTGAATAAATAAATAAATAAATCAAAATAAATAAAATTTAAAAAGAAAACTTAAAAAAAAATACCGGATTTTAATCATTTTTTGTTAAGGTTCTTACATTCTTAAAGAGTTGAAATGGACTCTCGTCATTTGGGACCATTTCTGTTCGATAAAAATTAGACTTGGGAGCTTAAGTAGGTTTCAATAGTTTAGAACCTTTTATTAAATATATTAAAATTGAGTAATGCTATGTAATAAGCCAGACAGAAAGATGCATTTCTTTTGCATAACATGCCGAAACTATATAGCCACGTCCGTCTGTCCACTTGTATGAAATTCTCGATATTAGAAACTGTGTGAACTATATGTACTAAATTTTGTATATCGGTTTTATAACAACGGATGAAGATCAAGTTAGATTTATAGCACACGTGTATATTGCTATTGCATTAAAAGTCTACCCAAAAAACTCCGCCGGGTAAATAAACCATGTTAAGGGTATCTAAACTAATTGATTGAAAATCTTCTGTCATTATGCATTTATACATTTGACTGTATGTTGATCAAAGGAAATTATACATACTCGTAAGAATGCACATATGCCTAAAATCCATAAAAAGGAATAATAAACTTTCAAATCCTTTTCTCGTTTTGATTTGGTGCGGAAAGAGAAAATAAATAAATTGGAATAAATTGGCTGTTTTGAGCTCAAATAGTCTCTAAGAGTGACAAGTTTATATGGATGAAAAGATAGACAGACGAACTTGGATATTTAAACCGATCAAGACCAAGTAAATACGTAGGTACATTTTTTATTCGAAATTTGCTTCGCACCAATTTGGATTAAGTGTATGTAGGTAGTTTCCTTATAGTGTTTTACATATCAGCTCTTAAGACCGTGCGTGAATTAAAAACAAACCACGCCATTTTGTTACCAAACTGTTCCTGTACATTGGCAGGTATGTTGAAGTTTCCACAAGTTAATGCTCAGACAACGTCTTTACTTTGTACTCTCTTTTTCGCTTGGAAGTTCGTTCACCATCATCTTCCTCTTTAACCGAAATAATACAGGAACTTGTTTATCTTATTAAGGAACCAGTTTTACTCACTTTTGCTTATAATTGTGAATAAACAGCTGTTCAACCACTTGGCAAAATTCTATTTATTTATTGCATTAAATATTCAACAAATACTACTAAAACAAGTTATAATGATCGAGAATGCTCAGCTACGAGATACCCCTCATTAAGCTATGACGTTATTTCATACCCATACATACACATTTACACAAATTTCGTATTGTATTCTATTAAAGCCGCTACAGTCGACACTTTTATGGAGACGGACATAAAAATGAACACACCGAAGGAGAGACACAGACGAATATATGTAAACCAACTTAAAAAAAACGATAATAACATTTACAGGGTCGCATGCTTTATTCTGCTTGCTAAATATAGTACATGTATAACTTACTCTCTTTTTTATTAATAGTTTTGAAATAAAAATGAAAGCAATTCAACAATATTTTGGTTAATAATTGTTTACATTATATTTAAGAGGGTGTGGAAGGCCAGTAGCTAAACTAAGTACTCAAATGAACCTATTTATAAGCTTCTGGCTGACATCGGTGAGTTCTGAGTACTGCCGCACTTTATTTTTATAAATATCCCTCGAAACTATTCGTAAGTCTTGATTATTTATTTTTAAGATTCTTACTCAAGTTGGGAGTTAAACGAAGGACCTCTCTATTTGTTAACTCATCCACCGAAGCTTTATAGAAATAATACTTATTTATTTCTGAAAACAAATTCATATCAATGATTACAACTTTTAAACATATGTCTGTGTGTGCTACTTATGCAATAAAATAAAACCACAATCAAGTGAACACGTGACACTTGCGGTTTTGAATTATTAAATGGAATTCGAATATTAAGTTACAAATTGCTTAGACCCATTGCGGCTCATTAACTCTTCATGGCAATTTGAAGGAAAAAAAGAATAATGTTGCCACAAAGTACTATGTCGCACTTTCAAGAGTATGTTTTTGCACAGTAAGCATGGAACAGTACGTGTGTACAACTTAAAGTAATCAGCATCCACCCCTTATTGTTGTTATATGGAGCAATCATTTTCTTAATGATACAAAAGGCTACCCCGTAATTACGACCCTTTCAGAGGTATAAAAATGTTTGCTTTTGATTTATTGTACTGTTACACTTTATAAGTCTGCACTTCGAATTGCATAAGACAGGGATCGACTTAACGCACTGCATATAAAGAAATAACGCTTTTTAAAATACCAAACTGCCTTCTATTAATATAACTACACCCTTAACCCGTAATTTGGATACAAGGTGGTGTATACAGTTGGTGCAAAGTGTATGTACTACAACAGGAAAAATAAAACATATCCGACCACCTCATCAGCATCAATAGCCAGGTCAAAATAGTAGTGTGCCCCTAAATGGCTGTCGGTTTGTCTCTTTGTCCTTCCGTATGAATAATATCAATATATATAAATATATCAATTTGGTATAGCTAACTCTGAAGGTCTCTAAAAGTGACGAGTACATACAGGTGAAAATATATTTAAATAATACTGGTAATTAAATATATATATGATATTACTTTGCAAGCCAATCTCATAAATACTAACATAACAAATATGTTAATAATGCTTTAGTTGCGGGTGACCAACTACATGGCACTCTTACTATAGAAGCCTGGTATAATATACAATAACAAACTAGAGACTAACTAATATCCGCACGCATTAGTATAGATATAGACGCAGAATCGCATATACTCGTATATACAATACCAATACTTTGTTTGTTTGTACAAATTATGCTGCGACACCGCATCTTTTTTTAGGTAAGCCAATCAAGAGTATTATTTTTAGCGTAAAAGTGTGTACGTAAATTTGGTAGATGATAACAGTTGTGCGTTAGGGTATTGCGGACCTTGCCTCAGATTCTGAGGCTCAGAATATTTCGGCGGGTGTGCACATAATTATATAAGCTTGCGGGGGCTTTGCTCGAAAATTAAGGGAAAGATGAACAAAAACAAAACTCGTTCATGAGCCAAACTGCTCCTGTTGCTGATCCAAAATATGTATATACATATATGATATATTTGGTTTAAGCTGAATCCTTCTGCCTGTTAAAGACATTTGAATCCATTTATTAAATTTTTTTTCTTTTTTAATTGGGTACAAAGTGGAAGAGTATATGAACACATTTTGAAATACAGACACTCTATAACCTATAAATAATAATAATTTGTATGAGTTTAGGCAATTACAGCAAACAAAAGAGAAACATCACTTCCATTCCTGGCGGGAGGTAGAGAAGAAGCTGCGATCATGTCTTTTATCTCACCGCTAATTTCCTATTCCAGCAGGTTGAAATGGTTATGGATGAAATAAAAGGTGTACGCGAAAACAAATACAATTAAATAATGAAGCGCTAAAAAGTAAATTAATTTTTGTGCGGCGTGTTTCATCATTATTCATCCAAATTAGGTTTGATCGCCGTTAAATAGATTTGAGAAAAAAAGGAAGAATGCTCGAGTCGAGTGTGCTTAGATATGGACACACTGGAAACTGGTTTCAAATACTCAATACATGGCACATACTACACAAAATTATACACACACGATCACAGTTGTTTTAAGCAGTTTTCTAAAATGACACAGTCGATCTCATTATGATAAACTGTATTTTTTTTTAACAATTCTGTGTTTATTGTCTAATCGTTAAAATAGATCGACATAGATTACAGTTATAATCATTTGTTTGAAAAATATCACAGAATATATCTTAAATACTGTGCATACAACAAGTTTTAAACGTAATTTGCCTATGGCATACAGGCATATTACAGGAGTATATGTTCAATTTGTATATCTCTAGCTATAATAGAGTTTAAGATCTACTCAGACATACGGACGGAAAAATAGTCAGAAAAACACGGCTAGATATAAATGGATATTTATACTTTATAATTTATCAGAAATTTGTTTGTTTTACTCTTTATATTAATTTTCAATGTATTAAGGGTATAATATTTGGTAATTTAACTACAAAGCGGCTTCTTAAACTGTTTTTATTCCATTATATGATTTTATGTGGTTTTTGAATGTATTAATTAACTGTATAAAGAAACTATTTTTTAGACACTCTCAAGCTAAGCGTATTATTTTAGGATATTAACTTAAGATTCAGGATAAAGTGCCAAATTGTATATAATTTATTAATTCTAAGTTTGTTTTATTTTAAATATTACAAAAATTAATTTATCGATTGAAAAAATTAATTATCCCAATTAACACAAGAACATGACTTGATTTTAGTACAGCCAGTTTAAAGCAATGAAAATGTTCTTTGCGGCGAGATGGTGTAGATAAACATACATAATTGGAGCAAGACGGTAATAATATATTTCGGCTGCCTTAAACAAAAGGCAAATGTATGCTCATCTAAAGTCTTCTTTTTCCGACATCAACATATTGGGCGGTGCACAACTAAAGCTTAAAACAAGGTAAAAGAAAGAAAGAGATAACAAGTAAGAATACTCCAGTTGAGTGTGCTCGACTAGGAAATACCCTAAGCGCATGTTTGAAATACTCGTTTCTCTACAAACAGTTTACTCAAATTTCGCATATATTTATATAATCATTTACATACACACGCTACGAACAAGAGTAAGCTTGATTTTTTTTAATCTGTCCGGATGGTAGTATTGGTACTGTGATTACTGTCAAATCGCAGCATCTAAGACAAACATAAAAGTACAACTCATCAGCATAAAACTATGTATATAAATACAGAATTCATCAAATACCATGTCTAAATCTTGATCCATGTATGTACAGTTAAAGTCTGTAAGGTCAACATATATGTATTTACTGGATAGACTGAGGTACAGACCAAAATTATTAATAATTCTTGGTGTCGGATTTGCAAACTTCTGCCTGTTACACAAGTTTTTAAAAATTTATTGTACCCATTTTACCCATTTTGAATGGGCAATGCGTATTTATGTTGAGTGGCGACGGAGAGTCTTTCAGGTAAAGCAATTTGGTGAAAAAGCTGGTTATCGCTGACGGCTGCTTGTATTTAACATTTCTTCTCTTAGGTGTTGGGCTCGGTTTTAAAAGTCAATTATGTTCGAGATATTAGTGAGGGATATGCATGCACGATTAAATTTTATCCGAATGCATAGGTAATTTTTTTTTCAACGAAGGCATCACGACAGTAAGTTATGAAACAGTCTGTAAGAACATTTAAATTTTGTTAGCTACAGTAGATGCCAAAAAATTAGAAACCTTAAAATCCTGAAACTTTGAATGCATTGAATATTCTAAAATCGCAGGTTGAGGTTATACTTTTATTTATTTGATGGCTTTCAATGATTTTTTATCGCTTCAACAAAATCATAAAGAAAAGGGAACGCCTAATTATTATGGAAACTGTCAATTATTAAATTCAATGGTGTAAAAAAGGACATTTTACAGTACTTGACCAATACCAAAGCCGTCAAAAATGTAACCGTGATCTCAAATTTATATAAGCCAAAAACGTAGAAACATTTTGGATTTCTATATGATAAATAAAGAACATATGTTAAACACGTTTGCAAAAGGGATATTGTCTCGTCTTTCTACTGTTAACAGGAATTAAAAAACCGTCCAGAAAATTGAACATTTCGTAAATTGGAATTATCAAAGGAACAACGTGGTTCGAATAAGTGAGCGTCTACTGTATAGGCTACTCTTTATACCCTTATCCATTCAAAATGGTCAAGAGGTATTAGTTATTATTATTAGGTATTAGGGATATTAATTATGTGCAAAAGTATGTTATGGACGGAAGCAAACATATCCCATAAAGTTTATCAAATATATTCTTGCTACTTGAACTAACCTTATCATGTCAGTCGATATATTTGTGCGTCCGATCGACTGTCTATTTGGATGAAGCAATATATAAATCAACACATTACGCAGATCAAATTGGTTTTAAATTTTGGAAATTGTGATCTGTATTTGTGAATCTGTATATAGGATTGAGTATTTGATACGTGGCTAAAGGGTATCTAGAGCAGAATTGCCTGTCCCCTTAAAATATGTTCTCTGAGCATTTTAACCATTAGTGTAGCGCAGTGTAGTCGGGCACACTCTCCCATTCATTTTTATATATTATAGAAGGATTTCAAAACTTAGTATACAGGGACATAGATACATACTTAACTTGATACCTAACATAATTTCCGATATCGGTGCATTCATATAAACAGTTTATTAATTCGGCTGATGGTGGTAATCGGAAATAATCCGTTTCATATGCTTATTTCTGAATACAACGTACATTAACATATGTCAATTAATTGATCCAGCGCTATACGCAAATATAAGATATTTTAAATTTAGACCGAAACCCATCATTATGATGCCATAAGTGCACAACGAGATACACCAAGCCCGCGTCCAAAATAACATAACACAGATTTATTAAGCTTCGCCAATATGTGCATACCCATATACAAGTGCAAACGGTACACTAGCAGTATTTTGCCTTCGCTTTTATGCTAGATGCGGCTAGGATATATAAAGCATTGGATATACAAATAAAAAACTGAACTACTCACGTTGAATAATTAATGTATGAAAAAAGGAAAACAAAGTGTAAAAAGTGCTTTTTGGCGCAAATATTTACTTAACGGGTAAGAAGGTGATATCCCACATTTCGTAGGTATTAACGATCGCTGCATCGGCGTGCGTAGCAATCTTTCTAGTGGTGAAGAGGGGCGGGGATGTGGATGATGGAAGGGAAGGGAAGGTTATTATTTATGAACGTGAATGCAAAATGAAATTCTAATAAGAAGAATATTAAGATTTATTTAACACATTTTAAGAGTTACATTGGTCACAATACATTGAGTCGGCGGGGAACAGAAAAACTATTTTAATATGCTTTCAATGTCATGTTTTGCTTTTCTATGTATATTGAGAGATCATGAATCGGCGCCTATATTAATTGGTTATGATGCTAATATTTTGTTATTGAAGCAAATAACTTTCCGAAATTGTTTTATATAAAAATAACATTATTCTTTAACCCCAAAACACCCACTTTGCATACGACCCTAGAACAGTGACATTCATAGATATTTGATCATTTGTTAATATTCCACACATGTCTCAACGCAATGTTTAACTAAGGCTTTCCAAGTCCTGAAGTATTAACTACATACTTTTAAACAGTACCTCACAAGTATTATCTATAAATCAATTTCGAATATTAAAATATACTTGACGCTATAGAGGAAACTTTGTCTCTAAGAACGCTGCTATTTAGTTTTATCCAACAAAACTTGTCGTCTTGGATTCTTAATTTAAAAAATGTCTTGATCTGCTTGATACGATCTTTGATTTTTGAGGAACTGGCGGAGATTCCTCTAATTATTCCTCTACCGACCAGACTATTAATCCGAGGCAAATATCTATGTAGCATTACAAATATTTCCTCAACTTTATTGTAGTTTTTCTTAACTTAACTTTTATTGCAGCACTTGCAGACATATATATATATATATATATATATATATATATATAGGTTACATTTTTTCTTGAATATCTTCCGTAGCTGTACTTGCAGGTTCAAGTACTTTGTTAATAAGTTGTACAACCTAAGGTTCTAATTTACTATATCTATAAATTATCTATGAAAGAAATAAAGCCGTTATTAAGATTTTATTTTTAATTTAAGAATTGTGTGCGAGTATCTATATAATTTTTATATTATCAAATAAAAAGTTGCTTACATTTTGAGATGTCTACCTTTGTATACAAAAAATGTGAATACTTTTCATAATATTAGGCTAAGTATTTTTTCAACTGATTCACCTACCTAAAAATAATTAATAGCTATATTTACTCTGCATATTTAATTTTTTTTTAGTTGAAGGTTACTACTTATGTATATTTTATACATATAAATACTATATAGTCTTTATGTTCAGCTTAAATATAAACCTAACATCGAAAGGAACTATTTGTAAGTCTATGTACATCAATGGGATAATTCTTAGTTATAAGTACACTGGTTTTTGTATTACCCTATACCTTATACGATATTTATATCGTTCGCATAATAGAACTTAGTCTATTTTCAACTTCCGGGCCTCTGTATACTTGGGGTGGTGGCATAACAGAGAAATTGTTACAATAGCTACTGTGTGTATTTCTAATTGGAGCTGACATCATCAAAAGCGGGTGTGACAAAGCTAGATCATATGCTGTAGGGGGAATCCCTGCGGACGGGATGTTCCCAGAGCTTAACCCCGATACGTTGACACCCGCTGCGTAGTGAAGAAATGGTATATGTGCAGAAGCTGTAATTGTGTGTAAAGGGGGCAGTGGGCGTTGACGTTGATCCTCAGTGCGAAAGGGCAGAGCTATAGATAGACATTCGGAGGACGGCGTCCGTGGGTAACCAGAAATATTTGTGTAAGTATTTCCGCACTCCACAACATCTATTTCGGTGCGATCGACGTCTTCCTCTTCCTCCTCTGAGACTTGGTCTGGCTTATCAGGTGTTATAAGACTCTCAATTGTAAATGAACGTTTCGGTCGAAAGCTATTGGTGCCGTCATGATCTAAGTTTGCTGATGACCGTATATTGAGTAATGTTAAATTATTATTTTCTGCGGTGGTTAATGAAAAGTGTTTAGTTTGGGACAAAGTTGCCCTATGTCCATGTGATACAGGGCAATGTTGTACCATGGCTGGTGATATGCGATTTGCATGCTGTGTTAAAGACTCGGCAGATTCTACCCGCAGAGATGTATTGTTGATATCAAGCGTTGGCAATTGCGATACATTATTCCCTGAGCGGGAAGTAAAAAAAAATCGGTTGAGATTCGCTAGAGCTGTCAATTCCTCATTAAGTAAATTTTTATCATTCTTATGCAATTTAAACCGCTTTCTTCGCCGTAACAAACTGCCATTTTCAAACATATCAAATGCTTGCGGGTGTAGAGCCCAATAGGCCCCTTTTCCGGGCCTGTCCGGGCGTCGTGGAACCTTAATGAAGCAATCGTTGAAACTTAAATTATGCCTTAGTGAGTTTTGCCAACGCTGAGTGTTTTTCCGATAGTATGGAAATCTGTCGGTTATAAATTTGTATATATCGCTTAAAGGTAACATTTTTTCCGGTGAGCTCCAAATGGCCATTGCCGTCAACGATATGTAAGAATAAGGCGGCTTTTGATCGCCGTAGGATTCACGGGAGGGCCTTGGCATTATTTTAATACTGAGGATAATGTGTTATAGTTGACGTGAACGATTGTATACACGTTAGATGGTATACAAAGTTATGTTAATTTTAATATTATATAACTTGTCGTAACAATCATAATTTCACAGAATTTTAGTAACTTTTTTTCAAGCAGGTAACCACAAAATTCAATATCGCTTGTGTATATAGAAACGACATTTTATGAGCCAAGAAACTTGTTTTTGTATAAATATTCTGATTCGACATATCGAAGGCTTTAGCGACGGTAAAATATGTCCGCGAGCTCACGTTAATAATCGCCGCAAAAATACTACGCTTGTGATAAGCTTCAGCGAAAGCAACAACACCAAATGTAAAAGCGCTTTTCAAGGTTTGACCGGTCTGGCGAATTACCATCTACAGCTGAATACGAATACGTGAGCAGCAGTGGCAACTTTGCAGTGAGGTTGAAGCGAAGATAACGACAGACCCGAAGCAAAACAAACGAAGAGCCCGACTCACACAAAACAAAATCACTGTTACAGCAGACTAACAGACGGCGTGTCGGTTATTGTACTAAGTGAGCAATGCAGTACAACCAACCACAGTGAGCAATGCAATCAAAATATAATCACTCACATCATTGCCCCCGTGCTCTCTCCCAATCACCGCGATGCCAATGTATCATCCCTCTAAAACGGCGAAACTTCAAAGGAGAGTGTCGAGAAAAGAGTCAGGGATTTACTAAACGAACAGAACCAGTTTGGCCAGACCACACTACGCCAATACTATACCAAACAAGGCGATGGTATAGTAGTGGGGAGTGTCTACAGACATGGCTTAGCGACTGCAATAAACGACTACACAATCGACAAAAGACCAGCCGCCCGGCAGCTGACGACCCAATATGAGTGCGAGGTGTTGAAAAAGAAAATTACATCCACTTTAACGATTTACTGATTTTACGTTTTCATAATCTTGTTAGTTAATTTGGACGGCTGAGAGTAAACTTGACTGTGGTTGAACATAATTTACAAATACAATCTGAAAGCCACATTCGGAGTACTGTTTTTGTATACCTTTTTTTATATAATTGTGTACAAATATATATATGCACGATATATTTACTAAGTATATATACATATATATGCATTTATACATACAATATAGAATATAGAAATATATATATATATATATATATATATATATATATGTGTGTGTATTATGCATACTCATTTATGATACTATTTTTAATTGGTTAAACTCAAGAAATTTGAACGTGTATAAAAAATAATGGTAATCGATTCGTTAGTATGTTTGTGTGAGAGGCATACACTTATGTATACAAACAAATTCAATTTTTAGTAAACTAGAGTGCTTATAGAGATAACAAGGTATTCAACATTTAAACGTGAACAACTGTAAACAAGACAGAGAATTGGAAGAAGCAATAATGGAATAGCTCGAGTCGAAATGCTCTCAGAATGAGAGAAAGAGGCAGAAGGAACGGAAACATGGGCGAGTGACAGAGAAAGAGTGAGAAGCAGAGCAATATTGTGGAGAGGGTGAGTGGCAGAGAGAGAGTGAGAGAGAGAATGACACAGAGAGAAGGGGAGAAAGAAAATGGGAGAGAGAGACTAAGCAAGAGAGAGGCAGAAAGCTATACTCAGCAGGACCAGCAGTATGAGCATATGAGCATTTTTATAAAAAAAAAGGACAGCAATATGGAGACCGGCATTGAATTACCAATCGTGCTTCTTATTTGCTTAAAACTTATGGTAAATTTGATTGGTTCTCATGTGAGCAAGTTGGGCGGAGCAAAAGTGCTGTTATTTTATTATTAGAAGTTTATTTTTATCAACCATATTTACTTGCAATAAAATATTTATATATACAAATTAATTTAAAAAAAATTTATTAATTCTGCTTAGAATTGATTTAAGAGTAACATAGTACTTCACTTACAATTGTTTTGTGTTGTTTCTATTTAGTTTAATGTTCAACTTAACAAAAAAGAAAACCTAGTACAAATGGTATTTAGTTGAATTCTTATTATTTAAATACACACTCGACCTATGTGTAATTATTAGTTCACACTTTCCGTCCACACTTATACTCTTTCAAAATTGTATGAAAAGGTAGTATATCATAAATTTTTAATGTTTAGAAATGTTATTATAAGTAACAATGCGAATTTAAGTGTATTGCATTTCATGATAGCCTTTAGAAAAGCTTTGAATATATGCTAAGTATTGATATATTATTTGTAATCTGAGTGTTTATATTTGTTTTCATAATTTATAATTTAAATTCTATAATTAAAACCAAATTTTAATTCAATACAGTACAAATCAGTAATCATCAGTATAATAGTTTTAATGCTAGCCGATTTTAACAATATTTATTCGCGAACGCAGCATTAGAAAGCAAATGATTATTCCTCTAAAAAAAACTGGACCTAATGGTTATTTCAAAATAGTAGTAGTAGACTGTTTGCCAAAAGTTTTCAGAGAATTGACGAAAACTAATTTCGAAGACGAAGATTCCAACACACCATAGTACAAGATCTTTTTCATCTATCCACATAACAGAGCACCCAAACTTCGGAATAATGGGTCATCCAATTACACTACGACATGGCACCTTTTGTTACAAACAAATACCTACAGCGTTAGAAGAGCCTGTTGAAGCATTGAAAAACCTCAAAGAATATTCAGCATCACAGAGAATAATTTGAAAATAATAAACGTAGTTTTAATGATGCAGAATCGTACTTTCAATAGAAAAATACAAAGGAATGTTCGTGTGCCAATTATGCAATACGGTTAGTTTTAAAACCCTTAACCCGTTTGAAATAGTAACTGTATAAATATATAAATAAAAATTTAATTAACAGGAATAGTGTCATATTAAGTCTGAAGATGCCAAATTTGATATGAACCTGATTCTAAAATTTCTCCTCCGACCACCCTTAGACCGAGTAGAATCGATAGCTTTTTTTATACATAATGATAAAACCACTTTTGATCTGAAAATTTTTTAAGCATCGGATAATGAACACATAATTTATTCAATTTAAATTATTTTATTGTGATGCTGCACTGAGCTGGCATCGCAATCGCAGAAGAACTTCTATGCAAACTGAGACTTACATGTAGTCTGCATATGGGTTTGTATATATGTTAAAGTAAAAATGTTATGGTGGGACAATATTCATATCCGTTTAAAGTTTTAGAATAGAACGGGAAATTATGCATTCTTACATGTTTTTCATTTGTCATTTTATGTTCTTTTACACTGCAAAATTTCTTCCAGAAAGTTTGATTTTTTGAGCACTGGCCTCTCCTCGGGACAGGGAAATCTTAACAACGACAAAAGTCGGCGTCTTTCTATATAAGCTAAAAAATACTCTATGCAGATAGTTTATTTATTTTCTTAACAATGTATTTATTGAAATCAAGGAAAATGGGTTCCTCTATGGGTTGCTCTAAAAGATTTAATAAATAAGAAACTAGGGACTTCAATGAAACTGGAATATGGCCGTACATTAAGTAGACATACTAGCTAGCAGGTAGTTTAAAAAATGCTTAATTTAACTCCCCTAATTATCAGATAGATTGGATTGTGCATGAATGGAAAAGAGCATTGAAAACTTAATCCGTACGGACTAATAGACCGGCGCTTAATCAATTGTAAATACTTAGATGTCATAGGACGATAAACAATCTTAAGAGCTGATCATGTCTCCAAAGAACTGTAGGTTTGGTATTTCTTTTTACTAAATTTTGTTGCTTTATATACAAAAACAATAAAATGCACATACATTTATACGTATTGTAACCTTTTAAATGTAAGTTCAGTGCTGCTGTGGCTGGGGCACATTTTTATTTGGTAAGGGCCTAAATATCTATTTTTGAGATGTATTAAGTTTGTATAAATGTCTTGTACCTCATGAATTGTACACACACTCTTGATCAGGATGAATAGCCGAGTAGGGCTAGATCATTTTGATTTAGTATACTTGATTACCACACGCAGATCAAGATTGTTCGATTCTGGTTATGCCACTATACTGACTTTGTCGGGTAGTGCGATCAAGTTTGTCATCAAGCTACTGGCTTTTGCCTATACCTGAGCTTGTCATATGTACAACTCATGTACACTAACATATTAACATACTTTATATATATTTGTACGTGTGCCACACACGTGATTTTGTAATGTACCTGTACTACGTACCTGTGTGCTCGAACGTCCAAAAGGGTTTTAGCTCATGTATGTGTATTTTGCAGCTATTTATATAAATTTGTATTGTTGGATAACTAAAATAAAGATGTATAATGTTATATTCGTAATTTGTAATTGTGTGCACCTCTTGTCCATAAAATAATACTTGAAACCATTTTAAAACTGCCGCATGCAGACAAACATAATTAATTATACACATGTGTATGTGTTCTTATTTACGTTGCCTTCGTGCATTCATATTTACACACATATGTATGTTTATATATACAAGTATATTGCTACCTGGAATCCAGTTTTCTAACACCTTTTTAGCAGTTCAGTGCCTATATTTAGGCGTGCTGCTGTGTTGTCGGCAAGTCAAAAGTGAAGAAATGCGTGCCCCTACAGTTTTAAGTCAATATCTCTAATTATCTCTACACCTCTGACACAAAACATAACAGTTTCGTAAAATTTATGGGTTTTTTTACTTAATGGAAACTATTAGCAAAGAAATTGTCTTTATGCGACAGGTGGTGTAACAGCAGGCCACCGTAACAGCCAACATACATATATTTGTGGATGTGTATTATAACATATATATGTGTATTTGTATACAATATAAAATGCTAGCGGACTTAAATACAATAAAGGCACAATTCTAGTGCAGTCAAAACATTAATTCAATAATAGGACAAAAAGTGTTTTGCACATTTACATTGTATGTGACCAAACTATATTACCCCCTGTGCAGATGGTATGCAAAGTGGCAATAGCCAAGTGTTTCCGGGCATAAGATACCATGTAAAAGCTGTCGCACTAACTATGACATAGTTTAATAGAGCTCCGAAGTCTTATGCACTTTAATTCTAGAGATCTAACCAAAAGCACTTAAATACAACAAATGAGACATTTAGGGATTAAATAATTGAATAAATCTTTAACTAAATTTAACTATTATCAGTACAATATATCATAAGATTAATAAGATATATATATGTATATGTATTTGTATATATATATATAAACCTACCATTTTCTTTTTTGGTATGGTGTTGTTTTTGGTCATTTGGAGTTAAGCCTACCCAATTATCTTATTTTTTAGTATATTATCTAGATTTACGGTGCTATGTATGAATATTAGACTTATTACACTTTTTGTTAAAAAACATCCCCACAGAAGTAGGCTTGTTAGAAACTTTAGTCACGGTAATTCTCATCGCTAACAATTTCGGCATTCCTGGATTAATCGATCATAGAATGCCTCCGCTATACATGGAAGAATCTTTTTGACACAAATGGACTACACAAATCAAATACTTAATTTCTTTAGCTTCAAGCTTAAAGAGTTTTGCTCGTAAAATATAAATTTGGCTTCTCAGGTCGGTGCGCTGTTATAGATGGTCTCACAGAGTACTCACAGATAAAATTAAATTTTATTTTATTACACCCTTTAACCCATTCAATGGACGGTGTATTGAAGGCTTCGCCAGCTACGACCAAAAAAGCAAGTATTCAACACACAATATATCTGAACTCATCAAAAATATTCATAAATACATAGCGAATGCTTTTGCATGTTACATGAATATGTACGGATTAAGTATAAAGATACTCATAATATACCCTTTAGCCTTATTTACAATGGGTTGCTGTGTAAGAATAAGTAAGTGAAAAAATGTGCCCAATTATATTCGCCACTGTTTGTATGTATTGAAATAAATTTTTAATTTTAATTTAACGGCATTTTGGTTGTATTTCAAATGAAGGCCTATATTGTGTCTATTTCCGCGGGGTTAGTTTTTGGTTTCGCTTCCGAGTTGCAAACAATGGATAATTGTAACAACTGTAAACCGTGTACCGAAGCAAATAGCATTAAAGCGTTTATTTTGAGTCCTGCATGTTCACACAGAACCAGAAAATCCTATTATTACAAGGCAAATGTCAAAACGGTTGGGTGGGCATCCAGTAAGTGTTGCAATAAGGCGGTAAATACGAAAGAGATTTATGATTGCCTGGCTTATAGCGCTCGGCGAACAAATTTCTCATGTTGTGTTAAAACTGTTACCGTGAAATTTGTTGTGATTGTAGCTGCGCTTACATCATATTACCATAAAAGATATATAATTAATGAAGCGTAGCTCATTGACTGTAAAAATTTTGAAAACAATTTGTTTCCTATGAACATGAATCTTATGTATAAAATTTGTTATGCATTTCTTTTTCTACGCAAGTTGTAAGCTACATGTTGCAGAATATTTAAAAATATAGATTAAGTACAATAGAATTGTGTGCAAGGGTTTGTTGTTGATAAATAGCATATTATTATTATTTAAACAATTATTAATATAAAATATATTTCCTTGATATATTTAAGTTTTTAGCATTATATGGATCAAATATACTAAAAAAAACTAGATCGTAAGCATACATTATTAAATAACATGCAAGAATGCTGAAGTCGACTGCTCCCTGGTATAACTAAGCTCAGTACACAAACCCACATGCACACATGCATCCATACACACACAATAATGTGTACTATAAGCAGTTACAGTATGAATTGAAAATAAAATCGATTTTAATACCGCTTTATCGCGAGTAGGACATCACAATGTGATGTATTGGCGTCAATCCAGGGTCAACTAGCTTTTACAGAATATAATTCTTCATGAAAAATTTAATTTTTTCTTTCACGAAAAGTATTTCCTAAAAGACATGGTCCCTTGTCCTTTTTCCGAAAAATAATTATGAATAATAGAGCAAACGGTAGAGGCAATTAATGACCGCCCACGCGAATATCAGCAGAAAAAGTACAATTGACAGGAATACATTATTTTCTTGTTACTTTTTTGTGTTCTTTTATTTCTTACTGAAATTTTAAAATGATGAGCAGAATTAATTTCCTATATCAGATGATCATGTCCAACATATACTATGTGCCCACTAAGATCTATTTTTGTATATATTCTGTGTATATTGTCTGATCTTTCTCAAATTTGCAGCATTGTTTAAGAGTACCCTGGAACTATCGCATGCAAATCTATTGACTGAATATTCCACTTTTAAGAAGCTTATGTCCTTTTACTTTTGTGCGAAGGGTGGAATACCTAGATTAGATCTCTATACCAAATTATGTGTAATTGTCTCTAATAGACTTTGCGGTCGTCACGTTCATGCAGACATACTAAAGGACAGAGAAACAGGGACATGGACAGCTTTTGATACTGATCCAGAGTATAAATAAATACTTCTGCTTGTTGCATGTATTTGCATTACTTCATTATGCCGTTATACCCGTTTTTCAATGGATTAAGGGTCTTAGTCTTGTCTCTTTAACAAAACTGTGATAATCGTACCAATGTATTGAAGCTGAAAATATGCCTACAATTGCATTTGAAGTATATAATATACTATAACGAGCTAGTTTTGAACCAGCAAATAAATTCTCAAGCACTCCGTATAATGTATGTTTGCTTATAGAGACGTTATTTGATTGACCATTGGGCAAAAATAAGTTGTGCAGCATAATTATTAACTTATTGTTGCGTATCGATACTTTAGCGCTTCTTGCATAAGTTCTTTCTTAGTTATATATTTTATGGTCATACAAGGAATGCTTCAATACCTTAATATAGTAAGATTGATGATATTGAGTTTATGTATAAGACAAAAAGCAATAATCAGGTCCGTAAAGGGAACTTGTTAAAATACTAGAAAATAATAATGTTAACTATAATACATTTCAATTGAAGCCTTTAGAGTAGTTGCTAAAAATGTCTATTTTTCTACTCCTATTGAAAAAATTAAGTCTAAAATTGAACTGCAAGGGCACTTTGTTAGTGGTGCTAACAACATGAGAAGCCGTATCACCAAGGACCCAATTCATATGTTTTTCATAGACCTAGAGAAAATAAATGAAATATAAATGGTATCGATGCAATTTAAGTATATCAAATGCTTATTAGAACATCCAATTGACACTTGCCCTAAAGATAAATGCCAGCCATCGACTTGCGCTAGGAGAGCTATTCTGCCGAATAAAGAACTCACAAGAAATATAACGAATATAACAAACAATCGTAGCAGAAATAAACCATCTTGTGTCATCAATTTCTAACCGACAATCTCCAGCCCTAAAAATCAAAATTAGTTTGACAATAATTTTTCAAACTAACCAAACTACGCTAAGGTAATGCGAGGTGAGACTGAATCCAAACAAGAACTAGATATAATTGGAAAGATAACAGTTAAACAGTCCGAGCTAACAAATAATCTACTTAACATTATTAAGTTGCTCTTAAACAAACTATGCAAGTAGATCTCCGCATAGCCATATGGAATGCTAATCATTATAATGAAATTTTCCTATTTATAAAAACACATAGCATAGACATCATGCTAATTTGGGTACATACCTCACCAACACTGCAGTCATTGTTAAAAACGCGCTGAAATACACAGCACTGGAAAGCATTAACTTTAACAACATACAAGCTCCTGCTTGTATGTATACTATAGCTGCGGTATACGTACCAGCAAGATACTGATTTAAATTAGATAACTTTAATAAATTCTTTAAACAAATTGGCAGTCATATTATTGCTGGAAAGGACTAGAACGCCAAACATTCTTGGTAGGGATCAAGGCTTGAGAATCCAAAAGGCTTTACAAGTGTTTAGTTAATAATAACAATTTTACTCTATATACTGGCAAGTCAACATGCTGGCGTTCAGACTTTATTGTATTCTCTGAACTTCCGGTAAATTAACTTCATAAGAGAACTTTGACCTGAGTTCTGGCCACTAACAAATTGCTGTGATCTATAAATACACTGTAATTCACAAGTAGAAGCCACATAAAATGAAAACACCAAACACCGAAATAAATGCTTTTAAAAACAGGCTGGAGAGTCGAATTAGCTTGGAAATATCGCTGAAGTCAAAGGATGAAGTTGTAAGAGTTGTAAGAACTTGTACTCAGATTTTCATCCAAACACAGATTATGATGCAACAGTAGACGAGGTATATATATATATATATTCTGAGACGCACTATGCCAGATGAGCTTTTCTATTATCCAAACTAGGATCGCAGAAGTACAAACCGAAGGCAGCTATTGTACATCGTCACTTCACAGTATATACTTACAAGAGGAACTGTGATTAAATGATTAGTGGTTGGCAAAGTGGAGAATGGTGGTCAACGCCCAGAAACTGAATATATATATATATATATATATGATATGGTCGACTTTTTAAGCACTGGGAGATCAGCCGTATATAGGATTGGTCCTAGCACGCGGATTTCTGGGACTCCAGCTTTGAAGACTCTTATCCTACCCTACATATCTCATGTAGAACAATCTATTTTGTAGCTACGATCTAAGAACAATATAAATAAGAGGCTAAGCGCCGGTGCTTCAACTTGTGGAACAAGGTGCCAGATTATATCAAAGGTTGACACCTAAGAAGTACTGCCCTGCAGTCTCTGATGGTCTGAGATGATATTACCGTCTTCCGCAGTGAAAGGACTCCAGCACAAAATATTCTTTCAAATATTTTGGAGAGCAGTGCCAGTAGGCTGATGGAATGGTAGAAGGTTAGGTCCTGTTCACCACGTTTCAGACTTCAACCATTGCATTTGGCGAAATGCCTGATTTTTCTCTTTGTTGGTTTGACGCCCCGGAAGTATTCTAACAGCGTTTTTTGCGGAGTTCTTGTAGACTCAGCTCCTTTTTGGCTTTGCATAAGCAGCGTTTGATCCTCCGCGTTAGGTCACCTGATGCGGGTGTAGGTGTACGTCTCTTCTTTTATCAATTGGTCTTAACTTGTGGGGGGCGGGAGATGGGCATTGAGGTCCTCGACCGTTTCCTCGATGTCTCAACCCAATCTAGACTGAAAAAATGCGGTGTTTGAACTTCTTCTCAGCACACTCGCATATACAACGCTGTGATTGGATAGGATGTTAATCTCCGTGTGTATAAATCTTATAGATTTGAGAGTTTCTTTTCAAAATACATGTATGTTTATATACGTACCAACGTTGGATCGCAAAAAACAAACAAAAATTTGCTTAATTAATATTTGAAATTTGTGATAAAAAATTGGGGGAATTTGTAGACTAAGATTCAATATTATTGAGCTGACAAAATTCCTCTTGATGCTGTGATTTTTTATTGTCTTTGTTTGATACCGAACGTATCAACTTTAAATGTGGTATAAAATTGGATTATCGTTGGAATCCTATATAAAACCTCTTTTATCTGATAAGAGAAATGTTTCAGGGGCGGGAATCCGTTATAAATAGCTCGCTAAAAGTAATGCTGCTTTTGGAGCTTTTTAGGCATCCGCGAATATATTTTCTGGTCAATTCTATTATTTGGTTATGTACGAGGGCGGGTTAATAAGTATTAGAGTATTATTTATATATTTTAACGATGAGGATTCATTATAAACACTTGAGAAAATTTTTAATTTTTTCTAATTTTTAATATTATTATTACACTTAGAAGCTAAGCTAATTAATTTCAGATGTTAAGAGGTCTATTATATACATCAAGAGTTGTGTGGCAGTATTTAATACCAAACTGTTCCTGGCATTGGACATTTTTTGTGTCATATATATGTGTTTGTTTATATTTAAGTTTAATAGGACCTCAAAATGTTTGCTAGGTTGGAGGTAAGTTTATGGCTCGGAGATTGTTTATGTTGTCTTTGTTTCTTTCTTTGGTATCAACACTAGCTTAGCCGTCTTCCAAAAAGGAGGACATTATGCGGTATTCAATATATAATTAAGAATTGAACAGTATTTCATCATAAGACTAAAATTGTAAGTTTTGAAGTAATATATTTGGAATTTGATTAATGCCTGATAACAGTTTAGCTTTTAATTAAGAAAATATAACGGTCATATCTCTGGAGGTGACAAAGTAGTTGTGATGCTGAAGGTCTGATAGACTGCTACCTTTTTTGTTGTCATCAAAGTTAGTAAGTGAAGATTGTATTTTGAATCTTTACAAATTTATTGAAACAATAATCTCCGTGCCTATGAAATATATATATTAGAAATTTCGCTTTTTCCAGAGTGAAATAATTTAAAAAGTGTCCTTTTATCTTCAGGATTGCTTGTTCATCTTGTATTATAAAGTTGTTTGAAATTGGATCCTTCCTAGGTATGTATATAAAGTTTTTGGAGGAGATTATAAGAATCTGTGGTATCTAAGATTGTTGTGGTGAAGAGTGTGATTGCTACTTTTAGGGAAATATTTTTTTAAATATTGATAATTTGAATTAGTTGATTAGGTTAAGAAGTTTAGATTCGACCAATTTTTTATATTATAACTTTATATTATCTTTTATAGCCTCTTTAAGGAGCTTTAATTTTGTTTTTACTAACTGCAACGTTGTATTTTTTTATGAGTGTGTTTTTTTATGAGTGTTAGGATATTATTATTTTTTTCTTATGATAATGCAATTCCTTGTTAGCGTGTCTTGTGGATGGATCTATTTGTGTTCAGGAGCGTTTGATTTAATACAACTAGAATGATTTTATCTAGCTTTAGTATATAGAGGCCTCTTCAGAATTGATTCAGTTTTAATTATTGGGTGTTGTTGTAATCGCGTTTTTTCTGTTGTGAATTATCTGTAATGATGAAATTTTGCTCTCATCTTGGCAAGTCACATTTATTAAATTTGCGCGATGGTTGCTGTCAAAATCCAAATATTCTAGACAATTGATAGAACTTATTATACTTTTATAGTTAGGTTGTGATCAGCTAGACAGATGTCCAGAAAGGAGTTTGAGCTTTTAAATGACAGTGATTCGTAAGCATATATTGCAACGGTACTTAAATTCATTATCATTCATTAAAAAGTTTGAACTGTAATTGAATTTTATATGTATAGCAACGCCTCCTACAGTGAAACCAGCAGCTTTGTTTGATTATAATTATTGAATTAACATTAATTGAAATTATTTTTAATGTTTTTTTTATTCAAAATATTGGGTGGCGCTCGGTTAGAATTCATAGTGAATCTACACATATTGCAAATTGTGTCCACTTAGGCAGTTCCAAATATGTTTTTGGAGATTTTCCAAAAGTTTAATTAACGCTAAAATATATTTTTGGAAGTTATGATTCTGAGCTTGGAACATATATGTATAAGCCTCTTACATATATCTGCATATTTTATTTTAGACTTATTTAGTTTTGGAAAACAACCGTCTGCAATAAAACTACCAATATTATGTTAAATTGATTCATGAATAATTGCAAAGATTAAGAATAAAAACAAACGGCTGATAAATATTGTATGTTTAAAAATCATTTTAAATCGATTCGAGACGTTAGTAGAAAAAATTTCAAGAAAACTTGATCTGCGCCCAAATTGATCAGAAAATTACACGTCAAATTGGACTTGGCTATTGTTCCTTACCAAAAATATAAACATAGATATTGATGTTGGAGATGCTTCCTCGTGCCTGTTGCATACATTTCCACAAACTTAATAGGAATTTATTTACCGATTTAAATGCGCTAATGATCTAATAATCTAATAGGTAACATATTTGATTGTTTTATAAATGTTTATCTATATAAAAAAAGTCTCCTTTATACGGTATTTACACTGACACCGGTAAAAATCATTAGCAATAAATAGTCGGTGCGAGGTCAGTAGCGGGTCGGTACCATACAAAAATGTCAGTTAAATTCAAACTCAAAGGCCCTTGTCCAGGTTACATACTGACTAAACTATTATATATAAAAATGTGGCATCACTGGCAATAACAGCTGATAAATGTAAACAAAATTTGAAAATGGGCACACACACATGCCTAATTAACTGTTAAATTCCGAGAAATTAGAAAAATAAACGCACCAATTTCGTTAAACTCCTCTTAGTAATATATTTGTACAAGATTCTTAGCAATAATTGTCTCTGATTATTGTATTATTATCGGAATTGTTTAAATTTGATATATTTTTTACGGACGGACTGAGTTATGTTCTTTCAATTTTACTTTCATGTTAAAATGTAAGTAACAACAGCTGATTTTGTCACTTTACTGATTTATTTAGGCAGTGTGATGAGGTTCGCCATTAAGCTACTGACTTTTGCCCAACAGCTTCAGTGTAAATAGAGTATTAAAGTCACCGAAAATTATATCAACTCTCAGTATAACATCGTATAAGGTATTCTCTTCTCCATTGATTTAAATAAACGATATATCGATATATTGAGCTAACAAGTCTTTTTGTTAACTATAAAATTATCTTCGATTAATAGGGTAGTTACACTGAGTCTGTTAAGCAAAAATAATTAGCTTAAAACAAACCTGATCGAATTGCTTGAAACACTCAGTATAATGATAAAATCAATTGTTGTTTGCTTACATTTTAACATTAAAGTAAACTTGAAAGAACAAAATTCAGTCTAGTTCATAGAAAGTACGGCTAAGTAAAACAATTCAGATAAGAATAGAATAATAAGAATTAATTATTACTTATAATCTTGTACAAATATATTAACAACAGCAGATAAAAAAGGATGGTGGGCTCATTTTTAAAATTTTTTTATCTTACTGACCTGGATTAGAACGTTTAGATTGCATCCAACTGACAAGTTTTTTATATGGCTTCGACTTGCTTACTGACCTCACAAAGGCTTTTTTTGCTAATAACCTCATAACCTTAGTTTAAATACCCTTAGTAGGTAACATAAATATAGATTATATTTATTTATTTTAATTTACTAACAACTAAATAAACTACAACTAAAAGCAGTCGATTATTTAAAAAATTAAAAAGTAAAATATTTAACATAATAAAAAATATCAAATATTTATATTATGTATATATATTTATATATATATACCGGTGTCGTATATATATATATATAAAATATAAAATTGTAAATTAATTTAATAAAATATGTATATCTGCGGGTAATCAAAATTATATGTGAATTAAAACTGATCCAACTGTTTCTGGATTGGGGAAAACCTAGAAAAACCCAATCAGATCAGTAAATTTTAGTATGTTAATTTCATAAATAAATATATTGATACAAGAGTTAAAAAGCTGAGGATTGAAAGAGACAAGTAAGATGTAAAAAGAATGACGAATAAAAATAGTATAAGATAGAATATAAAGTAAGAAATAAAAAAAAAAATGTAGCTAGAAATAAGGTTGGTTGTTTTTACTAAGATAAAGGAAAAGATAAGATTTTAAAGGAGAATGAGAAGATTAATTTGGGAACACGTTGTGTATATAGTTATTATATAAATATAAAGCGTGGAAAGAGCTGTGTAAAGCATAATAAGTGTAAATGTACTACAGCGACAAGGAATAGTATAGTTAAGCCGACTTAAAAGGTAGGAAGAGTCAATATTGCCAGCAGAAAATTCTTCTGAACGGCCTCACTTCGATCCTGGGTGGCACTATACTGTGGGACGTACGAACAGTATTCTAGGATCGGATGAAAAAAAAAAATGGAGATGATTTTTGTGGTAAAAGGATCATGGAAGTCCCTTGACCAACTTTTAACAAATCCAAGTACTCCCTTCGCTTTATTTGTGACAGTAAAGATATGCAAATTGAAATTTAATTTGCAATCCAATAAGAGATTTGCAAATTAAAATTCAATTTGCAGTCAAATAAGACACCCAAATCTTTAACCGTGGATATGCATTCAAATGGAATATTGTCGATCATATAGGAGCCTAAATAGGGCCTAGCGCGACTAAATGTCACAGTTAAGATGCAACTGAGTGGTCAAACACCAGCGTTGCAAAGCACTCAAATCTTCTTGCAAATAGTTTTGAGTGGTATCAGTGAATGAACAGATAAGCATAACATCGTCTGCATACATGAGACAATGGGAATGAGAAAGAATCGTAGGTAAATCATTTATAAAAAGAGTGAATAATAAGGGTCCAGAATGGCTAACTTGAGGTACACCAGAAGTGAAAGAAATTGACCTCGAAGTAGAAGACCTCAGTAGCACTTTTTGAGTTCTACCTTTCAAATATGAGGAAATTCAATATAATAAGGAGGATGGGAAATCTATGCAATCGACTTTAAAGATGAGAAGATCATGATTGACAGAGATTTACTAAGATCCGTGGAAATATCATCAGATTGACTTTCTTTTAAAATGCATCATCAGGAAATTGGTCACAGTAGACCGACACTGTACAAAGCCATGTTGGGCAGGGGAAATAATTGATTTACAGCAATGCTGTAAAGTAGAAACAAACATTTTTTAACAATTTAGGAATTGCAGATCTCTGTAGTTTGCAATATCTCTGTAGTTTGAAGTGAGATACAAATCTCAATAGACGGATGATGTGGATCATGCATGGTTGTTAACAAA
The DNA here is from genome assembly GCA_035045065.1 of Hirtodrosophila trivittata. Classification (NCBI taxonomy): domain Eukaryota; kingdom Metazoa; phylum Arthropoda; class Insecta; order Diptera; family Drosophilidae; genus Hirtodrosophila; species Hirtodrosophila trivittata. The sequence continues at coordinate 353,125 of JAWNNK010000722.1, read as the reverse complement.
AATTTAGTCGAGATTCCTATTCAACTGGTTTTTAATTGGATTCATCTGAAATGTTGAAAAATCAAGAATGCAATCTAAAAACTCATGAAAATCACCCAGCAGAATGAAAATATCCTTCACTAGAAGAGAAACTTATTTTATACGTGCAATATGTTGCGTATAAACATGTAAATCAGACGACAAACATGTAATCAGGTCAAGTAATGAAAATTGATTGTGCTGAAGATGTTACCTTAACAGCAACAATTTCAAGATCTGAAGGCATACTAGGAGATACAAACAGACTGAAATGTCGATTGGACGGAGTCATGAAGTTATGTGAGACGCTAATCTTAAAAAATGCTATATCCCGAGGCTATATCTTGAGTCAAAATCGCTTAGATGGGTCTTAGCAACATTATTAAATTTTAAGAATTGATTTCTCACCATGACATTATCATACAGCCAGCAATGACCAAACGGCGGCTAGGCAGAATCATCCGCACGTTTTATATTGCAACTTTTTTTGCAGAACGACATTACTCCGACTGGGGTATGTGTTAAAAAGGCAGCAACAAAACAAAAGGAATGTAGAAGAGCAGCAAGTGTCACTCAAATTAAGCACACAACAAAACTTAAAAGGCAAATCAAAGGCTTTTGAGAGATAGAACAACAACAAGTAACTGAGGCACAAAAAGTTAAAACCAGAGAGCGAGTAATATAAGATAACAATAAGATGCTAGTGAGAGAAAAACACTAACAAAAAACACTACACTAAATCCACAAGATTGCTGTACATATCAGCGCGCACGGCTTAACCAAAAGAGCGAGACAACAACAACAACAAACGGTCAGAGCTCAGTCCATAATAAAGCGAGTAACACAATCGAAACAAAATAAACACCCACAAACAATTTCAAGGGCTAGCGTCAAAATTGTTTGGAAAAGTAATTGCACTAGAAATAAAGAAAAATAGAAAACTAAAATGCTATGTAAATGCTCAAAAGATTTAACTTTACACAACAGTTACCAACCTTGATTAAAAATCACAAATATTAACTATGAAAAAAAGTTAAAAAGCGCAAAACATCACAAATATTCAAATTAGGCACAGAGGAATAAAAAAAAAACACGTCTGTACACAACGAGCTCTCAGGGATTATGCACAGGATAAAATAGAGAAAAAATCCTCATAGGTCTACAAGGAAAATAAAAATTAAGGCGACTGAAAATACAAGAAGAATCTATGTTGCCATTTATTCATTTTTGATTGAATACATCAGCTAAAGTTGTTCTATGATAAGTTAAAGATGAAAGACTTAATATTAAGAGTCTAGTAAAGTGGAAAATTAAGATTGAAACTTCAAAGGCCAAAAGGAAAAAATTGCTTCTGGTATATTTTCATACTTTGGGGAGCATACACATGATCAGTATTCAAGAATAGGCTGCACGAGTAATACATAAGATAATTTCGTGGTGAGAGAATCGTTAATTTTATTGACCAACGCTTAATGAAACCTGAATAGGAACAGGAAGAATTAGATTTAGAAAAAAATTATCAATGCAGGTGTCTAATAAATAATTAAGTATTTCACAGAAGGAGTTTTAATCGTTATATCATATCATCAAATGTCCACTGCGTTTTTAAGCAAGGAGATGAATGAATAAGATAATTTGCGCTGCTGAAATTACTTAGTTATTTATTAATTAAAGTCAGCTAAGAGCAGCTGACTACAAATATTAACAATTTACTAAAAATTTAAAATAATTTAAAATTACAAATTTAAATTAAAATTTTAAAGTTTAAGTCTGGGGAGTACTAAATATAAGGAAAAAAGATTTAATTTATTTTAATTTTATTTATTTTAATTTAATTTAAGCATAATATATTGAAGTATTAATATATAAGTGAATTAGTAAATAGGACTTACACTGTTATTAATTAATGTACTGTTTGAAGTAATAGTATATAAAAGTAGCAGTATAATAAATAGGTAAAGTTAAAAATTAAAAGGATAAAAAAGGAGTAAAGAAAATTTGAAGACACGTTAGTTGGGGAAAGAGGGAGCATATCTAGAAAGGTAAAGGAGGATAGAGGATTTTACAGAAAAGAGGGATAAATCTCTTGAAAAGACGTGGTACAGCGAATTAAAGTTTACACAAAAAGCATGCAACGAGCTGTGTAAAGCATAGTCAGTTGTGCATGTAGGAAGGGCTAGTGGAATAAAATTTCTAGTTGTTCTACGGGGAACAGAAAAATTGACACGAGCTAATAAATAAGACGAACTAATATCACCATTAATCAATTTGTACAGAAAAACCACATCAAGAGTTTTTGTGCGATTGAGAAACGACGGGAGAATATCTTATTTATTTAATGTCAACTATTAACAGTCGACCAAAATTTGAAAGTAACAATACAATTTTTAATATAAATTAAAACTGAAAAAATTTAATTAAATTTAAAATTATGTATTTGAGTAAAAAGTTTAAGTTAATATCTGGGGTGTTCAAAACGAGAAAATTAAATGATCCAACATGTGTGGCCGGGATTGGGAAAAACCCAGAAAAACCCAATCAGATCACTATGATTAGTAAAGCAAATTAGTGCAAGCAACTACGTGCTGAAAATTTAAGGATATGGTTTTTAATCGTTACAAAAGATGAGAATATTAGCTTCACATCATCTGCATACATGAGAACATGTGAATGTGAGATAATAGAAGGTAAATCGTTGATAAAAAGGGTAAATAATATGGGTCCTAAGTGACTACCTTGAGGTACGCCTGAAGTAGCATGAACTGACTTCGAAATAGACGACCTAAGCAGTACTTTTTGAGTTCTACCTTTTAAAAAGGTGGAAATCCAGTTAATAAAACAAGGAGGGAAACCTATACAATAAAGTTTGAAGAGTAAAAGCTCATGGTTTACAGAATCAAAGGCTTTACTGAAGTCCATATATATTACATCAGTTTGCCTTTTCAATAAAAATGCTTCATTTACCAAGGTGGTAAATTCCAGCAAATTGGTCGTGGTACAAAACCATGTTGGGCAGGAAAGATGATTGATTTACAGAAATGCTGTAAAACAGAAAGTATAAGTTTTTCAAACAATTTAGGTACAGCAGATAATTTTGCAATACCTCTATAATTTAAAATATCAGACTTACTACCTTTTTTGTGTAGATGAATGATATATGAATTCTTCCAGCGATATGGAAATTTTTCAGATTCACGGTATAGATTAAAAATTATTTGCAACGGTTCAGCTAAAGAACTATAGCAATTTTTAAGGACACAACTGGGAATATTATCAGGAGCAGGTGAAAAGGAATATTTTAGTGAGTTAATGGCGGACACTAGGGAACAAAAGGAAATACTAGGGATGGCTATATGGTTAAAAGGTAAGATATTATAAGGGTAAGTTGAGTTAATAGTGGAGCAAATAACTCAACAGCAGAAGCGTCGTTTTTCCCCAAGAAAAAAAGAGGAAGGTAAATTTAAAGATTGTTTGTTTGGGGTCACGCGTAAACTGTCTTTTACAACGAGATAAATAATAAATAAAATAAAGTATTAAGAAGGACAAAGTTAGACGTGGCTACAGAATATTTGTACCAGTCAACACTAGATCCAGATTTCTTAAATTTTTTGAAAAGTTTGGAGTTTATGTTTTTTAAATAGCACAATCTACGCGAAAACCGAGGGGGCTTTGTTGTGCAATATGACTGGGTATAGATAGGAATGCACTCGTCTAAGAGTGTATTTAAGGTATCATAAAAAGAACTGAGAGCAACATCAATGTCAGTCGCATTATTTAGGAATGACCAGTCAGTAACTAGAATACATTCATTCAGCAAGCGATAATTTCCCTTGAGAAAGCACCGGCGTGGTAGTTGTTGACGTGCCAATGACAAAATGCGACACAGGAAGTGAAATAAAAATTTCAATAGCCGGATGATGTTTGTCCTCAGGGGCTATAAGAGGTGAAGATCTAGAGACGGCTGATTTAGCGATGTCGTTAATAAAGACATGGTCGAGAATTCTATCCAAATGATTTTTGACTGAATTTATCTGGACTAATGATAAATCCAGCATGCCATCCAAAAAATCATGATGATTAGATGGAGAGAGGTAGCATGAATTATTAAGAAATGACCAAGAAATATTGGGTAAATTAAAATCGCCTAAAACAACAAAAAGATCAGTATCTAAAGATACTTCCTTTATACAAACAATATGTTGCACGTAAACATGTAAATCGGAGGATGGAGGTATATAGGAGCAAGTGATAAAGATCGAATGGGAAGGAAAAGTTACCTTAACAGCAACAATTTCAACAACGGTAGGTACAGAAAATACAATTCGATCAGACTGGAATAAGGATATAATGGCAATTAAAACGCCGCCACCCCGGCGATTGAAGCGATCATGTCTGTAGATAGAAAAAAAATTTCACATTCAGATATGGCAGCAGTCAGCCAAGTCTCTGATAAAGCAATGATGTCCGATTGAAGGGCAAAATTACTCAAGTAGAGGCTATTAAGCTTCGTTAACAGTCCTCTAACATTCTGATACTAAATGCGACAGGGGCACGAAACTAGTTTTTTGAAACACTAGATGAGGCTTGTAAAGAGGAACTATCTGTTAGAAGAGTAATGGGTAAGGCGTCAGATCGTTTTTTTTGTATGAACTCATGAACAACTATATGTGGTGGCCAAAATTTTGGGTCACAAATGATTGAAAAGGCATCAAATGGAACACTTATTTTGAAAGACGCAATTTTACGAGACGTAGCAAAATTAAATTTAGTACAGGATACACTAGCAGACGACTTTCTAGCAATATACGCCTTAATGGAATCACAAGTTGTGTTTGAGGATAATCTAGACACAAAAATTTGCTTTCGAGGGGCTACAACCGACAGCATAAGGGCTGGTGTAGTTGCCAGTGCAACATTATCGCCACTATCGGCTGTAGCGGAATTACGTTGGGGTCTACGTTTCCTATTAGAAACTAACTTCGGGGACGGCGCTAAGTTACGGACGGGATCTAAGATAGGCGAGATAGTCGCCGCAACAAAGTCAAATTGCATGGTGACGCAAGATGGACATGACCATCTCGAGCCACCGCAATCTTTTTGAACTTGTATTAAGTTTTAAAAACTTTTCAAAATCGCGAGTATTAATACCAGCACACTTAAGATGCATAATAATGTCGCAAAGGCAGCAATGGACAAATTGCTGTTGGGGCGACTCATTAACGAGCTTGCAGCCCGACATAGCGATTAAAACTAGACGAGGTGCACCCAAAAATATATAGAGTAAGTGAAATACACTCAAGTTGCACTCAAAAGTAGCGAGAAAAGGAAATAGCTTGAAAGAGCAAAGCACTTATAAACAACACAGAAATAAAACCGAAAAATGGAATTGCTGAAGTATTAAAACTCCAACTAAAACAAGAGAGCGAAAAAACCCAATAACACACGCGAGAGATTGGAGATCGGTTGAGCGAAAGCCACAAGCAAAACAAAACAAACACGCGCACAAAAGTCTTGTAAAGGCGAAATATATTCGGCACTCATGTGCGCTTCGACAAGAGAGCAAAGTTATAAATTGCGAGAGACAAGCAAAAACAACAGAGTACAGCAAAAAAGCCGCGAAAGTAGAATTGCCGTAAATATCAACGTTTCGTACGCAAACATATGAGCAAGAATGCAATAAAACAGTCTGTGAGAGAGCAGTGCAACAAAGAGCACAAACGAAAACAAACGCACGCACAGAGGCTTACAAAAGCAAGCGCCAAAACTGTTCGTTTACACAAACAACAAACACCGCAAATAAGATTTAAAAACAAAAAATAATTTCACGGCACAACAGCTAGAACTTTACACTTCAAGCTAACAAGAGTAATAGTAATAATTGAAATTGATTAACACAAAATTATTAAGAAGCACAGAAAATGTAAAAAACCGAATTTAAATAGCAGCGTTAATAAAATACGTCTGTATTGAACGAGTTCTCAAGAGAATGATTGAATGATTGGTACAACCCCACACAACTATTTGCTCAACGATTTGGTCATTTATTTATTTATTTATTTATTAATTTATTTAATGTCAACTATTAACAGTCCCCAATCGCGAATGGATCGTGAAGGCGACAACACCTTTGTCTTTAATCGTGCTCCGGAGTCAAATAAATAAAAAAAAAAAAAAAAAAAACAATGAGCCAAAACGACACGAGGGCCGCGCGTCAACGTGAGCAACACGAACGCCGGCTCTCTTTACAACGTAACAACGCGTACTTCCCTTTTGTCTCTTCACAAACTGTAAATAATACCGAGCTTACTGCTGACCAAGCGCGGTCACTCACCCCCAATCCAATCAAAACCAATACGCTCAGTATGACAACAAACGACAGAGCGCGATCTTGCTCGCCGTCAATTCCAACAACAACAAAAACGCTAATGAACGAAATGCGTACTTCCCCCATGCCGAACCTCACTCCGCAACAAGTGCACACGACAAAATTGTGCACATCAACGGTAACTAGCATTGTAACTTCTCTCTCGAGTACAACTGCTACGACAACAACACCTGCAACCATATTAACCATTCGCCCTATCGCTTCGACAACAACCGCTGCTTCTGCTAAGTCAGCAATGTTACCTGCACTCCCAGCGAAAAAAAGTACGCCTATACAGACCGGTACGGATCGCTATATACAAATTAAGCAAAAACTAAGCCCACAAAATTTGTCAAAAGGCAACCAACCCAAAATAAACCGCAGTAATCCAAATCAAACACCCACTGAAAGTAACAGATTTGCAATTCTCGAAGACGTACTGGATGAACCTGGATAGAAACTACAGTTTCTACTGCACCGTAGAATCACTGTCGAAGAACCACATAAGCGCAATGGACCAGTGCAGTGTGCAAACTGTCAAGAGTTCGGACATACAAGATCCTACTGTACGCTTCGCCCTGTATGCAGAGCTTGTGGAGAACTTCACAACTCTGTACACTGCCCTCAAAATAGAGACGACCCCAGCACCAAAAAGTGTGGTAATTGTGGAGGCAATCATATAGCAAACTACCGAGGTTGTCCTGTGTACAAGGAACTAAAAAACCGGATACATCAACGAGTGTCTTCACTACACTCCCAAAATGTACAAAGTACATTTGCACCCTCAAAATGTAATGGAAACGTAACGGTCGCAAATACATATATATCCTCTAAAACAAATGAAAACGTATCATTCGCTAGAGCACTTAAAACTGGCCTGGTTAGCCCCGCATCACAAGTCCTATACCACCTTTCGCTTACGCGGAGCAGACACACAAACACCGACCAATAATACATCCACAAAGCAACATTGAATCGTTGATAATCAATCTGCAAGAAAGCATGAAAGAATTCATGACATTTATGCGCACGACTATGCAAGACCTCATGCGCAATCAAAATCTTTTGATACAAATGCTTGTATCACAACAATCAAAATAATGTTTTCCCTACGTATGGCACTGTGGAACGCCAACGGCGTTTCACGACACAAACTTGAACTGACTCAATTTCTCCACGATAAGCAAATCGACGTGATGCTACTTGCGGAAACACACCTCACAAGCAAGTATAACTTCAAAATACAGGGCTACTCTTTCTACGGTACAAATCACTCAGATGGAAAAGCACATGGTTCTGGAATCTTAATAAGAAACCGTATTAAACACGTTTTTCGCAATGATTTTGCTAAAAATTACCTACAAGCGACATCTATTAATATATACTCGTGTAGTGGTAATCTAACTCTTGCCGCGGTGTACTGTCCTCCGCGCTTCACAATATCCGAAGACGAATTTATGGGTTTCTTTAGCACGCTAGGCGAACGTTTCATAGCAGCAGGTGACTACGACGCCAAGCACACGCACTGGGGATCTCGTCTTGTGACCCCAAAAGGAAACCAACTGTATAACGCAATCTCTACTGTAAGTAACAAGCTCGACTTTGTTTTCTCGGGTAGACCTACTTACTGGGCAACAGATCCCAAAAAACTGCCTGACTTAATTGATTTTGCCATACCAAAAAATATTCGCCGCAATCTGATTTCCGCGGAATCCCTTTCGGACCTATCATCTGACCACTCGCCCGTACTCCTAAATCATCTACAGCGCCCGGATCTTGAGGAGCAGTCATGCAGATTAACATCATACACAACTGACTGCATTAAATACAAAAAATATATAAACTCTCACATTGCACTAACTCCAAGGCTCAATGACAAAGCTGATGTAGATCATATTGTACACCATCTGGAATCTGTTCTAGTTGCGGCAGCACGTAATGCAACACCACAATCTACAAATGCACCGCCAAAGATAAAAAAGACGAAATCACAAATAGAGCAGCTCGTTCTAGAGAAGCGTCGTCTAAGACGAGAATGGCAATCGAAGATCGCCATCCGAAAAGCTTATCAAAAGGTTAAAGACGCCACAAGAAGACTTACAAAAGCGTTAAAAACAGAGCAGCATTTTTGCCATCGCAGCTATATAGAGAAACTATCCCCATCAAGTACAAAACACCCACTAGAGAGAGCCCATCCATCACTATGCCCACCGGTAGAAACAGTTATGCCAATAAGAAACTCGGCAGGAGAGGGCACGCAGTGACGTAGACAGAGCATCCACTTTCGCCATGCATCTTCAAAATGTATTTCAACCAAACCCTGCAACGGACGCATTCACATTACCGCAGCTAGCAGACGAAAACCAACTGTCATATTCTCCAATTATATCCAGACCGCAAGAGATTGTTAAAATCATTAAAGAACAACTCCAAACGAAAAAGTCACCAGGATGCGACCTAATAACTGCGAAGATGATTATTGAACTACCTCACTGCGCAGTCTGTACCATCTGCCAACTGTTTAATGCGATAACCAGACTTGGCCATTTTCCAGACAGATGGAAAAATCTGTCATTATAATGATCCCTAAGCCTGGAAAAGATCACACGGTCCCCGCATCATATAGGCCCATAAGCCTAATATCATGCTTATCAAAACTTCTCGAAAAAGATAACTAACATACATTATCCCATATCTGAATAACTACGATATAATCCCCGCACATCAATTTGGTTTCCGCGGAAAACATGGAACCATCGAGCAGGTCATCCAAATAACATCTAATATTCGTACTGCATTTGAATATCGGGAGTACTGTTCTGCGATATTTTTGGACGTGGCCCAAGCCTTTGACAGAGTCTGGCTAGATGGGCTGATGTATAAAATAAAAACAATGCTCCCTAGTTGCACACACAATCTGCTAGAGTCGTACCTTTACAACAGAGCATTTTCAGTGAGATGCAACGCTGCCATATCAGTTGAGCATATCATAAGAGCTGGAGTTCCTCAAGGCAGCGTTCTTGGACCTACGCTATACATCCTTTATACAGCGGACATCCCCACGAGTAGCCAAATGTTAACATCCACATTTGCTGATGATACCGCGATACGAAGTCGTTCAAAATGCCCACTGCGAGCCACAGCACAACTTGCTGGACATCTGGCGACTGTTGAGAAATGGCTATCTGACTGGCGAATAAAAATTAATGAGCAAAAATGCAAGCATGTTACGTTTACTTTAAACAAACAAGACTGCCCTTCAGTTACACTAAACAATACTGTTATCCCAAAAGCAAACAAAGTAACGTATCTTGGAGTACACCTTGACAGACGCCTCACCTGGCGCAGGCACATTGAAGCTAAAAGGACGCAACTAAAGCTGAGGGCCAACAGCCTCCATTGGTTTATCAACGCACGATCACCCCTTAGCCTGGACTATAAGGTTCTGCTATATAACTCCGTCCTAAAACCGATCTGGACCTACGGCTCCCAGCTCTGGGGAAATGCTAGCAGCAGCAGTATTGACATCATCCAAAGGGCTCAATCAAAAATTATGAGAACGATCACTGGGGAACCGTGGTACATTCGGAACGAATACATCCATAGAGACCTGAATATCCCTCCAGTCAGAGACGTCGTAGTCCAGATAAAAGAAAAGTACCTCATAACTAAACTAAAACCTAAACTCGAATTCCTTAGACCATCGTTTGATAAATCCAAGAGATTGAGTGGCCTTGTTGACTGTAACCGCGATATGTTTGTCAAATTTTAGTCTATGTTCGAGAAGAATTCCCAAATCGGTGACACAGTCTAATCTCTCAAGAGAAACCCGGTCGAGCATGTAATTTAATGTGTGAAGCGTACTTCTATAGAATGACATAACCTTACATTTAGAGCAGTTCAGAAACAACAAGTTGCATTTACACCAAGCACAAAACAAATCTACAAGAAAGATATTAGGAAATCTACTTAGGAAGGCTGTGTGGAAATCCGATAGTACTAAGTTTTTTAAGCAAGAGATAGTGGTTAACGGAATCGAAAGCCTTGCTGAAATATGTGTAAATTACGTCAGTCTGCTTTTTGTTCTGAAAACCTTTAATAACAAGGGAGGTAAGCTCAAGTAAGTTATTGGTAGTAGATTTCGATTTCCCAAAACCATGATGACAGGGTGAAATGATAGAGCTACATGAGTGTTGTAGTTGAGATGTTAGCAGCTTCTCAAACACTTTAGGCATTGCGGATAATTTGGAAATACCCCTGTAGTTTTTAACATCAGACTTTGAACCATGTTTGTGAAGAGGAATTATAAATGATTCCTTCCAAATGGTTGGGAAAGAGCACGAGTTAACAGACAATTCAAATAATTTAAGCAAGGGCTTACATATAGAATCAGCACAGTACCTAAGTACACATCCTGGTACTCCATCTGGGCCTGGTGAATAACTTGGCTTGATTAAGGTAAGTTAGTTAAGTAACGAACTTTCCAGGATCACAGGAAGAAAGTTGGAAGTTGAATAAGTAGTTTGGAAGAATTCTACAAAAAGATCGGATGAAGCCTGATCAGTATTTGCTTTCATATCTTCATAAGAAACAGATGAGGCCAGTAAGGAAGTTTTTCGTTTAGTATTGACAAAGTTGTAGAACTGCCAAGGATTCTGAGCAAACGACAACGAATTAGGCAGTTATTGTTACAACGCGAATTACAAACAACAAAATTTGTTCTGGCGATAACATAACGAGAAAAATCTGAAGGATTATTCGAACTCTTAAATCTTTTATAATATCTAGACTTCACATTTTTAGGCATTGCTAATTCCTTAGAGAACCAAGGAGGTCTATTAGTTCTCCTGGGAAGCTCATCTGGAACGCATTGGTCAAAAAGTGATTTTATAATATTATAAAAGATTGAAGTATCACTGTTAATGTCAGTACAAGAGTACAGTTGCGACCAGTTTGTTTCTAAAATTAATGAATTAAGTTTTATAAAATCTCTTTTAATAGAACAAATATGCTCACATGTAGGCAGTTCAAAAACTAAGTCTAAAGTAGGTGATAGTGATAGGGGTCTTCGGGGACAACTAAAGGACAAGTTTGTATTACAGTACTAGAAAAATGATCCGATGCAAAAATAAAGTCAAGTAGACGACCATTACAGTTTCGAACCGGATTAATTTGAGAGAGAGACATCTCTAAAAGCGAATTGATAAATTCGTGAGATGTGGATGGCATCAAAACATTTGGAGAATCAGACCATACCACATCCGGCAATTAAAGTCACCAAATACAAAGAGGTAATCACTACTATAAAGTAGGGACAAAATGGACTCAATAGCAGAAATATGCTCAGGTATACAGATAAATCGGACTGTGGCGGAATATAAGAGCACGTTATATATAAACAAATATTTTTATATATAATTTTAACAGCAATCAATTCAATGTTAGTTAGGCAAGGAGATAAAATAGATTCTGATAGAAGATCAGAGTCTACAGCAATAAGGACACCACCTCCTATACGCGACAAACGATCGCATCTAAAAGATGTGTATTTATTGCAAAATAATGAAAAATCTGAAATTTCGGGCTTTAGCCAGGTTTCAGTAACGATAATAATGTTAGCATCAAACGAAAAGCTATCTACATAAAGCTTATTAAGTTAAGAGTTAAGCCCTCTAACATTCTGATACGTTATGGAAAGTGTTAGTTTTTTGCTACGTTGCTTAAAAATGAGGATTAAGTAGATAAAGAATGCAGAGCAATCGGAGGCCGATTTCTTCTACTTGACTTAAACTCTTTTATAACTAAGTCTTTCGGCCAGAAGTTTTTGCAACATATAGTGTTGAATGCTTCCGCCGGAACACTTATTTTAAAAGAGCTAATTTCTCTGGCATAGCTAAATCTAAATTTATCAACAGATAAATCAGATAGTTTTGACTTCGATTGGATGTAGGACTTAACATCATCAATCGTTATAGCTAGCATATCCTTTGCTAATATTACTAAATTTAACTTTTCTGCTCCTAGAGAAATTTACACTTTAATATAGTGTTATCTTTTAATTATTTAATACTATATGCGATTAAAATTTCTAGCCTCTTCACATTATTGTATAATAGGCTTAAGTCAAAAATGATGTTATTACTTATTCTATCAAATAATTCTACAATATTTACACACGACCGGCTTACTCGCCATGGCGGTGGCGATTTGGTTGACACCAAGACCACATTACAATTGGATCCTCTAATGTTGAAATAATTGCTGCGTAAGTAACTCTTTTTATATTCCGCCACAGTCCGATTTATCTGTATACCTAGAGCATATTTCTACTATTGAGTTCATTTCGTCACTACTTTCTAGTAGTTATTACCTCTTTGTATTTGGTGACTTTCATTTGCCGGATTTGGTATGGTCTGATTCTCCAAATGTTTTGATGCCATCCACATCTCACGAATTTATCAATTCGCTTTTAGAGATGTCTCTCTCGCAAATTAATCCGGTTCGAAACTGTAATGGTCGTCTACTTGACTTTATTTTTGCATCGGATCATTTTTCTAGTACTGTAATACAAACTTGTCCTTTAGTTGTCCCCGAAGACCCCTATCATACTACTTTAGACTTAATTTTTGAACTGCCTACATGTGAGCATATTTGTTCTATTAACCCGGTCGTTAAATCACGCTGTTTTCGTAAAACAGATTTTATAAAACTTAATTCATTAATTTTAGAAACAAACTGGTCGCAACTGTACTCTTGTACTGACATTAACAGTGCTACTTCAATCTTTTATAATATTATAAAATCACTCTTTGACCAATGCGTTCCAGATGAGCTTCCCAGGAGAACTAATAGACCTCCTTGGTTCTCTAAAGAATTAGCAATGCTTAAAAGTGTAAAGTCTAGATATTATAAAAGATTTAAGAGTTCGAATCATCCTTCAGATTTTTCTCGTTATGTTATCGCCAGAACAAATTTTGTTGTTTGTAATTCGCGTTGTAACAATAACTGCCTAATTCGTTGTCGTTTGCTCAGAATCCTAGGCAGTTCTACAACCTTGTCAATACTAAACGAAAAACTTTCTTACTGGCCTCATCTGTTTCTTATGAAGACATGAAAGCAAATACTGATCAGGCTTCAGCCGATCTTTTTGCAGAATTCTTCCAAACTACTTATTCAACTTCTAACTTTCTTCATGTGATCCTGGAAAGTTCGTTACTTAACGAACTTAACTTAATCAAGCCAAGTAATTCACCAGGCCCATATGGAGTACCAGGATGTGTACTTAGGTACTGTGCTGATTCTCTATGTAAGCCCTTGCTTAAATTATTTGAATTGTCTGTTAACTCGTGCTCTTTCCCAACCATTTGGAAGGAATCATTTATAATTCCTCTTCACAAACATGGTTCAAAGTCTGATGTTAAAAACTATAGGGGTATTTCCAAATTATCCGCAATGCCTAAAGTGTTTGAGAAGCTGATAACATCTCAACTACAACACTCATGTAGCTCTATCATTTCACCCTGCCAACATGGTTTTGGGAAATCGAAATCTACTACCAATAACTTACTTGAGCTTACCTCCCTTGTTATTAAAGGTTTTCAGAACAAAAAGCAGACTGACGTAATTTACACATATTTCAGCAAGGCTCTCGACTCCGTTAACCACTATCTCTTGCTTAAAAACTTAGTACTATCGGATTTCCACACAGCCTTCTCATGTGGATTTCCGAATATTTTTCTTGTAGAACCCAGAAAGTTCTTATTAAAACGTCACTGTTTAAGCCTGTCTTTGTTACCTCTGGTGTACCCCAGGGTAGCCAGTTTGGGCCTTTACTTTTTAATTTATTTATTAACGATCTCCCGTCTATTTTCCTTCACTCCTATGTACTAATGTACGCCGATGATGTGAAGCTGTGCTTATCATATAATGACAACAACTCTCCTTATTTATTGCAGTCGGACCTGGATTTGTTTTTTGCTTGGTGTAAATGCAACTTGTTGTTTCTAAATTGCTCTAAATGTAAGGTTATGTCATTCTATAGAAGTACGCCTCACACATTAAATTACATGCTCAACCGGGTTTCTCTTGACACATTAGACTGTGTCACCGATTTGGGAATTCTTCTCGATCATGAGACTAAAATTTGACAAACATATCGCGCTTACTGTCAACAAGGCGACTCAATCTCTAGGATTTATCAAACGATGGTCTAAGGAATTCGACGACCTTATACGACTAAGCTGCTATATACTTATCTTGTTCGGCCTATTCTGGAATACGGATCTTGTGTATGGTCTCCTCAATATTCGGTACACCAAGACAGAATTGAGTCTGTTCAAAAGAAGTTTCTTCTTTTTGCTCTTCGCGGCTTTAACTGGGTTCCAGGTACTGATTTGCCTTCATACCACAGTAGATTGCAATTAATTAACCTCCCATCTCTTACTAACCGTCGCATGATGCTGGGAGTTCAATTTTTACATAAATTAATAATTGGCAAAATTGACTCATCTCTGCTATTGAGCCAAATTAACTTTTCTGTACCTTTGAGACGTACTCGTAACTTCACACCACTTTCTCTAAATACTTCTAATACTAACTACTCTCTGCACGAACCTTTTCGAGTTCTCTGTTGACTATAACAGACTTTTTCGAGTCTTCAACTCAGAGTCGTCTTTTAATACGATTAAAAACCATATCCTTAACTTTTTAGCACGTAGTAACTTGCACTAATCATAGTGATACTGATCATGAGTTATGTTTTTGAGTTTTTCCCAATCCTCGCAGCAAATGTTGGATCATTTAATATTCTCATTTTGAACACCCCAGATATTAACTTAAATTTTTTACTCAAATACTATTTTAAATTTAAATTATATTTTTTCAGTTTTAATTTATATTAAAAATTGTATTGTTACTTTCAAATTTTGGTCGACTGTTAATAGTGGACATTACATAAATAAATAAAATAAAATAAATAAAAACATAAAAAACTATTCGCAAGGTATGTCAGCAGATAGTCTAGACACATAAACTTGATTACGTTGCGCACCGAGAGTGAGGAGGTAGTTGTTGGACTACTTAGGAAGCACACAAGATAAGGGAATCTTAGCACAATCAAGCCCAGTTAAACTAGCGTACTTAGTGTGCATCATATTATCGCACAACCAACGATAAATAAATTGCGGTTGAGCGGAGCCAGTCACTTTAAGTGACCAAAACTCATAAGAAAGATACACATGTTTTTAGTGTATTTTGGTAGTACAATATATAAATATGAATGAGAAATAAGTCAAACAGAAATATTAATAGTAAATAAACAATGTTTCTAAAGGGAAAGAAGAAGAGAAAACATAATCGTACAGCACGAATGCGAATAAGAAACCAAAGCAGTAAAGTGTACGTATTAAATCAACAACAACACGACGCAGACGGTTCGTTTGGTGGTGCACTAAGGACGAGTTAAAAAACAGAAACAAACATGGTCTGTGCTGTGTTAGCAAGTAAAACAGAACAAATATGACAAGGCTAAAGTGAAATTGTGTTTGTTTATTACTATGATATTTTTAGATAGTTAATAGGTACATATTTTGGATTCGAATTATAAATGCTAAGATATGTTTCGCTTGTATACTACAGAAAAAGCAAAGTAAGTCTTTTCAATTCTCGCTATACGACTGCAGAAGCAAAATTAAGAGAGCTGCAGCTAAAGTAAGATTAAGAAGAACAACTTAAAGTACATAGTAACGTTATGATTTGGATCTCGACGAAAGTTATTTCTTATCTTGAAATCACCATTTTCAACAGACTCTCTGAAGGGATGCAGGCATCATTCATTAATTGCCTGTCATTGTCTTTACAACAGCTACGCAGACGACATTTTTTCGACCAGAAACTAGCTCCAACTCGCTGGCTAGCGGCCACATTGGAGGAGAAATGTTTGCATCCTTGATGAATACAACGTCATTAGTTCATACCGTAGGTTGCTAAGAACATCAATTGGCCCGCTGGTGTACTAGAGTTTCTCACTCTTTTCGCCAATACGACCGAAAGATATCCTGGAGAGAGATATTGTATACATTGTATACAATGTCAATTGAAGCATTTGCCTGACTATCTGTAATAGGGAACACTATCAATGCACTAATGGTAATTTTATTCTCAGAAACTTGATTGTTTCCTTAATGTAATTGTAGGTCCCTGGGTGGTGAAGCAAGAATTTCCAAATCCGAAGCCAACAACGGCATCCAAACAGGGCCAGGGTCGAACTGCCACCAAATCACCTTCTTTGTAACCGTACTCGCTTTTGCGCTTCCGGTCGAAATTCTCTTTATAGACTACTTGGTCCTTAATCATTATTGCTTTGGATTTTTTTTTTAAATTGTTGCCTTTCGTTATTAAAATTGTCGAGCATTTCCATTTCGAGTATACGGTCCATTGCTACATTGTTCGTCTTAACGTAAAACATTAATTTGAATAGCGACCTCTATGATGACTGAACTGTAGTGCTTATACCTTTGTACTAGCGGATTGAACTTTTTGGCTCTTCAAATGACAGCTTTGATAATTCCTAGTACTGATCGGTTAACACGTTCAACTTGACCATTTGATTTGGCATACTGCTGAAATAAATCCGCAGTAAATGCAGTTTCACGATCGCTGATGATACGTGCCGGACTACCGAATATTGCAGCTCAATCAGTCAGATTTATATACAACCAGAAAAAATTTATAAACTCGATGTACGTTTGAAAGCACTCAACGCAATAGTTAACAACCTGCTATACTTTAGTATCCTAATTCTGTTGTATGGTGTGCATCTTCTTTGGAACCGCAAAGTCCCTCACGTTGTGCACATCGCTAATCACTTTTTCTTCCATAACTTTGAGCACCACTATCAGATCAATGCCACCCACCTACTTAAACAGCATTATTTCCGATACAGCTATCATTGAATCTGCTTGCTGTGCTCTCTTTATGCGTGGTTTGATTTCTGATTGTCCCACCATGACCAGTTGAGGGTATGGACTTATATGTTTAAGTTGATCGCCGGCTCGGTGCTCTACCTCCACGTGGAAGTTTTGCAAGAAAATAAACTATTGCGCCACCTCGCGTGGTATATTCTTTTTGTTTGGCGTCCAACTTGAACGGTCATACTGCCGAAACCATCTTTAAACGCATTAGTGTGTATTTCAGTTTGTGCGTCCCTGTTGCAAATCCTCAATACTAGCTCTGTAGTTAAGGAAGCAAGTTCGACTTGCGAACAGCATTGGGCTCGGAGAACTCCATCCGAAAAGGTGCATCGTTACGCAAAAGATCTGTCAGTGGCTTGGATATTTATAAATAGCCTTTATAAACTTTCGAAAGAATCCTATCAAGGCATGGATTTGGGACAGGAAATTTTCTGACGGCGTAAGTATTATCTTTATCTGGCTTGATTTTGGCTACTTCAATGGTGTGACCCAAAAAATCGATAGATGTCTGCTGAAAGCGGTATTCTTTCCACTTTATTTCAAGGATATGTGCTGCTGCTATGTCGACAACTTTTCATCTTTTTCATACATTCATTCATTCATATCTACGTGTATAAATAATGTCGTCCATGTAAAAATGTAGCAAATCGTCATTAATAAGACTTTAAAAAACATCTGGAATGAAAACTTTTGGAGAGGTGCAAAAAAAAAGGGTGCTCTATTGTACTCGACCAGGCCACTTTTTGTCACGTATGCTATGTTTACATTCTCCATAAATTACCACATGGAAAGAGGCATTCTCCAAGTCACTCACCGAAAAGTATTTTGCTCCCTGTAATTTCTTGGCACCTCATCAATTACCGGGACTGGAAAAAAATTCTGCAGAACCATTTTGTTGAGTTTGTGAAAGTCTACGTAGACTAGATTGGCACAAGCTTTCTTTTACACTACTACAATGCGGCTGTCAAAATTCGACAAGGACGGCCTTACCCAGCAGCTATATGGCTTGGTGTGTGAATATTATCGATAGTGCTTCCATTTGGCTCAATCTTTATCTTGACTGGCACTTCGTAGCTGTCCTCTGGCCTGTACCTCATATCCTGCACGACGAGCTTAAGCTGCGAAGGAATATCGGTATCAGTATTATTCTCAACAATGTTATAAATACTGATCTTATTTATGTTGTGAGTTCTCTCTTCCAGCAGAAGAGAAAACTGAAAGCCAGCCGCCGTCAAATAGATTTAAATTTGTTTCATTTGTTTATTTATTTATTTAGAGTCATCTAAAAGCTGTCGATTTAAAAAAAAAAAAAGAAAAAAAAAGATTTTTAAAAAATTTAAATAATAAAGTCAAAAATTAATAGAATAAAATATATATGTCTGGGGGTATTCAAAATTAAAAGTGAATTAAAACTGATCCAACATTTGTTGCCTGTATTGGGGAAAACCTAGAGAAATTGTATAAATATATTGATATAAGAGTTAAAAATCAGAGGAAAGAAAGAAAGAGAAAAGTAGGATGTATAAAGTATGGTGAATAGTAAAGGATAGAATGGAAATTAAAGAAAAAAAAATTTTGTAATAGAGAAGATTCAATCGAGAACACGTTGTACATTTCCACACATAAAGCATGGAAAGAGCTGTTTAAAGCATAATAAGTTATGCACGTAGGAAGTGATATGGAACATAGTAAACCGACGAGGAATAGTACAATTACAACGACCTAATAAGAAAGAGGAGTTAATATACAGCGATAATGTCGGAATGGAACGAATTACTACCTAAAAAAAGATTGGAAAAATGACAAGGTTAAGATTGATAATTATCGACGTATCGATACCTTCTTTAACTTGAAAATTGTTGTTTGTGTCATGATAATTGTGTGTATTATCGATGTTCTGATAGTTCTGTCTACCGCGATAATTATTTTCACCGCGACAACTGTTACTCCTTCTGATTATTTGATTGCGAGTAACACGTTAATTTTCTGTTTGCCAGTTTTTGTAATACATAATGGTGATAACTTTAACTGAGTCGCTTTTACTGTGGTTGAAATTTTGCTGTATTGAATTTCAGTACTTATCAAATTGCGAATATTTCCGTTAATCTTTGTCTTTTTTAGGTACACTACCGCTGTTTCGGGTGTCTCATTAATCCAGTAAGCTAACTTTAATGCGACCAATAGGTTTCTAACATTGTAAGCTTTGCCATCAAAATCCGGTATCTAGAATGATGCTTGTTATAATGACTTAAGTTTAAAAATAGATTCCTTTTTTAAATTTTCCCCTGTAGTCCTTCAAGCTAAAACTGGCATGTCTGGTTAGTAATCGATGGCAGATGCTATACAAATTTGACAATGTGTACATTATACACAGACGCACTAAACTAAACTATAAAACTGGCAATATGAAGTTTAAATCATTAGACGTTAAATAAGAAAAAATATGATTTGATAATTTAATTGATTGTATTCACTATTTATTTTCAAAAACACAGTTTCACTTAGTAGTAGACTTCTTCAGAATTGATATTCATTGTTGACAAAAAAAGCTGATTGTTACACAATAGTGGCAGTTTTGGGCAGTGTGAGAGAAAACGTAATAGGCTGAGACGACAGGGTCCAATGTAAATTGCCAATAAGCTGTATGTGGGGATTCGCGACATGAGTTTGCTT
The DNA here is from genome assembly GCA_035045065.1 of Hirtodrosophila trivittata. Taxonomy (NCBI): domain Eukaryota; kingdom Metazoa; phylum Arthropoda; class Insecta; order Diptera; family Drosophilidae; genus Hirtodrosophila; species Hirtodrosophila trivittata. The sequence continues at coordinate 333,100 of JAWNNK010000722.1, read as the reverse complement.
GATTTTTCTCTTTGTCTTCAGCTGATATAAGTGTTACTGCGCGATTTATTACATTTGCAAATGTATTGAAATGAATTTGAATTCAGCCGCCTACGATCGCGAACAATCATGCGAATCGTCATACAACTCTGCTCTCTCGCAGTGAATGCCAAAATAAAGGTAGCAACTCTACGCGACACTGCCAGATACCGACCTACGCTCGTATGGAGTTCTGGAAGTAAGTGGAAATGGATGAGGAATCACGTTCCAAGACAGCGTTCGTGTGTGATTCCGGCCTTTACGAATTTAATGTCAGGCTATTTGGCTTGACCAATGCGCCCGCTACCTTCGAGCGCCTGATGGATGGCCTTTTCACCGGCGTGAGCTCCACTTCAGCGTTACTTTATTTGGATGACATTATCGCCCACTCCAATACACTCGAAGAACACTTGCTCTATCTTCAGAACGTTTTCGAACGTCACGCGAGCATCGGCCTAAAACTCAGCGCGCGTAAGTGCCAGTTCTTTTGCACAGAGGTGACCTACCTGGGTCACATTGAAAGCGACCAAGGCTTACGAGCATGTCTGGAGAAAGTCAGCTGAGTGACGGATTGGCCTTGTCCTCACTGCCAGAAAGATGTCCGATCGTTCCTGGGACTATGTTCCTATTATAGCAAATTTATACCCGAATTCGCGGCCACTGCCCATCTGCTCCACGAGTTGACAAAGGCCCGCCGAGTGTTCGACTGGTCACCGGTTTCAGGAGGCTTTCGATGCGTTAAAGACGAAGCTTACTCAGTCGCACGCTCTGACGTTTCCAGATCCGACAGGCCATTTTATTTTAGACACGGATGCGTCTAACCACGGACCTGAAGCCGTACTGAGTCAAGAACAGGATGACCAGGAACAAGTGCTGGAGTACTACAACAAAGCGTTTAGCGCAACCGAACGGATTTATTGCGTTACCAGGAGGGAACTACTGGCAGTCTTACTAGCCTGTAAACATTTCCACCACTACCTTTTCGAACAGAGACTCCTGCTCCAAGCTGATCACGCTTCCCTGAAGTGGCTGTACAACTTTCGGGAACCAGAGGGGCAAATTGCGCGCTGGATAGCGCACCTGCAACAAAACGACATCGATATACAGCACCGTAGAGGAAAGCAGCATGGCATCGCTGACGCGGCGCCCATGCGGAGAATGTCGTCACTGTAAAAAGACCGAAGCAAACGATCACCTAGGAGTCATGTAGTGTATATGCAAATCGAGGCGATGGATTACGCCCAGCGGCAAATGAACGATCCTACGCTGGCCCCAATCGTCAAGTGGACTAAAAATGGAGATCGGCCACCTAAAGCCGCCATATAGCACGAGAGTCCCTAGGTGAAAGCCTATTGGCACTCGTTCGAGCGCCTTCTCGTGGATGAACGCGCATTAAAAACCCGGAATAAAGAAGAAATTACTCGCAGTGTGAATAAAACCTCTACCGGTGAAGATTTCGGAGTGAAGAATACTTTGGGTAAGCTGAAACAGCGCCACTATTAGGTGGGACAGACCGCGGACGTTGCCGTCTGGTGCGGATTGTGTCAAACCTGTCAGGAAAAGACCCAATTGCCGCACCGTCGGTTGCCTAAAACCCAGCTGCATCGGCGCCCCGTTTGAACGGTTGGCCATCAATGTTCTGGGGCTGTGCCAAATTACTGCTGCATCGGGAATCATCGGTACCTAATATTCTCAGGTGATGAAATGTTCGTTTTAGGTCGCACCGTGTTCTCTATGATTCTTCAAAACGGGCAATCTTAAAGATTAGGATGTTAGGGTAGCATCCTTAGATGCTTAGATGCTTAGATGCTTAGCTGCTTTCATGACCGGGCAGTGGCAGGGGGTCAGAACCAAGATCAGGTCGAAGTCTATTTCGAAGTTGATTGTAATGATATGATGAAATGTCATATGCATAAATACATTCTTATATATATATATATATATATATATATAATTTGTAAATACGCTGCTTCTGCATAAAAGTCTTTAAAATTTTACGTCTTATTTGGCGTCTATCTATTTGGTAGATAGATATCATATATGCTCTTAGGCGTTATTAAGTTTTTTCTTTGTGTATGGATTAAAACAATGGGCATATATAAAAAATCCATTAATTTAGCTTTCTTAATTTTAGTAAGAACTATTTTATTAAAAAAATTCAATTAACTTATTAGATCATATTAGATATTATACAATAATAATATATTAATTATTAGTAATAAAATGTTCGTTTGTACCTGAAGCCAAGATATCGTACTGACCCTTATATATTGGTTTAAAGAGCTGCAGATCTCTATTATTTATTTATTTATTTATTTATTTAATGTCAACTATTAACAGTCGACCAAAATTTGAAAGTAACATTAAAATTTTTAATATAAATTAAAGCTGAAATAATATAATTTAAATTTAAAATGAAATATTTAAGTATATATTAAAAGTAATATAAAGTAATATAAATCAGATCACTATGATTAGTAAAGCAAATTAGTGCTAGCTACTACGTGCTAAAAAGTTAAGGATACGGTTTTTAATCGTATCAAAAGAGGACTCTGAGTTAAAGAAAAAGTCTTTTATAGTCAACACAGAGAACTCGAAAAGGTTCGTGCAGAGAGTAGTTAGTATTACAAGTATTTAGAGAAAGTGGTGTGAAGTTACGAGTACGTCTCAAAGGTGCAGAAAAGTTAATCTGGCTCAATAGCAGAGATGAGTCAATTTCGACAATTATTGTTTTTATGTAAAAATAGAACTCCCAGCCTCATGTGACGTTTAGTAAGAGATGGGAGGTTAAATAATTGCAATCTACTGTGGTATGACGACAAATCAGTACCTGGAACACAGTTAAGCCCGCGAAGAGCTAAAAGAAGAAACTTCTTTTGAACAGACTCAATTCTGTCTTGGTGTACCGAATATTAGGGAGACCACACACAAGATCCATATTCCAGAATAGGCCAGAATATAAGGGTCATCAAATTCCTTAGACCATCGTTTGATAAATCCAAGAGATTGAGTGGCCTTGTTGACCGTAAGCGCGATATGTTTGTCAAATTTTAATTTATAAGCGAGAAGAATTTCAAAATCGGTGACACAGTCTAATCTCTCAAGAGAAACCCGGTCAAGCATGTAATTAAATGTGTGAGGCGTACTTCTATAGAATGTCATAACCTTACATTTAGAGCAATTTAGAAACAACAAGTTGCATGTACACCAATCAAAAAACAAATCCAGGTCCGACTGCAATAAATAAGAAGAGTTGTTGTCATTATATGATAAGCACAGTTTCACATCATCGGCGTACATTAGTACATAGGAGTGAAGGAAAATAGACGGGAGATCGTTAATAAATAAATTAAAAAGTAAAGGACCAAACTAGCTACCCTGGGGTACACCAGAGGTAACAAAGACAGGCTTAAACAGTGACGTTTTAATAAGAACTTTCTGGGTTCTACAAGAAAGGTATTCGGAATCCACATGAGAAGGCTGTGTGGAAATCCGATAGTACTAAGTTTTTTTTTAGCAAAAGATATTGTAGTCTCTTTTGCCCCATAGAGTGTTTACCAACTACCCTGTAAAATTGCGCCTATCTGTTGATCAATTCCCGTGAATATAGTAGTGAATGTACCCGTGAATATATTTTGACTTGTGTTATTCGAAAGTCTCTGTGTCAGTATGACACACATATGTATATGTACATTCTTGATTTGCTGCTGCTGTTGTAATATATACATCATGATATTGTTGTGTGTGCTGCATTTCTGAAGTTATTTTTTCCGTAGTTGAGGTCTGATAGACATATTCGGTGAGGCTCCTTTCAACTTTGCAGGTGCTGCCAACATAGCAGCACGCAGTTTAGTCATAAATTCAGTTTAGATGATCTTCTGAAGTGATGGTGTGGCATTGTAGACTAACTATAGTTGTCTCCAGTGCGTTTCACTGATGTTCGGTGTCACTGCTGAGGTGGTGACTATGGTCGTGAACTCTTTGCTCCATGTACTCCCATTTAGAGCCTTCAGCACTCTGTTTTGCACTTTCTGCGTGCCAGTATCTCCTGTCTGCTTACCATGTAGTTAATCCTTCTCATAAAGGTAGTATAAAGCTTTAAATGTCTTGTAGCAGGATTGTGTGGTGTCGAAAACTTTCGACAGGTCCAGGGCACAGCAATTGTTTTTTGATGTAGACGTTTAATGTTCAAGAGATATTTGCTATGTGAGTGAATAGATGTGTACCAGACAATTTAAAAATCGCGGTATCAGGAGTGCACTTGGGCAAATGTTCAAGGTTTGCGCTAACTACTCCGCTCCTCCTCCCTATGTGCTTGATCATCACTGGTTCAAGTTTATCAGAACCAACTGCCGTGTAATTTAAATCTTGACATCTCGAAACACATCGTGAACACGATTAGCCCTGAACTGAGCCGGATGATCGGCAAATAGAGTCATGATCTTTTTGAGAAGATTCCTGAGTGCTTTATTGGGCTTGGGCGAATGCTCAATAAACAATCAGTTAAACTCGGCAACACATTTGCCAAGCGACGTGCTATCACCAAATTAAAACGTAACTCGCTTCTGTGGGAATTCGTGAAATTTTTATTTTGTACGTTTTGAACCACAATTTAAGGACTGTAAGTGCTGAAGCCATTGTTTTTGTATATGGCTGACAAACATCATAAAAGAGTTTCATTCAAAATTCCTGAATATAACACATGCCCTGATACTATATAGATGGGGTTGGTGCTGACGATGGACATGTTAGGGGAACAGCGACATGTTAGTGTGCGGTGAGGGGTGGTCTTCGTTGCTGTAGCTGAAATTAAGCCATCTATTTATTCATGAAGACGTCACCCATCGCATTGGCGTCGAACTCAGAAAACCAGCTTTCATGGTGTGCGTTCTGATTCCCTAGACTAATTCGGCGTTCCGATTTATTACGATTTATTCCGATTTAATCGCCCAGAAAGACAGTTCATTCGAACAGACCTTTGATTGAAAGTATGCAATACTTTTGAGGATTTTGGTATCTCTAGCTCTTATAATCTGTGAGAAACACGAACAGGACTGAATTAAAATTTGGGTATAGTTCCTGCTCAAGAATACATAGACTTAGTAGGGTAAGATATATTTACTTTGCCTGTAAAATAAATTAGCACAAACTTAATAGTAACCTGTTCCTCGATTTCAATAGAATAAGGCACTAAAAACTGAATAAAATTTAATTATTCCGAATTTAAATTAAATAGGTTGATTCCCATGCAAACCAAGGTTTCACTGAACGTTATAGGGTCAGATATTCTTTCTTTTGCCATACATACATTTCCACAATTTAAAATATCCTTTCTAGCCATAATGAATAAGTTAATTGTATAAAAACAATGCAATTTTAAAATTCTTAAGCATGTTTCAGGGATGAAAAATTCAATAAAAGCCCATGAATTAATCATGTTATAGCTATTTTAAATAATTAATTGCTTGTCTGACACCGCATTAACTTTTGTATTTTTTAGCTATTGTAGTTTTAAAACATTTTATACATATGTATAATATTTACATGGACAATTTATTTTTAGTAAACATATATTGTTTTTAGTTGCGGCTTTAGTTCTGGAGGTATCACTGGAGCAGTTTCCGGCTTTCTAGCAACCAATCTTTTAAACCGTCCACTAAACTGCTTTCGAAATCCTTTGAAGCTGTTTTTCTCGTTAGTCATCATATCCTAAAAACAAATAAAATAATATATTAATGTGTTTTAAATTTATTGCAATACAATACTTAATAAAAATATTTATACAAGAACATTCACACCCTAGCTGGGAATTGAACCTAGGGTTCGCAACAAGTTACCTCTTGGTAACACATCGCCCTTTTCTTCAATTGGTCCATCACGTATGATTGACGCAAACGTGTGTTTTTTTTTTGCAAGACTTTCACTGAATTTTATTTTACCAAATGTGGAGAGAGCCTACAGAAAAGTCTGTACAGTATATGACAGCTTAGCAGATCCGTTATAACTTTTAAATGCAAAGTAAGAGATAGTTTTAACGTAAATATCAAAAAAAAAAATTGTATATTATTTTTGTGATATTTGATTTAGGGGCATACTTTTAATTTGATATACTTGCCGATCCATTTAGCAAGCGAGTAGTTGGACACATTTTTAATCAATACTGCTAACTTCATCGAATAATTAACACAGTGGATATTCAAAATAAATAATCATGATGCTTCGCAGGCTCTCTCGAAGGGCAGTTGTATAAACGCAATCAGCAAATTGCTAGTATATTTCGTAGTCAGACACACTTGACGAGCATATTTTTTGTTTTGAATTGACGAAATACCTAAACATACATGTACTAGATATTAAAATATATTTCTTCCGCACTACCAGTGCCAAAAACTTAGAATACAAATATGACAACTAGATTCATATATGTATACGAACTTATAAATAAAAATTTGACTGTGGACCAAATCCTCAATTTAAAGGGAATAAGTTTTGAGGTAAATACGTATGCATATATAAATCCAATTATACATACATAAGTATGAATGATAATGTTTATATATACGCATGCATTGTTCCATATATAGATAACCTTATGCATACATAAAAATAAGTAATTATATTTTTGACGTACCGTGTTAATATGGTAGATATGTGGAACTGGTGCTTTTGGTGGAAACGTCCACTCAGCTATGTGAGATACTTCTGTAAGGCCAACAGCTTGGGCTGTCACTCCGCTGGTTCGTATGTAAGATATGTGTTGATGGTCTACAGCTCCAATGACAGCCTCATCGAAATTATCAGGGGACTGCTGATCATCTTCATTCTCTTGGCGGTCCCTTAATACAATATTATTCGAAGACGCGGTATTAGGTTCCTCGCGTTTGCGTAGTGTACCTCGGACGAGACGCATTCTTAGTGTCCCAGTGCTACCTTTTACCATTTCCGAACAAAATTTTGAATGATTTAAGAAATTACACTACTAAGTGCAATTATATAATTTGAACGTCAACCTTTGTATATACAATGTATTCACAGTATAACTATAGAACGAGAAACTATATAAAGAATCGCCCAAATTACTCGAGTACACAAATAGCAAATACTATAGTTTGTAATTCAGTTTGACTAGAAAAATATCGATTTTCTAAACGAGGGCTGTTGATTTTATATGTCTTAGGGTTCTGGTTTCTGTACTTGTATTTTTGATAGCTTTACATTTATTATTATACTTGTGGTGGTTTTTTATGCTCCGTATAATAATTTTTCGTGTTACAGCCTATCGGCTGCAGTAAATGCTAACTGTATGCCACAAGATAGTACATTTGGTTTAAAAGCTTCATTCTTCCTATTGTATTTGTATTAGGTTTTTCATTAACAATGAAATATTCTTAACATAACTTTCACAATCTTTAATCAAAAATGTTTTTCGATATTGCTCTGAATGTCGCGTCAGCGCTTAAAATAAACATTCTCTATACATACATATGCACATGTATATTTACATATGAAATTATTTAACCGTTTCTAGTTGATTATTAACTTGATTAGAAATATGCTTGACACCACATTACACAAAGAGTATGTATATCTGAACAAAAGCCAAAAATTATTCGCTTTGCTTAATGTATGACAGTCACAACACCAACACCATAATACAATAAATCTCTTGTTTTGTCAGTTCCTCTCTCTCTCTTACGATACAAATTTCCCAGTGGGAATTTTTCTCAGCACTTAGTATCGAACAGATTTTTAGCGATGGTCACCTTATGGTTATCAGTCGTACGACTCGATAGTTCCAGAAAATTTGTATAAACTCAGAGTCCATTAATATACATATGACAGTAGCTTAGTGCCAAGCCTGATAAGACTTCTTGACTAAATCGTCAATGTTCTTATGAAAATAAGTGTATTTCCGCATTGTATCATTATATATAACAACAATTATAGTTTAAATAAATAATATATAATAAATAAATAAATATAATCAATCTAAAATTTCTAAAATTTCAATAAATTTCTCAAGTTGTTAATTCTCGATGAGCGATAAAAAGCTTTTATTTCTTCACTTCATAAATTTCAAATTCATACATATTAGTATATATACATATACAAATTTAAGTAAAATAAAAATAAAACAATAATTCAAAATTCTTTGACGTTCAATAAATACCCTAACTACTATAATAACCTTAACTTCTATGATAACATTTACCCAGTATATGAATAAATAAATAAATATTTATGTAGTTAGATACATTCATGTAAAATGTTAATGTTAGAATTATTATATGCTTAACATATAAGTAATTCAGACAGGAGTTCGCTATAAAAGCGTCGTACCTGCGCCGATTTTTGAATATATTCCCTAAAAGTGCCGCTAATGTACCATGGTCTTTAGTTAGCAATATACCTAATGTATACTGACGCCGGTAAGGAATCATTACCAAAAAAAAGTCGTTGTGAGGTCAGTAAGCAGGTCGGTACCATACAAAACTTATCAGCTGGATTCAACCTCAAGGGCCCTAACCTATGTCAGTAAGATACCGGATACAGGATTATTAGTAATCATTGCTTCTAATGATTTGATTATTATCTGAATTGTTTTTATTTTCCATATTTTTTTTTTTTTTGTTTTGTTCTTTCAATTTTACTTTAATTTTTAAAATATTAAGCTAATGACTTTTGCTTAACGGCCTTAGTGTACATTGGATATTAAATGCTATTGGCAGTACATTTTTAGAATAAGTGAAAATAACATATAGTTCCGGTATTGATAAGAAATAGAAAGGAATCTAAAATTTTTCAATTTTATGGATATATAAAAGAGAATTTTGCGAAGGCAGGTGAATTAAATTTTGTTATTAAATTTGAGTTTTGATCAATTTTACATTTGTTTGTTCAAACTTGGATTCCATATCTATTTATTTAGTTCTACAATATGATTTTTGTACTTATTTTTTATATACAACAGCGTTAACTAGGAAAAATAATATCTGGCGTTAGTCAAATGTAAGAATAAGTAACAAATATAATGCAAGATAAGCTCATGCATACGCGCTTACTGTCCAACAGTGAGAGAGCGAGATTAGAAGCAGATAAGCATACGCATACGCGGTCACTGTTCAACGACAACAGTGAGAGAGCGAGATTATATGCAAGATAAGCTTATGCATGCGCGCTTACTCTTCAACGGCAACAGTAAGAGAACAATGGTAGATGCATGTTGAGAGTGACTCATACACGCACACTACGAACAACAAGAATGCGAACGAAAAGGGCAGCTTACACATGCGCACAACAACAACAAACAGAGCATGCGTTCTTATCTATGTATCTAGCAATAAGCCGGGCTTAAGACTACTATTAGCATTAGGTCGCGATGCTAATTAGAAAAAAAAGGAAAGGGGATTCGAACTAGAGAATCGATATGGAACGGACATGGTCGGCAATTAACATGAAGGGTTACACGTGGACTTGGACAACGAAGGCATCTGCTGCACCAAATAACACATTAAAATTTTAATTAAAATTATAAATTGAAAATTGTACAATAACTTATAAATTATAAGTGATAAAAAAATAATAAGAAAAACAAAACCTAAACATCCTACAAATGACATGGACGCAAAACAACACGTTAAAATTATCTACCTCATCAACAACCAAACAACCACTACCACTACAAACCGGGGACGGGTTTGCGCCTGTATGGTAAAGCTGCTGATAGGTTTTAACTTGGCAAAGCCCAGCGCGATTCATACGTGGCAATTTCCAAGCATCTCATCGCCTCCACGCGGCGTCACGCGGTAACAGTTCCCTGGCTAAGATGAGAAGGCGGGTCTGCAGGTTCTCAATGGACTGAAAGACATTCCATAATCCAGCATGTGACTGTCCCCGGATCGGGCGGCATGCTGGTTAGCGACTGTCCCACATTGGGCGGCTAGAACAGGGTAGCTACACCAACTTACTAAGGTGAGAGTGCCCCTGGCAGTAGGGAAAAATGCCCTGGTTAAGGTTAACCATAATGGAAGTTTTTAAAGGAGTTGAAGTTATGGTGTAGGGTTTCGGAAGATCAGTACCGGTGGATGTGTGGGGTGAGCAAGCGGGCCCCCGGCCGTTGATATCCATCGACCGCAATGCTGAAGAGGTGGCAAACATGGCCCCTTCAGCAGCTATTGCTACATGTTATTGTTGCGCGAGCGTCGAACATATTAGTGTGCCACCGCAAAAGGTGGGAGCCAAGTCTCCACCTGTTTCTCCCCTCCGTCCCGTGGAGCTATCTACGTCATGGCAGAATGAGGACTTGCGCAGGATTCTGGATAGGATGCAAGCCAGAATAAGCACGCTTACGGCTGCTTTTGAGGCACAACGCCATGTCACTAAGGAGACCAAAGGAGTGGTGGCAGAGCTCGCCGCTCTTAGAATCAGAGCATTGAAGCTGCAGGAGGGCAACCAGAAGGATGTCCCTTCAAAAATATCGGGACCCAAACGGAAGCCCACCAGAAGAAACGCCCCCCAGTCCCAAAGACCAAGGGTGGAGCGAAAGAGACGGCCCGTGTTAGTGGGCACCGGGCGGATGCAATGTGGCAACCTATGCTGAAGTGTCCAAGACCCCTAGCAGTAAAACCAGCGAATGGAGGAAAGTGAAGTCCAAACGGCTTCGCAAGAAACAAGCATTAATTTTAAAAAAGACGGGAGAGACCTCCTACGCAGATTCTAAGGACATTGAAGGCGGACCCGAGCCTGGACGAAATAAGGAGAACCCAGAAAGGAGAATTAATACTCGAACTCGTGGGGCAAGTCTCAGGAGGGGTGGTTAAATACAAGGAGGATATTGAGAAGTCCCTCAACGACATTGCAACAGTACGATCAGGTACCCAAAGAACACCTCTTAAGTGTACAGGAATGGACGAGGCAACAACGGCGGAGGACTTGGCTCAATGCCTGCTGGCCCAGTTCCGGAAAAGCCCAGATGCCTTATTTGCTCAGGCGATGTGAATAGGAACCACGTGATCGGCCGATTTGCCTGCCCTATGTATAAGAAGGCCAAACAACAGGAGTAAGGAACCAGCACCATGCAGGACCACATTAAAATTGCGCAGCTCAATGTTAACCTTTGCTCAGCTGTACAGGGTCTCCTTCGTCAAACAGCAGCGGAGGGCAATGTGGACGTGATGCTCCTAAGTGAACCCTACATCCCGAGTGGGGGAAACACAGAGCTGATACTGGATAAGTCAATAAGTTGCCACTCTGGGCTCCACATTCAAGAGATCCGGTCCCCTCTCATACGTGGTTTTGCATACTGCAAACTAAAAGGCATACACTTTTATAGCTGCTATTCCCCACCGAGTGACAGTCCCGAACAATTCGAGGATATGTTGGAGTTCCTAGTCCAACATGCAGGAGGACGTGGCCCTGCCGTTATAGCGGGCGATTTCAATGCATGGGCTATTGAATGGGGGAGCCGAACGTCGAACCGAAGAGGTAGAGCGGTGGTAAACGCAAGGAGCCTGCTCGACATGGTGTTGCTGAACGACGGACTCAACCAGACGTTTGACAACGACAGAGGAGCCTCGTTCATAGACGTCACTTTCGCAAGCAGATCTATAGCAACCAACACCAACTGGGAGGTCCTGGACGATGTCACACTGAGCGATCATTCTCTGATTGCTTTCAACATCAAGCTGAGGAGTGCGACACACAGACAACGAAGGAGCAAGCTTGGTCGAGCCTGGGACACAAGAAAACTTGACAAGGAAACAAATGGAGCCAGAGGTCATGGCGAGTATTGTAGAGGACCTTTTCCCGGTACAAGTCACCCTATGGCAACCGGAGCAGGTGGTGCCTGGATCGCAATTCCCCCGCATCACACCGGAGGAAGTTACCCAAGCCGCTATGAGGATAAAACTAAATAAACCCCTGGACTCTATGGCATCCCAGGTGTTGTCATTAAAGCCATAGCAGTAGCCAAACCGTAAATATTCAGTAATACATTCCAGCAATGCTTCACTGGGGGAATATTTCCTGGCCAGTGGAAAAACCAGAGGCTACTGCTACTTCCCAAAGGAAAGGGGGACGCAACTAATGCTAGCAGCTAACGCCCCCTGTGCTTACTGGACATCGTGGGAAAGCTATTCGAACGAATACTCTACTGCAGGATGGAAGCTGTCACAGAGGTATCTAGTGGAATAGACCGCCAACAGTACGTCTTTAGGAAGGGTAGAAGCACGCTTGACGCCCTTACGGTTGTCCGCAACATAGCCCAAAGCGCACTTGCCGGAGACAGATGGCTGGGCGGAGCCAAAGAGTACTGCGCCATAGTGACTCTCGACGTGAAGAACGCCTTCAACACAGCAAGGTGGCCCCTGCCTACCTGAAGGCTGTAATTGGCAACTACTTCAAGGATCGTGTGCTTTGGTATGATACGAAAGATGGCCCAAGAAGGTATCAAGTCACCTCTGGAGTTCCACAAGAGTCGGTGCTTGGCACAATCCTGCGGAACATTATGTACAATGGCATCTTAACCCTCTTTCTAGCTACGTTTCTTGAATTTTTTTTACTTCCTTTTATTTCTTCATTATACGGCTACTTTTATATACTATTCACTTCTAATAGTATATTTATTAGTAACAGTGTAAACCCTATTTACTAATTCTCCTATACATTAATACTTAATATACTATGCTTCTATGTACTATTGCTCCTAATAGTATATACGTAAGTAATAGTTTATTGTCAATATTTTAATACTTCTTTATTCTATACTAATATACTAATATACTAATATATTGATCTGATTAGGTTTTTCTGGGTTTTTCCCAATCCTCGCAACAAATGTTAGATCATTTAATATTCTCATTTTGAACACCCCAGATATTAATATTAACTTTAATTTTTTACTTTAATATTTTGTTTTAAATTTTTATTTTTTATTTATTTATTTATTTAATGTCAACTATTAGCAGTCGACCAGAAAATTACAATTTTTAATATAAATTAAAACTTAAAAAATATATTTTAAATTTAAAAAATGAAATATTTAAGTAAAAAATTTAATTTAATATCTGGGGTGTTCAAAATAAGAATATTAAATGATCCAACATTTGTTGCGAGGATTGGGAAAAACCCAGAAAAACCCAATCAGATCACTGATCAGTAATGAAAATTAGTGCAAGTTACTACGTGCTAAAAAGTTAAGGATATGGTTCTTAATCATATCAAAAGAGGACTTTGAGTTGAAGACTCGGAATAGTCTGTTATAGTCAACACAGAGAACTCGAAAAGGTTCATGCAGAGAGTAGTTAGTATTACAAGTATTTAGAGAAATCGGTGTAAAGTTACAAGTACGTCTCAAAGGTACAGAAAAGATAATTCGGCTCAAAAGCAGAGATGAGTCAATTTTGCCAATTATTAATTTATGTAAAAATAGAACTCCCAGCATCATGCGACGGTTAGTAAGAGATGGGAGGTTAATTAATTGCAATCTACTGTGGTATGGAGGCAAATCAGTACCTGGAACCCAGTTAAAGCCGCGAAGAGCAAAAAGAAGAAACTTCTTTTGAACAGACTCAATTCTGTCTTAGTGTACCGAATATTGAGGAGACCACACACAAGATCCGTATTCCAGAATAGGCCGAACAAGTGAAGTATATAGCAGCTTAGTCGTATAAGGGTCGTCGAATTCCTTAGACCATCGTTTGATAAGTCCAAGAGATTGAGTCGCCTTGTTGACTGTAAGCGCGATATGTTTGTCAAATTTTAATCTATGATCGAGAAGAATTCCCAAATCGGTGACACAGTCTAATCTCTCAAGAGAAACACGGTCGAGCATGTAATTAAATGTGTGAGGCGTGCTTCTATAGAATGACATAACCTTACATTTAGAGCAATTCAGAAACAACAAGTTGCATTTACACCAAGCAAAAAACAAATCCAGGTCCGATTGCAATAAACAAAGAGAGTTGTTGTCATTATATGTGCTGTGAGTGAAGGAAAATAGACGGGAGATCGTTAATGAATAAATTAAAAAGTAAAGGCCCAAGGTGGCTACCCTGGGGTACACCAGAGGTAACAAAGACAGGCTTAAACAGTGAGGTTTTAATAAGAACTTTCTGGGTTCTACAAGAAAGGTATTCGGAAATCCACATGAGAAGGCTGTGTGGAAATCCGATAGTACTAAGTTTTTTAAGCAAGAGGTAGTGGTTAACGGAATCGAAAGCCTTGCTGAAATCTGTGTAAATTACATCAGTCTGCTTTTTGTTCTGAAAACCTTTAATAACAAGGGAGGTAAGCTCAAGTAAGTTAGTGGTAGTAGATTTCGATTTCACAAAACCATGTTGGCAGGGTGAAATGATAGAGCTACATGAGTGTTGTAGTTGAGATGTTATTAGCTTCTCAAACACTTTAGGCATCGCGGATAATTTGGAAATACCCCTATAGTTTTTAACATCAGACTTTGAACCATTTTTGTGAAGAGGAATTATAAATGATTCCTTCCAAATGGTTGGAAAAGAGCACGAGTTAACAGACAATTCAAATAATTTAAGCAAGGGCTTACATAGAGAATCAGCACAGTACCTAAGTACACATCCTGGTACTCCATCTGGGCCTGGTGAATAACTTGGCTTGATTAAGTTAAGTTCGTTAAGTAACGAACTTTCCAGGATCACAGGACTAAAAATGCAGTTAGATTTCGGCAAGGTATACGGATAAGGGGAATTAGACAGAAAGTTAGAAGATGAATAAGTAGTTTGGAAGAATTCTGCAAAAAGATCGGCTGAAGCCTGATCAGTATTTGCTTTCATGTCTTCATAAGAAACAGATGAGGACAGTAAGGAAGTTTTTCGTTTAGTATTGACAAAGTTGTAGAACTGCCTAGGATTCTGAGCAAATTGCAAACGACAACGAATAAGGTAGTTATTGTAACAACGCGAATTACAAACAACAAAATTTGTTCTGGCTATAACATAACGAGAAAAATCAGAAGGATTATTCGAACTCTTAAACTTTTTGCTAATTCCTTAGAGAACCAAGGAGGTCTGTTAGTTCTCCTGGGTAGCTCATCTGGAACGCATTGGTCAAAATGTGATTTTATAATATTATAAAAGATTGAAGTAGCACTGTTAATGTTAGTACAAGAGTACAGTTGCGACCAGTTTGTTTCTAAAAGTAATGAATTAAGTTTTACAAAATCTGTTTTACGAAAACAGCGTGATTTAACGACAGGGTTAATAGAACAAATATGCTCACATGTAGGCAGTTCAAAAACTAAGTCTAATGTAGGATGATAGGGGTCTTCGGGGACAACTAGAGGACATTTTTGTATTACAGAACTAGAGAAAGGATCCGATGCAAAAATAAGGTCAAGTAGACGACCATTACAGTTTCGAACCGGATTAATTTGAGAGAGAGACATCTCTAAAAGCGAATCGATAAATTCGTGAGATGTGGTTGGCATCAAAACATTTGGAGAATCAGACCATACCACATCCGGCAAATTAAATTCACCAAATACAAAGAGGAAATCACTACTAGAAAGTAGTGACGAAATGGACTCAATAGCAGAAATATGCTCCAGGTATACAGACAAATCGGACTGTGGCGGAATGTAAGAGCACGTTATATATATACAAATATTTTTATATATAAACGGCAATCAATTCAATATTAGTTAAGCAAGGAGATAAAATAGATTTTGATAGAAGATCAGAGTCTACGGCAATAAGCACACCACCTCCTATACGCGACAAACGATCGCATCTAAAAGATGTGTATTTATTGCAAAATAATGAAAAGTCTGAAATTTCGGGCTTTAGCCAGGTTTCAGTAAAGATAATAATGTTAGCATCAAACGAAAAGCTATCTACATAAAGCTTATTAAGTTAAGAGTTAAGCCCTCTAACATTCTGATATATGATGGAAAGTATTAGTTTTTTGCAATGTTAGTAGGAAGAACTACAGGAGAAGGATGCGCTCTTTTTTTGGCCTAAACTCATGAACAATCATGTGTGGAGGCCAGAAATTAGAGTCACATATAGTGTTAAAGAAATTAGAAGACACGTTAATTTTGAAAGAAGAGATTTCTCTAGGAGTAGAGAAGTTAAATTTGGTAACCGATACACTAGCAGAAGATCTACTAGCTATATATCTGACTATCGACTCGCAAGTTGTATCAGCCGATAGTCTAGACACAAAAACTTGTCTACGGGGAGGAATGACAGATAAAGTAGGGAGTAAAGCAGGGGGACTAGCTCCTTTAGAAGGGGCTGGGATAGGGGAGTGCTTATTTTTACATTTTGTAGCTTTCGCTACAGCTCCAGTGATGGTGATGGACCAACTACTGGAGTAGTGGGTGCCGCAACAGGCGTAAATAGCGGAGTGGAATTTGGAAAGGTTCTGGGAGAAGGAGACAGAGAAAGTACAGAGGAAATGTCTAATATGTTAGGAGAGGGATTTAGGGTGGGGGATGGAGAAATGGCAATAGGTACGGGCACAGTTAAAAGCTCAGCTACTTCCGTACGACGCGGCTTAAAATTGAATTGACTAAGCAATTCAACGTTTGAGTCAAAATCGCTCGCCAGTCGTTTAGCTATTTTGCTCATTTTAACAAACTGATTGCGTACCATATTGTACATCTTGCTGAAGTCGCGCTGCATAACATAGCAAGATGGGCACGCCCATCGAATGCCGCCTTTTGGTTTAGCCAAGGCGGAACTGAGTTTATTAATTTTATCGCAGTCACGTCCGGATAAACCAGCGCACTCAGAGTGCATCATATTGTCACACAACCAACAATAAATGAATTGAGGTTGAGCTGACTCAGACACTTTGAGTGAGCACGACTTAAAACAGTAAGACATAATGAAATGTTATTAAAGAGATCAAGAAAAATTCACTCAATAAAAGAAACAGAGGAAGAGTAAACAAACAACGTTACAACAACAAAATGTAAGTTGATACGAACGCAACGCAAAGCGCGAAATGAAAATATAGAAGCAACTACTGCCGAAATTTAGAGCAACAACAACACAGCAGTGACGCCGCGTTAGGTGATGCGCTAAAAACGAAATTAAAAACAAAAACAAAACACAGCACAGACGCCGCGTTGGGAAAAAAATGTAAATAATTACTTACAAGAATAGATTTCAACGAAATAAAAAATCGCAAAGTGCGCGGAAACACAAAATAAGTTGAAAGCACAATAATACACAATTTAAAAAGCAGGTAAAGAAGGATAAAATGTTAATTTGAATAGAGCGCGAAAAAATTACACTACTAGGCTACTAGATATCGATAGATCGATTTAAATTATATAACTTCAGTTTTAATTTATATTGAAATTTATATTAATGTTACTTTCAAATTTTGGTCGACTGCTATTAGTTGATATTAAATAAATAAATAAATAAACAATATCTTGCGCATTAACAAACCAAGGGGTACCGTGCTGCATTGCTTCGCGGACGACGTGGCGATTACAGCAGTAGCCAAGACCCTTTCGGAGTTGCAAACCAATTGCAACGAAGCAATCAGGACTGCTACCGAATAGCTCAAGAAGGTGGGACTCAACATTGTGGCCCAAAAGACGGAGGTGGTGTTGTTAAGCAGCAGAAGGGTCGTGGAAAAAATTCAGATCACTACTGACGGGGTCCAACTTGAATCGGCAGAATCCTGCTCGACCATAGACTCAACTTCAGCGAGCATGTGAAACACGCCAGCAGGAAGGCTGCCAGATCGGCTACTGCCCTAGCCCGATTAATGCCCAATGTCGGCGAACCCAGGTTGCCAGCAAGGAGACTTCTCGTTTCTGTAACGAAGGCTACACTTCTGTACGCTGCGCCAATTTGGAGCAGAGTCACGGCGAAGCCGTCGTACCTCAAAGAGGCCCGTGCAGTATACCGCACCATGGCGCTCAGGTTAATTAGAGGCTTCAGAACCATCTCAGAAGATGCAGCGCTCGTTTTGGCCGGTATGCCTCCCGTGGATCTGGAGGTCCAGGCATTGGCCGCAATGCGAGAAGGCGTCAGTCGGACTGTGGCGTACGAGCTGCTACTTGCAAAATGGCAGGCCAGATGGCAAGCATCCCGCAAGGGACGCTGGACATATGAACTTATTCCTGACATCAGAGAATGGACAGCGTGTGAGCACAAGGAGCTGGATTTCCACCTCACCTAATTCCTCACGGAGCACGGCTGCACGCGGGTACCACGCTAGGTTCCATCACGTGGAGTCCGCTCAGTGCGTCTACTGCCTGGACGATGTAGAGTCGGCAGAGCATGTGCTTCTACACTGTACTAGATTCACGTCGGAGAGAGGACAGCTGGGTGCTTTAACTGGTGCCCAACTCGGGTCTGGGGAACTCCTAGCCGCGATGATGGCAGATCGTGACTCCTGGAAGGCGGGCGACACCACTATCATCACCTTGATGAAGCGAGTAAAAGCTGATGAGATAGCCAACAGAACAGTCAGCCAATAGCCGATCGGCCCTGCCCGTGGAGTGGCGGGAAAAGAATACCACTTCAGTTCACTCGACTTGTCGTAAAAGGCGATTAAAGAGCACTCCGAAGTCACGCAAATGATGAAGAAGATAGAGTGCACAGAAGCACCTCATCCTGCTCACCGAAGCATCACCTTAATTCACAGTCCCGGTGAGCGAAGTTCATGGACAGAAGAGCATACGGCGGATTTTAGTGCATAGGCGAGACCCTGATGGGCCTCATATCGTACATACCCATCTACTGGATGTAGATGTGTTAGTGCGTAACTGAGACCCAGTTGGGCCTCGAATCGCACATATCTATCTACAGGAGGTAGATGTCGAATCTTTCAAAGATTTTTTGGCCGGGGTGCAAACCGAAAAAAAAAAAAACTACAAGTTAAAATTACATAATAATTTATAAATAATAAATAATCAAAACAACAAGATTAACGGCAATAGCAACAACCACAGCAATACACACAAACACACACCCGAGGCACAATACCGTGTGATGAGCGGTCTAAAGAATACTATCACAGCCATAGCCTTGTCATAAAAGGCGACTAAAGTGTCATGCGGATGTATCTGTTAAGAGAGTTGCCTCTAGTAAGGCTTGTGCCGTGATCGCCATTGAATTGGATAAGACCAAGTAATTTCTCTTTTTAACAGTTATAGCAGCGCGCAACCTCCGGCCAGTCAGATGAGTGGCTAGTAGAGTTGCCCCTAGCGGGCATAATGATCCTGTTTTCCATTAGCTTGGTAATCAGGTAATTACTCTTTCTGGCAGCTCGCACCCTCTGGTAAGATTCCAGGTATCCCCTGAATAGACATGCTACTCTGTGAAACGACTAACTAATGCATGAAGGCGAATAGAGTCGAGACAAGTAAGGCTCTAGATGTGACCACTAGAAACCCCCTTTTTGTTTTAGAAGACCGCTGGGCTGACGGTCATCAGTATTCTAGCACCTTAGTAAGCGGAGTGAAATCTTGCTGAAATGGCTGCTGGGTTAATGCTGGTATCGCCCCCGTCCCGTCAATAATTGGCAAGTCTCTAAAGCACGTTCCAAGTATCGTCATCTTCAGGTGGGTGGTGCAGGCTCGGTTAAGTTTCTCCCGACTAACGCGGATCCGGCCCTGAATTCACGTACTCATAAGTTTGTGAGTCAACCCTTGCATGGCCTCCCTGCTTGCATAGATAACCATTGGATTATAACGCGACTGTATACCGATCATGAATAACGGCTTAAGAGTTGAAACCCCACAAATAAAGGAGAGGAAGAACACGTTTGATAAGTGCAGCAAAGTGGCAAGGTCTCCAAGACCTCTAGCAATGCCCAAGTAGCAAGAGTTGAGGTAGAGGCGAGGCCAAACACAGCTATTGCTGATCTCGGTCAGCAAATTCGGTTTTTGGTAAAAACGATGATGGACAAAACAGGCTGTCCATTAATAAGGAAACGCGAGATGCTGTTGAGCAATCAAAAGTGTCGTATGAGCTGGTAGCTATCCAGGTTCAAGACAACACTGGAAAGGAGGAAATTCGTGCGAACCAGTCGTCGCAAACTTCGCCACTGTTTCGAACAATAGTCGAAACAAAGAGAAGACAGCCCACTAAGGCTCCTACGCCGCGTATTAGACGTAACAAATCCGATCTCGTTACGCAGACGGAGGAGCAACCAGTGTCAGTGGATGACTCGTTTAGCGAAGATGATACGCAGAAGAAGGCTGGCGCCTGGGTGGCTGAAAGTCATCTCGAAAAAGAAACAGCCGAAAGCAAGAAAGGAGCTTAGCGAAAATACGCGATCCAATGCGATTGTTATAGCGGCGAAGTGAGCTCAGCTACTCCGACATTTTCCGGAAGTTGAAAACGGATGAAAGGCTGCAAGGTCTTGGGGAAGCAGAAGATAAGAAGAACCCAGAATGACGAGCTCTTGTTGCAGCTTAATAAATTTGGAGAGCAGGCAGCCGCCTTCAAGACCCTTGTAGACGCGACCAAGCTGCTGTGCGTTCGCTAAGCCTCCGGGTTTCTATCCAGTGCAAGGATCTGGACGAGATTACCACAATAGACGATGTCTTAAATGCGCTGAAATTGCAGGTGAAATTGACTGATGTTAATGCAGATAGCATCACCTTGCGAAAAGCGTATGGCGAAACCGAAACTGCCACTATTAGGCGTCCGCAGAGAGCGCTAAACAAGCTTTGCAGGTTGGCAGACTCAAAGTGGGCTTGTCAAGCTGTCGTTTCCGTTTTAAGCATCACAAAATGCTTCCGGTGCTTGGAGTTCGACAACAGACACTGTAAGATTGACGTCGACAGGTCAAACTTGTGCAGAAAGTTCGGAAAAGGAGGACACTTGGCGAAGGTTTGCACGGAGGAACCGCAATGCATGCTCTGCAAGGACATAAGTAAAAAGTGGAAACACTTCGCTGGAAATGGGAGGTGCCCTTTTTTAGGAGCGCGCTCTCTAAAAAATCATCATGAAGTGCATTCAGTTTAATCTTAATCACTGCGATGCGGCACAGTCCCTCTACAGGGAAACCGTCAGGGAAAACAATACCGACGTTATACTTTTATGCGAGCCATATAAACCGATCAGGAAGTGGTTGGGCAGTCAGTAACTGTAAAAAGCAGCTATCTGGTCCACCAAAATACCACCCCAGGAAGTTAATACTACCTTTGAGGGATTTGTTCGAGAGATACTATTGGGAATAAAATTTTATAGCTGCTATGCTCCACCAAGCTGGGACGTGGAAAGGTTTAAGCAAAATCAGTTAAACATCACCGAAGACTCGCGAGGTCGTGCGCCAATAGTAATCGCAGGAGACTTCAACGCCTGGGCTGTAGAATAGTGCAGCAAAGAGACAAGAGCCAGAGGATCCAGTCTGCTGGAACAATTTTCAACGAAAGACTTAGGATTAGCGAATGCTGGCGAAGAATTCACTTACTGGAAGGCCGCAAGATGATCTACTATTGATCTCACTTTTCTGAGCCCTTCATTGTGCAGAAAAACTGTATGGAAGGTTAGCGAAGAGTTCACGGATACCGACCATAATGCGATCTTCTTACCGATCGGTGAGAAAAGGCGTAGAGCTCAGTGGATAACCGTAAACGGCGCCAAGTGGAAAGATAACTGTCTTGATACGGAAATATCCTCAGACTTTCTGTGTCAAAGCGAGTGGAGTCCGGTTGGTTCAGCAGACGATATTGCACAAAGTCTGTCTGCGAGCTTGGCTAATGCGTGTGACTCCACCATGCCTCGCCGTAAACCATGTAGACGTGAGCGAACTCAGGAAAGCTTGCCTGCGAGCAAGGTGATGCTGCCAAAAAGCCTGAGGTCGTTCAAACTTCGGTGTGCTCCTTGAAGTCTTCAGAGTAGCTAAGCGAGCAGCTAAGCCGTCGACATTGACCCTTGGGGTACGGCCTACAGGGCTGTCACTAAGACACTTAGTAGTCAGGAGACGCTTAGAGTGGCTTGCCATAATATGTTAAGCAATATCATAGTGGCGCTTTTCCCTGAGCATCCCCAGCCAGAAGAGATTACCCTCGACACAGACAATGAGCCATGGCGTCTAGTCAGCGAAGAGGAGGTAGTTGCAGCAGCCAAGCAGATTGGCGATAGGAAAGCCCCCGGTCCGGATGGTTGTTATAAGCCCATTGAAATAAGCCAATAGAGGATACCGTCCAATCTCTCTGCTAAATACGATTGGCAAGATCTTTGAGAAAATCATCCACAGCAGACTGTTACCCGTAGTTGAGGACAAGACAGCGCTATCAAAGTCCCAGTACGGATTCCAAAAAGGTAGATCGACGGTAGACGCTATCTAGGCAGTGGTCGACATCGCCTCTAGAGCGATTGAAGGTGTACGGTGGAGATGGGGTACCAAAGAGTATTGTGGTGTTGTGACGCTAGACATTCTACTGTCAACGTCTTTTACTCGGCGAGATGGGCATCCAAAAAAAGTGGTCTTCTTAAAATTGGTATACCTAGCTACCTGCTGAGAATAATATCGAGCTACCTATCTGATAGAGTGTCGGAGTACGACACAGACAGAGGCCTTAAATACTACAAGATGACGGCCGGTGTTCCACAGGGATCGGTCCTAGAGTCGAGCTGCCTTTGGGGTGTAAACTCATTGGCTTCGCTGACGACCTTGCACTGGTAGTAGTGGCAAAGAATATCAAAGAGGTGGAAGTGGCTGCAACTGCCTTGATTAAAATTGTCGCAAGGTGGGTGGAGGAAGCTGGGCTTGATCTAGCAGGCCATAAAACGGAAGCTATTAGAACTGCTAACTAGTAGAAAATATGTAGAGTACATGAGCGTAAATGTGAGCGAGTCAACGATAAAGTCCAAACCGTTTATCAAGTATATTGGTGTCATGGAAGACAACAAATTAAGCTTTCATCAACATATGAAGTATGTCAACGAGAAGGCCTCCAAAGTGCAGGAAGCCCTTTCGAGGATGCTTTCAAACATTGGCGGACCGAAACCCGGAAGACGTTTGCTTATGGCAAATGTAGTAGCCTCAATACTGCTGTATGCTGCACCAATATAGGCATCAGTAGAAGCTGAAGTGCTTGGCGAAGAAGTTGAAGACGCCGTACGGGTTGGCGGCACTTCGACTAATATCCGGATTCAGAACAGTTTCCGAGGATGCTGCACTTGTTTTGGCAGTTATGATCCCAGTGGAGATACTAGCGACGAAAAATTCTGGCGATATACAAAACACGCACTCAAGAGGGGAACATAGTACCCGTTGAGGCCATTCGGAAGAGGGGAGGCAAATGTCTGTGGTTACATGGCAAGATGGGAAGAAGGAACCAAAGGAAGTTGGACATTCCGGCTTATTCCCTGCATTGCAGAAGATGTGAAAAAGAGCGACGTGTTGCGGTGAATGCCTAATTTAGGCTACCCTTCCCCGCGAAGTAATACTTTAGTTTTGTACGTATGCGCAGGAGATGTTTTCTCGCGACTCGTGCATATTGTTACCACGGGCTAACGCATCTTTAGAAGATTCTCATCCCGACTGGCGCTCCAGTAAAAAAATAAAAATAAACACCCGAGGCACAACCACAGCAACAAACACACACACACACGAGGCACAACAACAGCGACACACATACACACACACGAGGCACAACAACAACAGCAACACACATAAGGCACAACAACGATAGCATCAACCACAGAACACGGCCACGAGGCACAACAACAGCAGCTGCCACCACAGACACAGACAGCAACGCAAACACACACACGAGGAACACGACGGGGTAGCGCCTGTATGCTCCATACGGAGCATCTCAAGCATCTCATCGCCTCCACGAGGCGTCTCCGGTAACAGCTCCTTCGTCACCCGACTGGGAGGCTGGCTAAGATGAGAAGGCGGGTCTGATAACAAGAACTTCGAAAATCCAGTATGCGTCTGTTCCCGTACCGGGCGGAATACTGGTTTGCGTCTGAGTTTACAGTGCAAGGAGTTGGAAACCCAGTGCCGGCGGTTGTGAGGAGTGAGCAAGCGGGCCCCAGCCGTCGATAACCAGTGACCGCAATGCTGACGAGGTGGCAAACATGGCCTCTTCAGCATCAAATGCTACAAGTCAGAAGAGAAGAAGCCTGCCGATGCAAAAACCATCAGGAGCAAAGACTCCCCGTGGTTCACTGCTTCGACTATTGAATCTCACCACGGCGTGGTAGAACGAAGACCTGCGCAGCATAGAAAGGGTGAACGGTAGGATAAGCGTACTCCTATCGGCGTTCGAGACGCAGCGTCAAGTCACCAAGGAGACGAAAGGTGTAATTGCTGAATGAGTCCACATACGCCAGCGTGGCCGAAAAACCAAATACCGCCGCGGAATGGATGAAGGGGAAGCCCAAAAAGCTCCGCAAGAAACCAGAGGTATTAATTATCAAAAAGACAGGAGAAACCTCATACACGGTAATGCTGCGTAAGCTCAAGGCGGATCCGAGCTTGGACGACCTAGGTAAGTATGTCCGAAAAATTAGAAGAACCAAAAAAGAAACGTGCTGTTTGAAATAAAGGAGAAAACCACTGGGAGTGTATCCAAAATCAGAGAGGGGATTGAAAAGTCTCTTAATGAGTTGGCAGCAGTGCGCTCAAGTGCGCAGAAAATTCCGTTGAAGTGCTGCGGAATGGCCGAAGCAACGTCAGCAGAGGAACTCTCCCGATGCCTAGTTGCCCAGTTTCAAGACCTGGACTTCAGCCCTGCTGATGTACGATGGCTTAGAAGGTGACCTTAGACTGGTCGAGGTGCTGCATAACTAGAGACGAGAAACAGCTTAGGTGTTTCAGATGCCGTGCATATGGCCACGTATCCACCACCTGCAAGGAAGTGGACCATGCGCTGATCACTTTCAGGGTCCAGGTGGTGAGTGCGATACCTCGACAACGAAAAAAGGTACTGGGACGAGCCTGGGACACCAGGAAATTGGACAGAGACATGCTAAACTAAGTAATAGATATTCTGACCACCCCATCTGGGCATGCCGAAGATATGGTGTCCGACCTAGCTAGAGTGCTGGAATCGACGTGCATCGCATTAATACCTAGGAAGAGGACAGGAAAACCGAAGCCGCCTGTTTACTGGTGGAGTGAAGCACTGAAACACCTAAGGACTGAGTGTCTCAGGAGGAGGACAATCGCGCAGAGAGCCAGAAGAAACGCCAACTACGCACAGTTACTCGATGCCTAAACTACGTGCTAAAAAGTTAAGAATATGGTTTTTAATCGTATCAAAAGACGACTCTGAGTTGAAGACTCGAAAAAGTCTGTTATAGTCAACACAGACAACTTTAAAAGGTTCATGCAGAGAGTATAACGAGTACTTAGAGAAAGTGCTGTAAAGTTACGAGTAATTTGGCTCAATAGCAGAAATGAGTCAATTTTGCCAATTATTAATTTATGTACAAATAGAACTCCCAGCAACATGCGACGGTTAGTAAGAGATGGGAGGTTAATTAGAAGCAATCTACTGTGGTATGGAGGCAAATCAGTACCTGGAACCCAGTTAAAGCCACAAAGAGCAAGAAGAAACTTCTTTTGAACAGACTCAATTCTGTCTTGGTGTACCGAATATTGAGGAGACCACACACAAGATCCGTACTCCAGAATAGGCCGAACAATAGAAGCATATAGCAGCTTAGTCGTATAAGGGTCGTCGAATTCCTTAGACCATCTTGTGATAAATCCAAGGGGTTAAGTCGCCTTGTTGACCGTAAGCGCGATATGTTTGTCAAATTTTAATTTATAAGCGAGAAGAATTCCCAAATCGGAGACACAGTCTATTCTCTCAAGAGAAACCCGGTCAAGCATGTAATTAAATGTGTGAGGCGTACTTCTATAAAATGACATAACCTTACATTTAGAGCAATTTAGAAACAACAAGTTGCATTTTGTCAGGGTGTAAATTCCCGCTTCGGGATATATACTCTGACATATTTCGATGGAACTGGTCAACCCAAATGAAGGTTCAGAGGTACCAGCGGGGACGTAGATATTAAGAATAAGGATAAAATTAGATTAGATTAGGCTAGAAGAAAATTATGAAGTACTAGCAAATAAGCATAACAACAGAGTATGAGAAAGCACAAGCACAATTTGTCATCATTGAACAACAGCAGAGGCAACGACGGCAAAAAACTGAGTTTTCGGAGAAGTACAGGGGAAAGCTTTCGCTCAGCGCGCTCGCTAGTGGGGCGAAGTGCCTCGTAAAGCAATGGAAAAGCAAGCATACAGAGCTTTCGCTCTAAATGCACCAAGGGAAGCTTAAGTCTCAGCGACCGGGCCAATGCAGCGATCAAGTGCACCGAAGCTTTTTACCAGAGCGAGCATTTGTGCGTTAGACGAACGCAATGCGGCGTTCTGAGCATGCGTTTAAGCAGTAACAGTGTCAAAGCGCCGCTCAGAAGTTACATGCATGCACTAATACTACCCAAGCGCCGCTCAGAAGTTACATGCATGCACTAATACTACCAAAAGCTCCGCTCAGAGGGAACGAAATGGCTCCCATGGACTTCGTTTACAGAAAACGCGCATGCGCCGGGCTGGAAAAGGAACAACAAAGCACACGCATGTACAGCGGGATTAGATCAATACAAATGCAATATAACAGGGGGATAACAGAGTAAACTTAAAATTTAACAGAAGTAGGTCAGTAGGCTAATGAGGAGTGGGAGAGAAATTAGTCTTTGTGGAAGCTACAACATAACCGGGTTGAATCCACGCAAGTGTACGTAAACGAACCACGATAGCCCAAAAGACAAGGAAACACTAAGTGACAAACACGGAAAACAAACGAGGAATACGGCAACAATAGCAACAATGACGACAACAGCGACAAAAATGGAAAACAATCGAGTAATACGGCAACAATATCAACAAAGACGACAACAGCGGCAAACACGCGAGAACCAAACGTCAACACGGCAACGATAACCAACACGAAAAACAGCGGCGATATCAGGAGTAACGGGACACGGTAACGGGACTACAGCAAAGATAACAGGAACAGTCGACAACCATGAGCCTGTACAACGGCAACCAACCGGACAACGAACCAGCGGAGTCAGCGGCCACTAACGGCACCGCCAGCCCGCGACTGATTGCGACAAGTGAAGCATGGGGTAAGCTAGCAACATGCTTGGCTCACAGTAGCAGTAGTGGGGTTGGTGGTGCGGTTAGTAGCTTCAGTAGCCATAGAACCGGTAACTTAGCGAGTAAGAGAATAGTACTAAGAATAAAACAAATGTGAAAACTTAAGAGCGGGGATAGAACCCTTTTTGGTTATTCTTGGCCTCGGCCGATCGGACTAGCCACTGATCTCGTCATGGTGGGTGCAGAGATGTAAACCCTCGTTCTCACTATGGCAATCACAGTGGCCGCAGCATTAGGTGACCCTTTTCAACCCCCCCCCAGAGCCGAGTACCACTCGGCCACGCCCGATTAACGGCCCAACTTTGGAGGGAAGCCACACCAAATCTCGTTTCCCTTACAAAACTTTGCTGTTAGGAACCCTGGACGTGACGGAGTCTACCCCGGCCAGAGAACTTCCTTACAGATGGCGCCCGAGCAGGGACTCGAGATTTGGTTTTGGCATACCCATTGGAGCGAGATGGAGTCGTTAGCACGGCCTGTCACGCTCTTGGGATTATCTCAACGTTTGAAGAATTAATGGGGAAATGACCTTTAACCCCGTACGAATAAAGGCCCGAAAAGACATACAGGGAATCAAAGGCAGGAAGAGGCAGACAAAAGCTGCTCACTCACATTAATCGCCCTCCAAGGATCCATCCCCGCCTGGTTCTGAGGACAAGTGGTGGCTAGGCTTACCTTAACTTCCTATACCGCCAGATCACCGGTGATGTATCGTCAGGAGCAGCAGCGTAACAGGATCATGGGAGCCGGCAGCGCTGTTTGGCGCGGCAGCGAGGCTAGGAGTAACGGCATAACGGGATACGGAGCGCCGGCAACGCTGCTTAACGGGGCAGAGCGACTGACAGCAGCACTGATCAGCCCTATATAAGGCGAGCATCGAGAGCACAGGGACAGTCAACGACAGTGAGCCAACAGGAACACATCGAGGCAAGCACCAGCAAGGAGCCTCACAGCAACGAACAGGATTACACAAGGAAACCAAACTACAAAGGAAACTTAGACAGGATCCCCGGATTCTTGAGAAAAGGATTGGTTCATTTATACAGGATCATCACATAAGAAACAACATAGGCGTAAGATGGATATCATACCTTCAGAAGGACGAGCACCAAACCTTGGCAACGGAGTTTGGACTAGGCACCAGAGAACAGAGATACCAAACGCAAATTGTCGGCGGAAGAACTGCTGCAGCTGCCAATTCCGTCGCTATTGGCACCTGTCCGTACCAGCAGCCAGGACCGAACTGGACCGACCATTGAGTCACATCTGGCCAAACGGGAGGAGCTGACATGCGCTGCACTGGCGGACAAACTCCGGAACTGGGAAATAACCTTTAACGGTGAAGGTGATCCGCTGAGCTTCTTGGAGAAAGTGGAGGAGCGGCTCAATATCTATCGGGCTAATCCAGAACAGTTGCCATGCGTATTATCGGGGCTACTGTATGGTAAGGCCGAGGACTGGTATCGGGCATTACAGATGCAGGAAGCCTCATGGGCTCGTTTCAAAAGGGAGTTCCTAAACTTATTTTTGCCACCGTCTGGAAGACACTATTCGGAGCCGACATCATGGCAGCTCCAGCCAAAAGAATCAAGGGATCTACGGATGCGGTAGCCTGGCTACGACTACGGAAAAGACACCGGACTCAGGCATTCGTCACCAGGAGCCCTGGATCGCCGTATTCTTGGAGGAGGAATTAGCGTTGTTCGACGGACTGTCCGTAGTATTACCAATTGCGGAACATACAATTGTCATGAAGGATGACAAACCGGTAAAGCAACGGTATTACCCCAAGAACCCGGCCATGCAAAAAATAATCAACTTGCAGGTGGACGAATTATTACGTGATAGACGAATCGAGCCCTCAAAGAGCCCACACAGCGCGCCCATAGTCCTGGTAGGGAAGAAGACGGGGAGACGAGTATGTGCGTGGACTATCGGCAACTGAACGCATGATCAATATTCACTACCTCGGATCAACCACATCCTGGAGCGGCTTCGAAATGCACGCAATATATCCACGCTGGATTTAAAGAGTGGGTATTGGCAGATTCCCTTGGCTTTACAAAGTCGGGAATATACAGCATTTACAGTGCCCGGCCGGGGTCTCTTCCAATGGAAGGTGAGGCCATTTGGGCGACACTCTGCACCAGCTACGTTCCAGCGCGCCCTCGATAGCGTCATCGGGGCGGAGATGGAGCCGTATGCCTTTGCCTACGTCGACGACATCATCGTCGATAGTCTTACGGCAGAAACACACGCCCAATATCTACAGGAAGTGTTTTGCGAGATTACGATTGAATCAGAAGAAATGTTGTTTTTTTGTTATTAGCAAGGAAGGAATTTACACAGACCCAGATAAAATTTCAGCGGTGCAGGGTTAGCACCCCCCAGTTCGGTTAAAGAGCTGCGACGTTGTCTGGATATCGCCTCCTGGTATAGTCGATTTCTGCAAAATTTCGCGAAGACAGTGCAGCCTATGACGAGTCTGCTGAAGAAGGGCAATAAGTGGAAGTGGAGCGACGAACAACAGGCAGCGTTTGAACAACTCAAAGACAAGCTGACACAGGCTCCGGTGTTACCCTGTCCGGACTTCGAGGCACAATTCGTACTACAGACATATGCTAGCGACTACGGAATCGGAGCTGTATTAACGCAGCAGATCGACGGTAGCGAACGAGTCATCGCATACGTCAGCCAACGGCTACTCGCTGCAGAAGAAAACTATTCAGCAACGGAAAAGGAATGTCTGGCGATTGTTTGGGCCATACGGAAACTACGGTGCTACCTAGAAGGGTGATCACGGATCATCATGCGTTGAAATGGCTCAATTCGATTGATAACCCAACAGGTCACATAGCTCGGGGGCATTGGAGCTGCAACAATACCGGTTCGACATCCACTACAGCCATTACAGCGAGCAACGGAAGAAACACCTTCATGTCCATGGCTGCAGCGACTAGGAAAACGCATCCAGGAACAGCCGGAGAAATCATCGGAACTTGTAGCAGAGAACGGGCAGATCTATCGCCATCTGGGTCACCGACCAGAAAAAGAGGGTTATAAACCTTGGAAACTTTGGGTTGCGAGCGGGGATAGAAGACGAGTATTGGAGGAGTGCCACGATCATCCCACCACCGGCCACCTGGGAATACGGAAAACCATTGTCAGAGTGATCCAGCGCTACTATTGGCCGGGACGTAATCCGATATGTCAACCAGTGTGACCGCTGCCAACGATACAAGGTGAGCCATTGGAAGCCGGCTGGACAAATGCATACACGTCAACCACAGGGTCCGTTTGATATTGTATGCGCGGACTTCGTGGACCACTAGCACGCTCTAAACATGGAAATACTGGTATTTTTCGACGTGTTCTCCAAATGGGTGGAGTTGATCCCGTTAAGGATGGCCACCACCGCTCATTTGGAGAAAACATTGCGGGAATATATCCTCCGACATTTTGGAACCCCTCGTAGGTACGTTTGCGATAATGGAACGCAATTCAAGAGCCGCTCCCTTAGGGAGGTCTATGGATTGGCAGGGATGGAGCTGGAGCACACCGCACCATACTCACCCCAAGAGAACCTAACGGAGAGGGCAAACAGGACGGTCAAGACGATGATAGCTCAATACATCGAGGGAAACCAAAGTGCATGGGACGAACTGTTATCGGAGTTGAATCTGGCAATAAATAGCAGCCCTTCAGACACCACGTTACTCAGCCCTGCTTGCCTGGTCTCGGGACGAGAGCCTAAACTGCACTACGAAGAGGTCACACCAAGATTAGGAGAGCCGAGTGAGAGCCCAGAATCCAAGGCTAGCCGGCTTCAGGATATATACAGAGTGGTGAAAGATAAAACGCAACGGGCCTCTCAGGAGCAGAAGAAGCACTACGATCTACGCCGTCGGGAATAGAAGCCGGCCTTAGGAACACTACTGTTGGTTCGACAACTCCATTTGCCATTGTCCAGCACCGCAGAATGCTTTGTGGCGAAATTGGCATCAAGGAATGACGGGCCGTACAAGGTGGTCAAATTCATCGCACCAACAATAGTGCGGCTCCAGAATCAGTCGAGCAGACAGAGGAAGACGGCAAACGTCAGCGACCTGAAGCAATACCAGGAACGGGCCCAGGACAATGAAGAAGACACAGCGAATGCCACACACACCACTGAGTAAGCAACAGGCAGCGAGCTCACGGGGGCCACTTGTGAGGGCGTGCCATCACAACGTCCCTGCCCCAAAAGGGGCCATCGACAACTGTACGCCTGAGAACCTTGCCCACTTAGTAGTTGTCATTACATGATAAGCACAGCTTCACATCATCGGCCTAGAGAAATCTTTTCTTTTAAAATTAAATTCTCTTCAGATTTCTTTAACACTATATGTGACTCTAATTTCTGGCCTCCACAGATGATTGTTCATGAGTTAAGGCCAAAGAAACGACCGCAACCTTCACCTGTAGTTCTTTCACTAACATAGTAAAAAACTAACACTTTCCATAACTTATCAGAATGTTAGAGGGCTTAACTCTAAACTTAATAAGCTTAATGTAGACAGTTTTTCGTTTGATGCTAACATTATTATCTTTACTGAAACCTGGCTAAAGCCCGAAATTTCAGATTTTTCATTATTTTGCAATAAATACACATCTTTTAGATGCGATCGTTTGTCGCGTATAGGAGGTGGTGTCCTTATTGCTGTAGACTCTGATCTTCTATCAGAATCTATTTTTCCCCTTTCCTAACTAGCATTGAATTGATTGCCGTTAAAACCATATATATAAATGTTTCTATAAATATAACGTGCTCTTATATTCTGCATATTCTGAGCATATTTCTGCTATTGATTCTTTTTCGTCACTACTTTCTAGTAGTGATTACCTCTTTGTATTTGGTCACTTAAATTTGCCAGATGTGGTATGGTCTGATTCTCCAAATGTTTTGATGCCATCCACATCTCACGAATTTATCAATTCGCTCTCTCTCTCAAATGAATCCGGTTCGAAACTGTAATGGTCGTCTACTTGACCTTATTTTTGCATCGGATCCTTTTTCTAGTACTGTAATATAAACTTGTCCTTTAGTTGTCCCCGAAGACCCCTATCATCCTACTTTAAACTTAGTTTTTGAACTGCCTACATGTGATCATATTTGTTCCAATAACCCGGTCGTTAAATCACGCTGTTTTCGTAAAACAGATTTTATAAAACTTAATTCATTAATTTTAGAAACAAACTGGTCGCAACTTTACTCTTGTACTGACATTAACAGTGCTACTTCAATCTTTTATAATATTATAAAATCACTTTTTGACCAATGCGTTCCAGAAGAGCTTCCCAGGAGAACTAATAGACCTCCTTGGTTCTCTAAAGAATTGGCAATGCTTAAAAATTTGAAGTCTAGATATTATAAAAGACTTAAGAGTTCGAATAATCCTTCAGATTTTTCTCGTTATGTTATCGCCAGAACAAATTTTGTTGTTTGTAATTTGCGTTGTTACAATAATTACCTAATTCGTTGTCGTTTGCAATTTGCTTAGAATCCTAGGCAGTTCTACAACTTTGTCAATTCTAAACAAAAAACTTCCTTACTGCCCCCATCTGTTTCTTATGAAGACATGAAAGCAAATACTGATCAGGCTTCAGCCGATCTTTTTGCAGAATTCTTCCAAGCTACTTATTCATCTGCTAACTTTCTTCCTGTGATCCTGGAAAGTTCATTACTTAACGAACTTAATTTAATCAAGCCAGGTTATTCACCAGGCCCACATGGAGTACCAGGTACTTAGGTACTGTGCTGATTCTCTATGTAAGCCCTTGCTTAAATTATTTGAATTGTTTGTTAACTCGTGCTCTTTTCCAACCATTTGGAAGGAATCATTTATAATTCCTCTTCACAAAAATGGTTCAAAGTCTGATGTTAAAAACTATAGGGGTATTTCCAAATTATCCGCGATGCCTAAGGTGTTTGAGAAGCTAATAACATCTCAACTACAACACTCATGTAGCTCTATCATTTCACCCTGCCAACATGGTTTTGTGAAATCGAAATCTACTACCACTAACTTACTTGAGCTTACCTCCCTTGTTATTAAAGGTTTTCAGAACAAAAAGCAGACTGACGTAATTTACACAGATTTCAGCAAGGCTTTCGATTCCGTTAACCACTATCTCTTGCTTAAAAAACTTAGTACTATCGGATTTCCACACAGCCTTCTCATGTGGATTTCCGAATACCTTTCTTGTAGAACCCAGAAAGTTCTTATTAAAACCTCACTGTTTAAGCCTGTCTTTGTTACCTCTGGTGTACCCCAGGGTACACCTTTACTTTTTAATTTATTTATTAACTATCTCCCGTCTATTTTCCTTCACTGCTATTTATTTATTTATTTATTTAATGTCAACTATTAACAGTCGACCAAAATTTGAAAGTAACAATACAATTTTAAATATAAATTAAAACTGAAAAATATAATTTAAATTTAAAATTAAGTAAGTAAGTAAGTTAAGTTCGTTAAGTAATGAACTTTCCAGGATCACAGGACTAAAAGTGCAAATAGATTTCCGCAAGGTATACGGATAAGAGGAATTAGGAAGAAAGTTAGAAGATGAATAAGTAGTTTGGAAGAATTCTGCAAAAAGATCGGCTGAAGCCTAATCAGTATTTGCTTTCATGTCTTCATAAGAAACAGATGAGGGCATAAAGGAAGTTTTTCGTTTAGTATTGACAAGGTTTTAGAACTGCCTAAAAATGTGAGCAAATTGCAAACGACAACGAATTAGGTAATTATTGTAACAACGCCAATTACAAAAAACAGAATTTGTTCTAGCGATAACATAACGAGATAAATCTGAAGAATTATTCGAACTCTTAAGTCTTTTATAATATCTAGACTTCACATTCTTAAGCATTGCCAATTCTTTAGAGAACCAAGAAGGTCTAACTAATGCACAATACACAAAACAAGAACTACAAGCGCTGGGACGCAGTGTTTTTGGAATGATGCAAGCTAAACAGCTATAAAAAGAATGAGAGAGAAAGAACTAAGGGAGAGCGGCAAACACAAAAAGCAGCTACAACAAACAGTGTTAGAATGCCTAACTGCATGCAAATAAGAAAGAGCGCTAAAACGAAACTGTTAGAGAGCAAGATAGCTGACAGTAACAACAACAAGGTCTGCGCGAGAATGCACCGACGCTAAAACAGAAAAGCAAAAACAAAACTTACAGATGAGAAAAATATTATTATTAAAAGGGTTGTAACACAATATATTAAAAAATTGTTAACTTGAAAAGAAGTAACGATTGAAATAGTTTTTATCATAACTTTGTAGTAAATAGTTTGAATAATTGGGAAAAAAAATTTGATTTGCATGAGGCAAAAACTTTTGTTAATTTTATAAATTTTTTTCTTTCAACTGTTTAAATTTCTGAAAAATCGAATACAAAGTTTAATTTCAGAAAACCGTTAGTGTATAATAATATACTTGAGTCGATGTATAGCTTCGAACTCGTATAAAAATACACACTAGAGTCGACGTTTAGTTTCGAACTGGCTCGCTCGGCTGAGCGAACCTTTATTTATTGTAAAATTCTTACTCTAACAATATCCTTATCTCTAATGCAGTCGTTAGTAAGACGACTGCGTGTTTATTATTTATTACGGTCGCTTGTAAGACGATCGCTTATCCACATCTGGAACTCATTTATGCCCAATCCCTATCCTGACACAAGCGGTTATGATAAGTGCTGTTGTAAGATATTGAGCTGCGCGCAGACGTGCAGCGTATCATGTTCATACTTGAACAGTTAGTTTCTAATTGTGTCAGATTAATATACAAATATAATTTATGTGATTTGTGTGAAATTGACAAATTAAACACCTAAAAAAAACAGAATAATATTTGAGGGATCCTCGGATAAACGACCCCAAAAATTCATGAAAACTTACAGTGCGGCTTTTTTTTAGTTGCTGGATGTATTTACAGAACTCTTCCAATCTTCTTATTCGTGTTCTAACTTTCTCTCTAATTTCCCTTATTCTTATACCTTATCGAATATAACTGTGTTTTTGTCCTGTCCTGTCCTGTCATCTTAGAAAGTACCAGAATGTGTACTTAGGCACTGTGATGTGTCTCTATGTAAACCTTTGGATAAATTATTTGAATTGTATGTTAACTCATGCCTTTTCTCAACCATTTGAAATGACTGGTTTATTATCCCTCTCCATAAAAAAGTCCGATTTTAAAAACTATAGGGGTATTTCCAAATTGTTCAAAAAAGCAGACTAATGTCGCTTACACAGATTTCACCAAAGCTTTTGATACTGTTAACCACTATCTTTTGCTTAAAAAACTTAGCGTTATCGGATTTCAACACAGATACCTTACTTTTAGAACCCAACAAGATCTTTCAAAACCTCACTATCTAAGCATGCCTTTGTTACCTCTGGTGTAACCCAAGGTAGACATCTTAGTCCTTTACTTTTAATCTGTTTATTAACTACATTCCGTATTATTTCCTTCACTCTTATGTATTTTAACTAACGTACGCCGAACCTGTGCTTAACATATAATAACAACAACTCTAATTATTTATTGCAAAAGCGCTGATTTTGTTTTTTGCTCGGTGTAAATGCATCTTGTTGTGTCTGTCTGAATCTAAATGTAAGGTTATGTCATTCTATAGAAGTACACCTCACACATTCAATTACATGCTCGACTGGATTTCCCTTACGAGATTAGACTGCATAGAGTATAATCCATTTTTTTCATCCATAGGACTCCTACGCTTTTTCGTTTGAGCGCTGCTCATTTGCACGAGTTGCTTGATAATATGTTCTCTATTCAATTTGTAACCTATTAGCTATTCTTGTTACCTAATACACATACACACGTAAACTGGTGTTTTGTATTTGTCATTGCAGTGCGTTGTCATGTTCCAAATAATGTCCTTCAAATAAAAACAGGGTCACAGGGTCACAGGGTCGTTAAAAAAGGTGCAGACAAAATGTCATTCGACCTTTCTTACTAGCTACTTGACGCCCTTCATAAATTTACACTCAGGTTACCGCCTGCTTTGCCTTCGCTTAAATCCCTTAAAACCCCCTTAAACCCCTGACAAAAAAATATTTAACGTATATACGCGTTTTATGCAATGTAAAATCTGAACCGTTTTTATCACCACACCACACCTTCTATAGGAATTATGATGAAGTGCGTTTTGTGAGAAGCTTAAGGTAGAAAAGGCTCCACGACACGACAATATTTGCAGATCTTTCAAGTAAATGTTTTTACACAATGTATTTTAACACGATTTTATTCCATTTAGCACGGTCAAAATTTTTTGTGCTTTAATTTTATATGTATGTAAGATTTAATTTTTGCGAACTATGTTCTTATCCCAAATTTACCCTTATAATGCATACAAGCAAGTTTACTGGTTGAGCAATTGTACATAGGACAAATTAGGGGAATTACCTTATTGTGCAAATTTGAAAAGTAATACTATTTTCCGTTCTTTGAATGCTTGTATGGTTCGCTACGACGTTCGCGAGTAACTGATGATGAAAGCAATTAAATTTATGTTCCTGTATTTATAATTATCATTTTAGTTTTCTCTTACCTTCAAAATTTAATAACCAATTCTTTTTGTTAACAGCATAGCTGTTATTGTATTCTTTTAGTTCTTGAACTAGTCATACATTTAATTTACATTTCTTTTGAGATAATTTTTTATATATATCTTTTTTTCTTTAATATTTATGCTTGTGTAAAAACACATTATATATGTAAACGAAAGTGGGCTAACAAATAGAATACCAATATTAACGTCAACAAAAGTCCTAACATTTGTTTTGCTTTGGAGCGGTCCATGCACCCAGCAGTAAATATTTCTAAAATCTTCTTACATCAATTTCATGCGAATAATTATTTGGACTTAACTTTTGAAGCGTATATCATCACAAAAGTGCCCTCCTACCGTTCAGGTCTTATATTTTTAGAATATACTGATCGACTAAGAATCACACTAATCGGCACGCAAACATATTGCAGGCGCTCGCCCAATAAGGCTAATAAAAGACTGAAATTTCCCAATTCTACATTATATAACACTTAGTAAATTCGTTACCTAGCTGGCAATACATAATAGTTGAAAAACTAACTTTAATGAACGAGACATACTAGTCCCTAATTAAAGAATTGCTCACAAACAATACACGATCACAGTTTGGAGCGTTTTTCATACAATTCTCGCAGTTTTAGACTGATTTGAAAAAAATTCAAAACAGGTTAAGCAAAAAAAAAATACGGACTTGTCCGTGCCTCCAACTTAATTTAAACTAACATATGATGTCAATAATTAAAGCTTTTACAAATTCATCCAAGCAATCGAAGAAATGCAAAACTCAACCACAAAGTGATAGCTTATCGGCGCAGCAATTCAACAAAATTTAGCCGAATAACTAAGAAATTGAACTGCAGAAGGAAGCGGGCAAATATTTTAATTACTGTGTAAGAAAAAAAGAATCAATATTCATGAACAAACATGGTATGTTCTATGTGGTTTATGTTCTTTAAATTGTATGCGTTCGTAAAGTTTATTATTAAAACTTGTATTGTTTTAATATCAATGACATTATATAAAAACATGAAATATGCCTGTCTTACTATTCTACTTCCATTTTAGTATTGACAATAAATTCATTTAACCTATCCGGCATGTATATTTTCTTCTTAGGATTCGTAACACTTTTTTTATCTTTATTCGTCCCGAATTGTACCTAAAATATACACAAAATGCATTAAGATAATAAAACTATTATTACATTAAATGTTTTACTCACAAAATATTTGTATTCTGGTGAGATGGATTCTAAAAACAAAATTTGATTTTCTATATTTTTAATACGATTTATAATATTGTCGTTGTCATCCGAGGTTATACACATATAAGTTTCTATATTTCTTAAGCGAGAATTTTTTAATTGGGTTTTTTCAGACTGGTCAATATCATTCTGATGCGATGTCATAAACTTATTAAGTTGGAGAGAATAGTTGGGTCGTGATAGTGGTCCATAACCATTATTGGTAAGCTTAACTGTTATATATTAAAAATGTGCGTGGTTTATAAACATATATGTTATAGATAAATTTATAGCTATGGCAAAGTATACATACCCTTTAAATGACCTTTTGACTGATGTTGCTTTACAAGAAAATTTTCAGTACGAGCACAAGAAATTGTTGCTTTTGTTTTCGAATTTTCTGCGCAGTTATCATTAAATGTCGATGGATTAAAATCTTTTATATTATTTAAATTTATTTCATCGCGTTTTCTTTTTAAAAAGCAATCTACACGTCTGGTTAACTCGCAGTCATTAACTCTGATTTGTACTAAGTTCTCAGGAATGTTTTTTATTGTCTCGTGAATTTTGCATGAAGAGAATTCAAAATTTCTTAAAGGTGACTCAGAAGAATGCTCTGCACATAGTAGTACAATAAAAAAGAAAGGTTGATTTTTTATACTTTTACAAAACAAGTTAATATTAAAATATTAAAGGTCCTTACGGGGCCAAAAGCATTCCGCATTTTCCTTCCACTGTCCTGGTAGATCTTCCTCATACATTTCTTTTTTCCATATAGGCACTCGTGATTTTAGTTGATCTACAGCAAAGCTTACAGATTGCAAGGCAGCAGCGCGATGGGGTGCAGATGCTGCTATTACAACGCTCTCTTCAGTCACTGGAACTGTACCAAGTCGGTGATAAATCGCAATATGCTTTAGATTGGGCCAACGATTTCGAAGTTCACTGCAAATTTTACGCATTTCCTTCAAAGCCATACTTTCATACGCCTCATACTCCAACGATACAACCTATGAAAACAAATGTTTAATTATATACAAATTGGCATGACATGTGAAAATGTGTCAATATCTAATTAAAGTAAATTTGCATAAAATATTATTGTGTGTTAGTGTAATTCTTTTTTACTCAAATTACTAAATTTTTAATTTACCACAGGATTGTTTCCCTTTCTATGGAAATACTCTTTTATCATTTAAAAAAATTTAGTAGTATGTCTAATACTTCCAATAGCAGAGAAATTGATTGCTATTAAAAAAATTTGTATACTAAATCAACAACATCTTTCATTGAACGATCCCTTTCATTTCATTTCATTAAACGTGTTTTGATTAATTTAGGGAAAGATTTAAAAGACCCAAAAGTTCAGCTTAGTATAAAAATCAAGACGCCCGCATTGAATCAGTTCAGTTCAATCATTTACACAGACCAGGCTAAGGGATATTGGTAGATGGGTACACTCGTCTACAGCATTCTTAATCTTCAACTCTAAGGAAACTGAAAAAACTTTGTCTGCTTGGCGAGTTAAAATTGTATTATTGTAAAATGTCGTCTATGTACAGCTGGCAATATTTTTTTTAATTTATTAAGACCACGTTAGACACATGGCTTTTAATTCACAAAGACAGTTTACTTTTGCAATACACTAATTTCAGAATTGATATTCAATATAAACAAAAAATAGCCAATTCAAACACAATAGCGGCACTATTGGGCAGTGTGACTAGAAAACGACAAAATAATATGATTATACATTACTCTAACAACATCTTTATAAATAATAATAGGGAAGACATACTAATACTAACTTAACAGATAACTTTAGAATGTAGTTGTTAATTCACATGTTTAATCAACAGAAATGCACAGACACTGTTGGATACACATAAGAACTAAACTAAACTAAGAAACAAACGTAAGTCCCGTGTGTTTAAGAATGTTTTTAGTATACAAAAACGTATATAGTAAATATTTAACTGACTCCGTTGTTAATGCAATATATATATATCTATATCGATTAATAACCATATCCTTAACTTTTTAGCACGTAGTAACTTGCACTAATTTGCTTTACTAATCATAGTGATCTGATTGGGTGTTTCTGGGTTTTTCCCAATCCTCGCAACAAATGTTAGATTATTGAATATTCTTATTTTGAACACCCCAGATATTCACTTAAATATTTTTACTTAAATATTTCATTTTAATTTTAAATTATATTTTTTCAGTTTTAATTTATATTAAAAATTGTAATTTTTGGTCGACTGTTAATAGTTGAAATTAAATAAATAAATAAATACAATTAGCAGACACTTAGAGACTACTGCTAATTCTAACAAGTTTATATATGTACATATAACTGAAGGTTATAAGAATTTACTGAATTTTTTAAAATTTGTTAGTTGGTTAGGGACTTAATATCGCTACTTGACAGCAGCTTAGGCCATTCCCTCACCGTTCATATAGTTATCGTAACGTTTTCGACGCGAGCTTGTAGAGGCATAGTGACTGTTGTCCCATAATGATGTTCAAAGCGGAACCGCAGATGACTCGTCCGTTATGTTACTAGTCGCATCATTTATGATGATTATCGTCACGCACGGTCAGTCGATTGTTATGTACATTCGTTCAGAATGGTATAGAAAATTTTGACAGATTATTCCAAAATATAGTTAAAGAGTTTTCAAATGTACAATATTAAACAGATTTTCCACATTTTTTGTTAGATGTGTAAAATTTGTATAATCTTTCTCTAATTCCTCTGTGGTAATACATGTTCTGCTTGCATTTTATAAAATTAATGTGTGCACCCAACACTTTTTTCTACATTTTATTTATTAAAGTACGAAAAAACTTATTCATATTTTGTATATTCATTACACATTATGTAATGCTGATTTAAATACATACATGAGAGCTAAGAGAACAAGAACAATAAACAAAACTTGCATACCTTTTTTCCATCAAAATTGTCACGTGTGGTGCCTACAAAAACTGAACAAGCTCCGCAACCTTCATCGAGTATTAAATTATGGATAAGCTTAATGTCGATTTTGTTATTAACTAGCTGAATGTGGTCCATGGCAAAATAAGTTGATTAGCCGCCGCTGATAGGCGGAATTACAGCAATTTCGTCTCCGTCGTGTAAATAAATTTCGGCTTCTAAGTCCTCGATATAATTTTCGTTGTGAGCTAGAATTAAGTTCTTGCTGATTGCTTTTAAGTTAAAAGACTCAATTACTTGTTGAAGTAAATTTCCTGCAACAATTACAGGTTTAACATTCAACACTGTAGATGAAGTTTTTGCCAGCTCACGGCTTTTGGCAAAGAAAAGTAAATTTACGTTTATAAGCACTGGCCCTTCCGAACTGCTCATTCTTATCAAAAATATATCAACTATTTACTTATGTTTCTGAGAGGTAAAGATTAGAGATGGACGACATATCATTTCACGTATTCGTATTCTTTAAATGAATTGGAAAGTACCAGTGACAGCGCTGAATAAATATTTATTATGTTGGTGACATATTGAATCGATCGACTACACTACGATCGATACATTTTTCTAGAGTCTCAATAGCCTTTTACACTGACACCAAAATACTTTATCACTGGAACAAACACGAACAAAAGACCGAAAGTTTGAGGTAATCAGCTATTTTCTAATTACTTTAAATTGAGTTTAGTATTAAAATTTATTATTTATTATTAAAAATAATAGATTCAATATCTAAATACGACGACTAAATGGTAGAACTTACTATGGGTGTCACCAGTGCTTGGCAGTTTAAAACGCCACAATTGTGGCACATGGTTATTTAAATGATACTTTGAATAAGAATTCTAGGTCCGTATGGGTGCTTGTAAGTAAAAAAAAGAATTCATTGGGAATATAGTAATTTTACGGCACTTCCTAGAGGAATGCCAGGGTATATTCTAAGAGAAGGAATCGCTGAAATGTTAGCTCCCGAAATTAAATCTCATTTCAGGATGAAGCCGGTGGTTTTACTACATATTAGTCTAGTCATTTTTATTTATTTAATTACTTTGCGTATAGCATATGAGGCAAAATGTCTGATCGTATTCAACTTGGTGAATACCAGCATGATACTTGTCCCTGCTCTTCTCAAGTCGACGCACTACCTCCTCGTGTTTCCTTCTGGATTGTTTTTCAACAGCCGTTGATTATCAAACTTAAGCGCGTGGCGGGTCTCCTAAGCCGTTAAATTAGGTTTTGGCGTAGTATTTGAAATCCACCCATAGAAAACTATTATTCAATTAAAGATACAGGAATAAAAAATAAATAAATAAATGCCTCGGAACGGATTCCAACTAACGTTGACCACTAAAGAAAATGTAGAAAGGATAATGATTCGAGACTATGCACTTGGAATGTACAAACACTGTACAGGCCTGGTGCTGCTCAACAACTAGAAGATACCCTCAATGATTGCAAACAGGAAATTCAAAAAGGACAAGGTTGCATCAGGAGGAACATGTGTGACATGTACTTTAGCTGCCATGAAGAACGGAATGAATTTGGTTGTGGTTTCGTTGTAGGTGCCAAGCTACGGCGTAGTCTCTCAATTTCTGCCAAAAAAAAAAACGAAACAAATTGTCGCTAACCAAAGGGTTAAAAGCCTAACCTAAGGTTTTAACACTAGTGGAATTTCCTAAAGAGATGATGATGGAAACTTGGTCTGAGATCCAGAAAGTATACTGAGGATATGGCGGGATCACTTCTCAAATTTGGTACAATGCAACAACCCAAGCGCTGATACTGGAGAAGACGATACACTAGCTCCAACGAATCAAAAAACTAGGTTCGTGCCCCGATTCCTTTCACATTCATTATCAGATTTTTAGACGCCTCTTAACAAAGCTTAATAATATTTATTTGGATAGTTTTTCACTTCATTCCAACAATATCGCTTTATCTGAAACACTTAACTCCTACCATATCTGTCAGTGAAAATATGGCAAATCGATATTCCATATTCCATGATCGACAGATAAGTCGTGGTGGTGGCGTGCTAATTGCCGTCCAATCGACATTTCAGTCTGATCGTACCTCCTTTAATATGCCCTCAGATGTTGAAATTGTTGTTGTTAAAGTAACATCTTCAACACAATCAATACTTGCTGTTACTTGCTGTTACATTCCTCCATCGTCGGATTTACGCAACATATTGCATGTATAAAATAAGTTTCTCTTCTATTGAAGGATACTAATATTTTCATTGTGCTGGGTGATTTTCATGAGTTTTTAGATTGAACTCTTTATATTTCAATATTTCTGATGAATCCAATTATAAACCGTTTGAATAGGATTCTCGACCTTATTTTTATTTAAGACCATGCAAAGTCATGCGTCTATTCCGCTACTGTTGATCTTCACCACTTACTGTCCCTGCAAATCCACATCATCTGTCCATGCAGATTTGTATCTCAATTCTTGTTCCTTTTACACCAGAAGCAAGCTTCACTCCGTTGCCTTGTAGGGGTTATTACTCTTTACTTTATGATTTTATTCTTGCAACTGACTGGTCCTTTCTAAATAGAGTCACTGATATTGCTATTGCCCTTGTCAGCTTTTTGACTTATTAAAGTCACTCTTGGATGTTTGTATTCCTTACTTCATCCCGTCGATTAATATGTCGAAGCCCCCTTGGTTTTCTCGAAGATTTTCAAACTTGAAAAGTGTCAAGTCAAAACATTTTAAAAAAGTACAAGAAATCTGGCTCTTGTGTTGCTCTTATTCTGTTGCCAAGTCAACATTTTCCCACTTAAGCTCTGTATGTTACGAGAATTATCTTGGTCGTTGTAAAATATACTTTTTTCGTGATCCTTACCAGCTTTTCAATTTTGTAAATTTTAAAAATTTTAGTAATCTTCAATTTTACCTTCTTCTTTTTTCTAGGGATAGAGCAAGGAAGCAACGATTTTACTACTATTGATCTATTCGCCAAATTTTTCCAATCTACTTACTAACCTATGTCCTCCTTCAATCCAACTTATCCCTATAATATTCTTCTATTACTTCTTTAAAAGCTTCTTTCTCTCCTGGGCCTGACAACTTTCCTAGTTGTGTCCTTAAGGAGTGCCGCTCTTCTCTGGCTGAAACGTTGCTTAAGCTTTTGACTCTATCTTTTGAATCCACTAGGTTCCAGGTTGGAAAGATTTATTCAGAGGCAGTGCAAAGCTATCTGCAATCCCTACATTTTTTGAAA
The DNA here is from genome assembly GCA_035045065.1 of Hirtodrosophila trivittata. Classification (NCBI taxonomy): domain Eukaryota; kingdom Metazoa; phylum Arthropoda; class Insecta; order Diptera; family Drosophilidae; genus Hirtodrosophila; species Hirtodrosophila trivittata. Next base: position 288,838 of record JAWNNK010000722.1, on the reverse strand, counting down.
AGATTATTTTTTTACTTTTGCTGTAAGTCAATTATTTCCCTGCCCAACATGGCTTTTATACAGGGTCGTTTCACTGTGACCAATTTGAATAGAAATTTACCGCTTTGATAAATGGTGCACTTATAAAAAAAGACAATTCGATGTTATTTACACTGATTTTAGTAAAGCTTTTGAATCTGTGAATCATAATCATTCATCTATAAACTCGATTGCATAGGTTTTCCAAAGTAGCACCCTAAAAGTGTTATTGAGGTCTTCTACTTTGAGGTCAATTTCTGTCACTTCTGGTGTACCTCTAGGTAGTCATTTGGGATCCTATTATGATTTTCCTACCATTCTTTCATATTCCCATTGTCTCATGTATGCAGATGATGTTAGGCTTATCTGTTCATACACTGATCCCACTCAAAACTATTCGCAAGAAGAATTGAGTGCTTTGCAACGCTGTTGTTTGACCAATCCATTGCATCTTAACTGTGCAAAACGTATGTTTTTGACATTTAGTCGTGCTAGAGTCTATTTAAGCTCCTATACGATTGCCAATATTCCATTGCAACGTTAAAGACTTGGGTGTCATGTTTGACTGCAAATTGAATTTTAATTTGCATACGTCCACTATCACAAATAAAGCCAAGGGAGTACTTGGATTTATTAAATATTGGTCAAACGAAATTAATGATCCTTTTACCTCAAAAATCCACTACATTTCTTTTGTTCGGCTGAATCTGGAATACTGTTCGTGCGTCTGGTGCCCACAGTATACTGCCACCCCGAATCGAATCCGTTGAGAAGCAATTTGTACCGTTCGCTTTACGGGTAGTAAGCTGGGACACTAATCTTCGTATACCGTCACACTCCAGTAGGCTTTTTCTTCTAAATCTTCCTTCACTAATTGATCGTAGAAAAACTCTTGGTGTTGTTTGTCTATATAAATTTATTATTGGCAATATCGACTCTTCCTTCCTTTTAGGTCGTCTTAATTTTACTATTCCTTGTCGATGTACTAGGAATTATATCCCATTGTCCCTTCCTACATGTACAACTTATTATTCTTTACACAGCTCTTTCCACGCTTTATAAGTAAATTATGACTATCTATACAACGTGTTCTCAAATGAATCTTCTCTTTCTTCTTTAAAATCTTCTCTTTTCCTATATCTTAGTAGAAACAACTAACCTGCTTTCTAACTACATTTCTTTAATTGATCTTAACTCCTTTCTTATCCTTATAATCCTTAATTTTAATCATTATACTGCTTATTACTTCTAATCGGATATTAATTAGCTTTATTTACTAATTCTCTTATATATTTATACTTTAATATACTATGCTTCTATATACTATTGCTCCTAATTTAAGACAGCCTATATACCTAAGTAATAGTATAACGCCAAAATTCTAATACTCCTATACTCTATACTAATACTTATTGATCTGATTGGTTTTTCTGGGTTTTCCCCAATCCTTGGAACAAATGTTGGATCGATTTAAGTTGAATCAATTTTTCTTAAATTTTTATTCCCCAGATATAAATTTAAATTTAAATTTTTAATATTTTTGTATATATTTTTTCTTTGATTTTTTATGTTGTTTTGGTTTTATTTGCTACAACAAAGAAAAAATAAATATGGGATTCAGTAAATAAGAGCTTCGCAAAATGGTTCTTATATCTGAAAGTCTACTTTATTACCCAATCGAATCAGTCTATTTAGAATAAAACAAATGTGGTAATTCTTTGTACGTATACTATGTTTAGCCAAGTTTATATTCAATCAATTGTCGTGTGTGTGTGTGTAGTTATTGTAAAATTTTGTCAACTAGTTATATCGAATATAATCAGCGTAGTCGTAATTAACGCCGTAATGATTCGAGCGCATCTTAGTCTTAGTTTAAATTGCGATTTTACTATCGAATTGAGTAGGCCATTACGGTGCAAAAACAATTTCTACGTAAAACTTCATTGCTTTCAAACATATATATAATTATGACTAAACTCGATCACGGCGCGTAAATACGTCTCTACTGAAGAAAAATGCGCCGATGAACCGAAGAGCGAAAATATATGGTCAATAATAGCGGATTTCTTTGCATTTTCTGAAGAATAATAAATATTAAGGAATTAATTCTTGTATATTAAATAATCTTATTATAATTTATAATGTATATGAATGGTTTTATGTATTTAATGATCTTCCCTGACTCAATTTTATCGCCCTGTCCACAACTAATTAAGAAATTAAATTATATTTATTTTAACATCATGTGCAGATGCTTAATTATAATTGTTTAATAATAATAAGAATAATCAATCAGGCCATCGATATTAATAGTTATGTTATATACTGATACTCTGCTAGTTTTCCATTGTGTGAGCAGAGACGTCAACACATTTTTTTTCAATTGCAAATAAAACTGTAACATTACAATTTGTATTATTATTAAGAAAGGTAATATCAAAATATCTTCCAGTTACAGTTTGTTTCTGTTTACAGCACTTTTCCTGAAAGTTTATATTAAATTGAAATTTAAGTATTTAATATTTTAATTTTTTGTTTTTTTGCATACCCTCTTAGTTAATAATATGAGTGATATCCATTGTTTAGTGGCCTTACGTTTATGCCTGTAATTGTATGTTTATAATCACTAATACACAATATGCCCTAATAGCACAATTACGCTTTATGCATGAGGTTCTGTTCGTACGTACACGTCCTCAACAAATCTTCCTTATAGATAAAGATATTTAAACCATGATGCATATATGAATTGAATGACAGGATACCAATAGTATAAGTATGGTAAGGCTTAGAATGACTAAAAGTACTGTAGAGTAAGTTGAAAAGGATCGTTGAATGAGAGAATCAGTTTTACATAACCAGCATAAATGAGTATTCGAGAATTTGATAAAATAGTCGGAAAGTTATTTTAAAAAATGTCTTCAAAGGAAACGACCGAGGTCCAAAACAATTAAATTTAAATCAGTTAAAGATTATGTTGATTACATCAACAAGAACAGTTATTTCTTATTGATCAAATAAATCTATAATTAGGTGTTAGGCAGTCGTCAGTATAAAATATGCATTATAAAATACGAACCCTAGTCTCTTTAGAGCGAACAAACAACAAAATGGACAAGGAAACATACACAAATGGGTAAAATCTGCGCTTGCTCTGAACGATTGTCCATATATTATTGTTGTTGCTTTACAAACATTAGAACTTACTTTACACTTATTTTGCGTGTATTTATTGATCCAGCTGCGGTTTCTGTAGAAAATTAGGTGCACTGTGGTTATGTTACTTTTAGTTGACAGCCCATGTCGAAATTTTGATAACATTCCCCTCCCACCAAGCGGACGCAGCAGCTTATTTTTTAAAGACCGATATTAAGGACTCCTAGCTTGACTTCTGGCCGGAATAGAACGAATAGAAGATTTTTGCTTGGCCATCTTCTGCGGTGGTTACCTCGATGAAAATACAGGAACTCCGGCGCTACTTCGCTTCGACGATCAAAACTAGATTTTTATTTTATTTTATTTATTTAAAGACGACTTAAAACAGTCGAATAGCTGAAAAATAAAATTTTTAACACAAATTGTACAATATAAAATATTAAAAGTAAACATGAAATTAAAAAGTGAAAAAGGTCTGAGTAATATTAACAATGATTTTAGGTTTGAATTGTTACAACATTTGTTGCAAGGATTGGGGAAAACCCAGAAAAATCCAATCAGAACAATAAGTATTAGTGTTAGTAGATGCAATAGGTATAAACGGAGGTGATAGAAAAGCGAAAGTTTGATTGAACGAAGAGAATGTTCAGAAGATCTAGCATGGAAATGAGAGCTATAAGAGCATAATCATAGGTCTATAAGGAATAGAAAAATTTAGGCGACTTAAATGTGTAGAACATTCTATGTTGCCGTTTATTAATTTTTGAATAAATAAAACAACTAAAGTTGCTCTACGGTTAGTTAAAGAGGGATGATTTAGTAGTAGAAGTCTACTAGGTGGCAAACGAAGATTAGGATCCCAATAGAACCGCAAAGGGAAAAGAGAAGGAATTGCTTCTGGACTGACTCTATGCGGGCCTTATTGATATTGTATTGAGGGGACCATACGCAAGAGCAGTATTCGAGAATTGGCCGTACTAGTGATACGTTAAGTAATTTCGTGGTGAAAGGATTGTTAAATTTATTCGACCAACGCTTCATAAAGCCTAGAAGGCCCTTGGCAGCGTTAACGATAGATGCAATATGTAAGTTAAAATTGAGCTTAAAATCGAAAAAGACACCTACGTCTTTGACAGTAAATATACGCTCTAAAGGAAGGTTCCAATGGTATGTGTACCAAGGTATGGCTTCAGACGGCTAAAAGTCATAAACATGCACTAAGAGCAGTTTAGGGGAAGACGTTTGGCTGAGCACCAAAGTTGCAAGGAGTTAAGATTATGTTGAAGAAGACCAAGTTGAGAAGGCTCTTTAAATGATAATATAAGTTACGGCGATGTTACGGCGAGTATCTTGACCCTTTGATGTCATTTAGTTCCCTTAGTGATTTTAAGCAGCATCTCTTTGACCTATCGAATCCAAAAGTGGGAAGCAAACTTCTCACTTTCACCCAGAGTCTACTTGTAGTCAATTTCTTCTGTCTTGGAATACAACTTTTCGCCATTTCATGACCATAACAACAGACTCAAAAGCAGATGAATCGGGGTTATAGTTTCGTGGTCCTTATAGTTAAAACAACATATGTTAACGGTCTAAAGTTAACCGTCTGGGTTTCTGGGTTGGTGTTATACTGTAGATCACAGCCTTTATAAAGCGCACTCATGCAGTACCCATATGGGGGTGGGTGGCAGGTTCAATTACGACAAGACTCCTCTCTGCGCTAATTTCGGTGCATCACCGAGTCTTCCAATTATATTTTTTTACAAAGCAACGGTTCCACGGTCGTTTTATTTCTTTCGGTCTACTCCGGCGTGCAATATGACGACGTTAATCTGTTATGCACAAGCTTGTGCTTTGACTATAGACGATCTTGTGAGGAAATATTGTTTTTCTTGCAACCGATAGCTATAATTTAACTAAGGCTTTTAAGAGTTTCTCTTATAGCTTTATTTTTAAATCTATTTATTAACAATCTCCCGTCTATTTTCTTTCACGCCTATGTGCTAATGAACGCCGGTGATGTGAAGCTGTGCTTATCTTCTTATACTTCTCTTGTTTAGCCTATTCTGGAATACAGATCTTGTTTGTGGTCTTTCCTCAATATTCGGTACACCAATACAGAATTGAGTCGGTACAGAAAAAAAATTTCTTCTTTTTGCTCTTCGTGCCTTTAACTGGGTTCCAGGTTCGGATTTGCCTTCCTACCACAATAGTGCTATTAATTAACCTCCCATCTCTTACTAACCATCGCATATTGCTGGGAGCTTAATTTGTACATCAATTAATAGTTGGCGAAATTGACTCATCTCAGTTATTGATCCAAATTTTTTTTTCTGTACCTTTGAGACGTACTCGTAACTTCACTACACTTTTTCTACTTCTTGTTATACTAACTACTCCCTGCATGAACTTTTTCGAGTTCTCTTTGTTGACTATAACATACTTTTCCGAATCTTCAACTCAAAGTCCTCTTTTAAAACGCTTAGAAACCATAATCTTAACTTTTTACCACGTAATAACTAAAACTAACATCTTTACTAATTTTAGTTATCTGATTGGGATATTCTGGGTTTTTCCCAATCCTCGCAACATTTGTTGTATCATTTAATATTTTAATTTTGAACACCCCCAGATATTAACTTTAATTTTATACGTAAATATTTCATTTCAAATTTAAATTATATTATTTCAGCTTTAATTTATATTAATAATTGTAATGTTACTTTCCAATTTTGAATAAATAAAAAAAAATAAGACTGAGAGTAAAAGTGATCAAATTCGTGAGTCTATGTCTGTGTGTCTATGTCCCACAATATTGTGTCGTAATCAAATCTCCTATTTACCGCCAATTACATAATTTTATTTAACCTCGGCGATAATGAATAAATTGAGCTACTTTTTGCAACTTATTTATTTTGTTGCAGTGTGAGCAAACTTACACAGTATTCTCCCTGACAAAACTCAGCAACTTATGGTTCACCAAGGTTAATGCTATCCTTTGGATGCTGTGCGCGTTCCACAAATCTAATCACGGATTCGACTATATACTTATACACATGAATAATTCTTAAGCCAAAAATTAGTTTATTCTGTTGACTTTTTCAGAACATGCCGAATTTTTCGTCCACTCCTTTAATATCTAATTGCATGGTAGTTTCCACATCATTACTTCATACTCATTTGGGTTACGCTGAACACCGGACGCTTTAGAAACATATCCTTTTATTTCAAATTGAGCCAAACCGTGCACATTTCTCAGTTCCTTGCTGATGCAAAAACATTGTGTTCTCAGGCAAGGCTGGCCACAAAATAATCAGCGTAATGCTTGGATTTCCTAGATAACCACTTCTCTTTTTTCGCTAGAATTGTCATTTATATTTTTTACATATTTTGTGTAGAAAGGTGAACATGCCGCTTGACCTGCACTTTTTAGGTCTAAGCGTTATTTTGAAAATTTCTATGCCGCCATAGAAACCTTAAATACTGCTTATTGCGTTTTAGACTTGGATTTGCAAGAACATCTCCTTGATGTCGGCACACACTATACTGAACTGAAACCGGAACTGAAGCAGGATTTGAGTTACTGAAGCCATACCTTGGTACACATACCATTGGAACCTTCCTTTAGAGCGTATATTTACTGTCAAAGACGTAGGTGTCTTTTTCGATTTTAAGCTCAATTTTAACTTACATATTGCATCTATCGTTAACGCTGCCAAGGGCCTTCTAGGCTTTATGAAGCGTTGGTCGAATAAATTTAACAATCCTTTCACCACGAAATTACTTAACGTATCACTAGTACGGCCAATTCTCGAATACTGCTCTTGCGTATGGTCCCCTCAATACAATATCAATAAGGCCCGCATAGAGTCAGTCCAGAAGCAATTCCTTCTCTTTTCCCTTTGCGGTTCTATTGGGATCCTAATCTTCGTTTGCCACCTAGTAGACTTCTACTACTAAATCATCCCTCTTTAACTAACCGTAGAGCAACTTTAGTTGTTTTATTTATTCAAAAATTAATAAACGGCAACATAGAATGTTCTACACATTTAAGTCGCCTAAATTTTTCTATTCCTTATAGACCTATGATTATGCTCTTATAGCTCTCATTTCCATGCTAGATCTTCTGAACATTCTCTTCGTTCAATCAAACTTTCGCTTTTCTATCACCTCCGTTTATACCTATTGCATCTACTAACACTAATACTTATTGTTCTGATTGGATTTTTCTGGGTTTTCCCCAATCCTTGCAACAAATGTTGTAACAAATCAAACTTAAAATCATTGTTAATATTACTCAGACCTTTTTCACTTTTTAATTTCATGTTTACTTTTAATATTTTATATTGTACAATTTGTGTTAAAAATTTTATTTTTCAGCTATTCGACTGTTTTAAGTCGTCTTTAAATAAATAAAATAAAATAAAAATCTAGTTTTGATCGTCGAAGCGAAGTAGCGCCGGAGTTCCTGTATTTTCATCGAGGTAACCACCGCAGAAGATGGCCAAGCAAAAATCTTCTATTCGTTCTATTCCGGCCAGAAGTCAAGCTAGAGTCCTTAATATCGGTCTTTAAAAAATAAGCTGCTGCGTCCGCTTGGTGGGAGGGGAATGTTATCAAAATTTCGACATGGGCTGTCAACTAAAAGTAACATAACCACAGTGCACCTAATTTTCTACAGAAACCGCAGCTGGATCAATAAATACACGCAAAATAAGTGTAAAGTAAGTTCTAATGTTTGTAAAGCAACAACAATAATATATGGACAATCGTTCAGAGCAAGCGCAGATTTTACCCATTTGTGTATGTTTCCTTGTCCATTTTGTTGTTTGTTCGCTCTAAAGAGACTAGGGTTCGTATTTTATAATGCATATTTTATACTGACGACTGCCTAACACCTAATTATAGATTTATTTGATCAATAAGAAATAACTGTTCTTGTTGATGTAATCAACATAATCTTTAACTGATTTAAATTTAATTGTTTTGGACCTCGGTCGTTTCCTTTGAAGACATTTTTTAAAATAACTTTCCGACTATTTTATCAAATTCTCGAATACTCATTTATGCTGGTTATGTAAAACTGATTCTCTCATTCAACGATCCTTTTCAACTTACTCTACAGTACTTTTAGTCATTCTAAGCCTTACCATACTTATACTATTGGTATCCTGTCATTCAATTCATATTAACGATCCTTTTCAACTTACTCTACAGTACTTTTAGTCATTCTTAGCCTTACCATACTTATACTATTGGTATCCTGTCATTCAATTCATATATGCATCATGGTTTAAATATCTTTATCTATAAGGAAGATTTGTTGAGGACGTGTACGTACGAACAGAACCTCATGCATAAAGCGTAATTGTGCTATTAGGACATATTGTGTATTAGTGATTATAAACATACAATTACAGGCATAAACGTAAGGCCACTAAACAATGGATATCACTCATATTATTAACTAAGAGGGTATGCAAAAAAACAAAAAATTAAAATATTAAATACTTAAATTTCAATTTAATATAAACTTTCAGGAAAAGTGCTGTAAACAGAAACAAACTGTAACTGGAAGATATTTTGATATTACCTTTCTTAATAATAATACAAATTGTAATGTAACAGTTTTATTTGCAATTGAAAAAAAATGTGTTGACGTCTCTGCTCACACAATGGAAAACTAGCAGAGTATCAGTATATAACATAACCATTAATATCGATGGCCTGATTGATTATTCTTATTATTATTAAACAATTATAATTAAGCATCTGCACATGATGTTAAAATAAATATAATTTAATTTCTTAATTAGTTGTGGACAGGGCGATAAAATTGAGTCAGGGAAGATCATTAAATACATAAAACCATTCATATACATTATAAATTATAATAAGATTATTTAATATACAAGAATTAATTCCTTAATATTTATTATTCTTCAGGAAATGCAAAGAAATCCGCTATTATTGACCATATATTTTCGCTCTTCGGTTCATCGGCGCATTTTTCTTCAGTAGAGACGTATTTACGCGCCGTGATCGAGTTTAGTCATAATTATATATATGTTTGAAAGCAATGAAGTTTTACGTAGAAATTGTTTTTGCACCGTAATGGCCTACTCAATTCGATAGTAAAATCGCAATTTAAACTAAGACTAAGATGCGCTCGAATCATTACGGCGTTAATTACGACTACGCTGATTATATTCGATAGAACTAGTTGACAAAATTTTACAATAACTACACACACACACACGACAATTGATTGAATATAAACTTGGCTAAACATAGTATACGTACAAAGAATTACCACATTTGTTTTATTCTAAAAAGACTGATTCGATTGGGTAATAAAGTAGACTTTCAGATATAAGAACCATTTTGCGAAGCTCTTATTTACTGAATCCCATATTTATTTTTTCTTTGTTGTAGCAAATAAAACCGAAAATACATAAAAAATCAACGAAAAAAACTAAAGACTGTAGGTTCAATTTTTAGTCGAATATGTTTTATTTTTCTTGCTAGCTCTTTAAACAATGATATTTATTTGGTTGTGTACAGACAGTTAACAAGCATTTCTTACATGTACATATAAAGATATGTATGAGCTGATCGTCTATATATGGCAATTATGTGTAGTGGAATTTAGCTGAGAAAAACGGCATCAATATCCTGATTTTCAAAAAATTTCTATTGTTCACTTTTCTAGGGTCTGGCGTTAAAAAGATAGACTTTTTAATTTTCGCCGTTAGCTACGACTCTTTGCTTGTTGACCTTAGTGTAAAATAATAATGCTAATTAAAGAAGGAACCCCTGTGGTAGATTTTATGATTATCGTAGAAAACTATCGATATATCGATTACTATCCAGCCCTTAGTCTTTATTATTATTATTTGCGTCACTTAAAACATATTGTCCTTTGCTTTCGTTGCCATCGAAATTTTCAGTCCGTCTTACTCCTGGTGCATATAGCAAATTCAAGTTATTGCAAATTTCTGTGGAAATTGATAGACATATTAAACTATTCTGTGGATAATTTTTGAAGTCATTTAAGTGTGAAGACGCAAGGACACAAATTTGATGTACGTATTTTTAATGTACAAATATGCTTGATATTATATTAACATATGTATATTTACTTGTTTACACATTGATTTGTGAGATTTACATACATACTTGTATATTTCAAAATCTTTGTTAAATGCTAAATATTTGTCAGACTAATTACCTTGTTAAAATAATTTGATTACCCTATCGTATATAGAGTATGTTGTCATTATATATAATGTCCGGTAAGTTTTAAAATAAATAAGAATATCATTGATTTAGTATACTGTTTAATTAACTCAATCATACATTATGTATTTTGATATACAGAATATGGGTATCAGGAGCTATCATTTCTAGCCCAAAACAATTTTATTTCTACGATTGGCAGCAATAAATAAAATGCAGAAAATGCGGTTTAATAAATAATGTCGTGTTTGGAATTGCCCTTATCTATAGACACTTTGAAAAAACATACGCATGCATTTTTATCACTGTTTTAGAAATACAATAGTTAACAAGACAAAACAGTTAAATATTTTTTGCTAAAATAAAAATGTAAAAGTATTAAATTAATAATTTTGTTCAAGAGATATTAAAGCCTATAAAAACCTAATTTCGGTCGGCGAATGAAATATAGTTTACAAAATAGTAGAGATAGCTCCAAACGATACACTAGACCAACATTTATTCTGCTTTTTTAACTTTGAGGTTAGAACAGGTGTCCTTCACATACAACTTTCTTAGAAAAATCAATAAAAATTAATTTTAGTTTTACAAACTATAACAAATTTTACATAGTGCAAGTTAATTATGCTCTGTGTACACATATCTAAATTTCCATGACTACGAAACTTGAAAACAAAATTTTTGTTCTTTGCTAAAGTAATGTAAAAATCTGCAAACAAATAATGGTTTGTGACCACTTGTATAGTTATATATATATATGTATATGCTTTGAAAATTTTCAAGCTATATTATGGCTCTGAACGTGAGCCACGATACATAAACATGACATGTATGACATATATACATGTGGTTTAATTATGTACTTAAATATCAGAAACAAGGCACATTATTCGGGTGTCTTGTATGAACAAACTTTAAAAATAAATAAAAATGCTTTATTATTTTTACGCATAGAATATAATAACAATGAATCAATAAATGTTGTGCTCAACGCAAGTGGGCTCAGTTGTGAAATTGTTGCTTATTACCGATTATCTCATGGAAATGCTAGTTGTTCAGAATGCTCAAGTCCACTTCTTTCAAGCTTAAAATTTTTTTTTAATACCCATATACTGAGTAGAACTCACAGTTTACAAAAAAAAGTTTATTATAATATTGTTAATGTAATTATTATATAATATGTATATATTTTACACCAATTGTGTGTATAATAATAAGTGTATATTTATTTATATTTATAATAATAAGTGTATATTTATTTGTTTCATTAATAGTAATTGGCATTGAATTTTGAGACCTATTTTATTATAAAAGAAGCACTGATTTATCTTATATCAGCAGCCCTTTTGCATCCAAGGAAGTGAGCCTTCGTTTAAAAACATTGGTGTCAATATTGCTGGTTTAAAATCTTCCAGAGTCGAAATTGGTCTAAAGCTCACACTGAGATTTCAGACTTCAATACATAGATAAATTTGTTATTTATAAAAGCGTTATACTGTATAATCGTTTTTGTTGATGACACGTATATTGGTGTAAATTTGATATATACTTCAACTTTTAAGGTGTTCCTTTAATTTTGGTACATATAAACTCGTATACCAATCAAAATATATTTGGCTTACAATTTATAATACAAACTCGCTAACCCTGAATGTCTTTTAGTGGATATGTATGTGTGCGGGTCAACGATATCTTGTACTCAAGTACAGTAGAAGAATGTCGCATATTGCACACGTATGATATTATTTTGTTGACAGCATTCCATTTGAAGTGAACAATGTGTTTTATAGATACATATATAAAACCTCCTAAGAGCTACCTGTTTGTATCCTAAAGTTTCCATGCTGTGTAGGTTGACATTTTTCGTCAACTAAGTATTTTTTTTATTTTAATTATTATAATACTTTTTATTAAAGTTACTTTTTATTACTAAGAAGAGTCACAGAAAGATGTGATTCTTAAAAAATTTCGTTTTTCACGCACTACAGCTTTTGGTGTCACAAACATGTGTATGAATAAAGTAGGTATAGGACCTATTTATAATTCATTCGACAGGTGGTTAATAATGTCCTGTCTACCTATTGTATTGAATGTTTATATAAATTTCCTTATTTACATTCACACTTTACAATTTATTGGTTTCATTACAAAAGTTATTTAGAGCTTAACTAAAATACTAGTTTCACTAGTTTCAAAATTAAAAAAAAATATTATAAACGTAATACTTACTTGGTTCGTTGACCAAGATAACTACATATATGGTTGGCCAAAAATGTACGACTTCCATTTGTTACAACCATAAACCAATGAAAAATGATTTAAAAAGGTTGTGCAAATAAATTTATTTAATAGGAAGAAGGAACTATCGCTAACCCCATAAAGTATATATATTCTTCCTTAGGATCAATAGCTGTATCATAGTTCAATGCGTCTTTCTGTCCGTTTGTCAATCTGAGCTACATAGACCAAGTATTGTGTGTACGTACATCATTCTTAGTTGTTTAATCAATTTAATGAAACTGTTAAAAAGAAATTAAGTTTTGTGTATTTTTTGAGCTTGCCTTTAGTCAATTATTAATGAATAGCTTTTTCTAAGCTTTAAGCCTAATTCTATAGGATCCAAGGAAAAAAGTGAATATTATCTTTTAACTATGACTAGTTAGAGTTAAATCTCCCACCCTATGTCATTATAATTTTTTGCCCATGGCCTTATTAAAATTTATACGATAAATTTTAAAAATTATTATCAAAATGCCTATATATATATTTAAAAATTTAAGCTATTAAAAAATAAGAATTCTGTGTGTTTTCTTCATTAATTGTTTAAATTGATAAAAAGTATTTTTTTTCCTTCAATTTTATAGCTAAACATTGTCTGAAAAAAAATCGAAAACTAATATTTGTATCAATAAATCTAATAAATTAAAAGGAAAGCCATATTCATTAGCCAAGAAGTTGCACTAGTTTATTTCACGTTTAACATCGCAAAATATACATAATGACTTCTAAACATAAGGAAATACTTGACAGAACAAAATTTGCAGGAATATCAACCATGTCATTAAGAGATGTTATGCTAATTGAGTTTCGCTCTGCAAAAGCAAAGAAATCAGAAAAAATGGTTATCTGTAAAGATCCATCAAAAAAAATGTATTTGTGTACAGTTTGCCAGGTATTTCAGTATGGAGATAAGAATTTATTTAGTCATCTTGGTGGTAAGAAACACTCCAGTAGGATGGAATCCATAAAGCATGTTTACCTCCCGAAAGCAGATGGGAGTGCAGTTGCCATTAAAAATTGTGGCGTACAAATCAGTACAAAGATTAACAAAAAGGAAATAATGCTTACGACTTTTAATGAAAAAAGAGCTGAAGACTCAAAAACTAAATCAGTTTCCATAGTACAGCAAAATAAACTACAAGTTAAATGTGCATCTAACCTTAAAACTTCACAGCCAAAACCGAAGAAAATAAATGAAGTGGTCAGTAGGTCGTCAAAATCAGGGTCCACACTTGCATCTATAAAAGAATTGTTGCCAAAGCATAACATGTCAGTTGAGAACATTCATAAATCAGATGATGAAACCGTTTCAACCGATTCAATTGAAATAATTTCAATCGAAAGTGATGACAATACTTCTCATTGCGATAGCAGTAATTCGATCCTACAAACTTCGGACTATTCCCTAAAATTCAAAAGTAAAACCGAATCCGAAAAACAAATAAACCACCAATCAAATTTTGCAGATTTTACAATACATAAACAAAATAATGATTGCGTTGGCATATTTCAAGAAAATTCAAAAAAAGGTCAAAAAAATGCAAATTCTGATAACATAATAACTTATTCACATCAATCAAATGTTGTGCTAAACCCACTTTCAGTTACAGCACAGCAACAAAAAATTTCTTGTGTTCCTTTATCGAAATTGGTAAGCTCAAAGATTTTAGAACCAGGTCAGAATATAAACTATAATAAAGCAGTTTCTGTACTTGAGTCCCCTGTGAAAGAAATTCAAATTTGCATCTACAATGGAAACAATCATATTGAAAGCGACATGTTTGCAGAAAAACCTGAAGTTACGAATATTAATATAAAAGCTAGTGCTGACTGCTTACCAACATTACCTGATTTACAGGGTTCCTCATTTGATTCTACATCAAATATCACTGATATCTTGGGATTGTTAGGAGTAGAGTACATTATTAAAATTGTAAAAAGTATGAGAGACAGAACTCCAAGAATTCAATGCAGTTTATGTGATATTGTCACTGATGAGAATTCCATGCATAATCATCTGATTAGTTACAATCATCGCCTTAAATATTGCGAAAAACATTTTCCTACAGCTATTCGGCAATACAGACAGTATATATCGCATGTACCAGAGCATCATGTTTTTAAAGTGTTCTCTCCAATATTAGAAAAACTGGCTGTAGCGATTGAAAAACACCATGGCCGCGAAACTCCCTACCTTTGTTATGATAATTCTTATTCCAAAACCGTCAGAGAATAACTGCAACAGTTTTCAATCGCAGACATGCATCTGAATTGCAAGGACCTACGTTTACACATGTTGTGGATTCAAGAGAAGTTGATTTATTGATTGAAAAAGCTAATAAAAAAAATATCCGGTCTGATTGTTGCAATTCTGTTAACGACAATTCTTCCTTAACAACAATTACAAATAACTTTACAAATCAAAATGCTAGAATTCGTTATCCTAACTACTTAGACGTCAATGAAGAAAATATTAAGGCGGTCGATGATGAGACACATAAACGAATGGTAGATAATTTTTTGAGGGACACTATACAGCCTCAACCTGTGCGCCCCCGGCAGACGTCTCGGAATTTAAAACGTAGCCGATCAAGGTCAAATTCATGTGAGCGAAAGACAAGGCGCTCTATCCCTTTGAAATCTCAGTGGAATATTGAGCGTAGATCGCTGTCACCTTTACGGGATGGTGATATTTGGCAGGCATATCGGCATATGGTTGATCAGAATGTACGGGAATTAAATGCAACATTTTCTTTTTATAAGTCAGATCCCGAAGAACATCCTCTTTATAAGGATGAATGGCAAAAATTCTGGAAGCGACGTAAAGATGAACTTATAGCCGCTGGAATAAACCATCGTTCTTACAATTATCAAAGTGAATGGATACTATTTTTTAATGCTCGATTGGAAGAACTTTACAATCAAGAAGTAGAAAGTATAAAAATAAAGAGTCGAGAAAGATTATGTTTGCCAATGTCTAATAACAATTTATCGAACTCCAAATACCATGTAAACGTTTCCAATCAAGAATCTGTTTTTAAAATTACAAAAATATCACATAATAATAAGGATTCTGACAGTACAAGTAATATTAATATCATTCACGTACTTCGTCTTTTAACTGCTTTGGAAGATTTTTTGGGAAGTTTGGGACCTAGCATTACGGAATTATTGATTCATGCACTGCAGATGCTTAAATTGCATCCAGAAAGAGTCAATACTATGTTTCTTACAAGTGAAAATTGTGCTCTCTTAGAAACGGCAAAGGAAAAGTTTAAAGGACTTATAATTTCAAAAATTTTAGACCCTGTAGAGGAACGTGCCGTAAAAAAGGCTATCAAAGACACTGGGACTTTATTAAAGTATGCAGCTAAAGTTGCCGATCAAAATAATTTAGAAAGTAACAGCGTCGAAGTAAATGATAATTCTGTTGAACTGTTTCAGAGATCTACAATAAACAATGACTCAAATACAAGTGTTTCTCATAAAGTACCAAATAGTATAGATAAAACCGAATTGGCTGCTAAACTAGCATCAACGTTAATCTCTCAAGGGAAAACAACAATTAACCAAGAACAACTGGAACAAATTGTTCAAGTTTACTCCTTAATTGGGCAACAAAAACTACAGGAGCCAACTCCATCATCTCGATCAAGTAGCACCAATACTTACGCTTCACACAAATCCCTGCTTGAACAACCCCAGACCATACATGACTCTGAACGTATATCACTTATAAAAGATTTAAGCAGCAATATAACAAATTCTACAATCTCAAAAGATGTGCATAACGTGAAAACTAGTGCAAATTACTTTTCTGAAAATATGGCTTGCAACTTAAATGTTAAAAACCCTAATGAAATATTTTGCAACGGGCAAGACTCGCAGGATAATCAGCATGATTGGGAACAATATGACAGTGGAGAATCAACATTTCTTACGCATGATGAATTTTTAAGCAAAAATAACCTGTCCTGGATGGACAGCCATGATTCTTTTGAGTCGACTAACAATAGTGCTGAAGGAAGGCCTAAATGGATGTAAACCTCCGGAATTTGGTTAAGATAATTGTAGATTATTCTTAGTATTACGCGTAATTTAATGCAATTTATGTCTTTTGTTAAGAATTGTTGAAATACTTATCTTTATTTATGTACATAAAATAAAAAAATGTTCATTAGACTATCATAAAATTTGAATTTTATTATAAATACATTGCTTTCAATGAAAAAATGTATTTCACAAATTTAATTTACAATACATTATTGAAAATTTTCGTATATCCTTTCCCTTTAAAAGGATATATAAAAGGACATATGGGAAGGATTTCGACTCGATAAAGTATGCATATTCATAACCACTAGTCGACTTGGTTGAACTTTGTCTTTCTGTTCGTCCATCTACAAGGGACCGTAATATTGTAAAATTGGCATGTTAAGGATTATTTCATTAGTTATAATGATTTACTTAAAAATAATGGTTAATTTCAAGCTCTAATATATTATTTAGAAATTTTTAGCTGTTATTTAGAATATATATATAATTTTTTTTTTCGATGTAAAAATAAAATTCTTGCAATAACTAATTTTGAGCAAAAAAGTCGAAACAAAATGTTCGTGATAATGAGTTTTTATTATTTTGCTCAGAAATAAAACTCAGGTAATTAGTTTGTCTATCGAAATTTATGGAATACAATTAAAAATAATAGTTTCGAATCGATGTATTGATGGGAAGCAGTGCGTATATTAATTCGACCAATTTGCCCGTGTTAATAACATCGAAATGTGAGCCGATGCGTGTTCATGGTATGAGAACCTTTTTTCGCTAAACGGGGCAGATTGACGTTGAATCAGTCAATAATTCATTTCTTATTCTCTAAACAATTTTTGTGCATTTAAGTGAAAAAAGTGATTGAAAAAAATAAAGCTTAGTGTTTCAAGAGCTCAAGTTTGTCTCGTGAAAATCGTGAGTGAAAAATTCAGTGTTCTTTACGTGAGTATATAATATATAATTTAATTGATTTTGCGAAAAATTCTGTCTTCGGCATTTAAAATATGATTTAATGTGTCTCTTTTTGTTACCGAAGGAAAATTATTCTCACAGCAAATTCGATATTGTGTGTTTTAAAACTAAAATTATAGAGAAGATGTATTCTCAAACGGAGGCACCTTGCAGTTAAAAAACAAATATGTTAAGCCACTTTGTAACTTCTCATGGAATAGCAGCAGTCTACGGAAAGAGAGTAGTTATTTAAAAAAAAGTTTGGCCTACTAAATCCAAGAAAGCGGTTCAAGTATACAGTGAGTCAAAAAAGTATTGGCACACTCACTGTTTTTGAAGAAATGTGTAGTTTAGTACCAATTAACTGCTTTTTAAAAACAAAATGTTGATGTAGCAGGTATTATTAGCTTATTTTTAATACAATGCATCAACAAATTTCCCGTTACCTGCAAGGGGAAAAGGAAATACAATGCAAAGAAAAATAAATGTACCTAAAACACATCAAAAAAGTATTGGCACACTTAATGTGTATGGCAGATTTTCGCCAACCTAACGGTAATTTTTTAGTTGCTGTTTATACCGTTACTATATGCATAGCTATTGCGTAATAGTGCATTTCAAGTTAGTATTGATCTTCACTTTGTGACTGAGCAAAATGAGTAAAGGGTAAAGGAGCAGAAATCTCGGTAGATGTCCGAAAATTGATTATTAGCCTTCATGTCCAGCAAAAAAACCGAGAAATTGGCAGTATAGTGCTGAGGTCCTATTCCAGTGTCCGAAACATTATTAAGCACTATATAAACACCGGAAAACTTGAAAAAGAGAGCAGATCTGGAAGACCGAAAATATTTACACCACGCCAGGAGCGAATTGTAGTTGCTGCCGTAGCTCAAAATCCAAAAATTTCTGCTGTCAAGTTGTGTAATGAAATGCAGAAAAGTTTCCGCTAAAAATTTCACCCACAAACACTGAGAAATACACTATACAGAGCAGGTTTTCATGGACGAGTGGCTCGACGTAAACCCTTCATTTCGAAGGTTAACCAAAAAAAGAGATTGGAATTTGCCAAACGCCACGTAAGCCGGAATCTTTTTGGAATAATATTATATTTAGTGACGAGTCAAAATATAATCTTTTTGGCTCAGATGGGTCCCAGAATATTTGGCGAAAACCAAACAAAGAGCTGCAACATAATAATATTATACGGACAGTAAAACACGGCGGCGGTAATGTTATGGTTTGAGGTGTTTCGCGGCATCTGGAGTTGGTAATCTTGAGTTCGTTGATTACAGAATGGATAAAAGAGCGTACATGGACATTCTAAAAGAAAACTTGGCTCCAAGTGTGCGTAAATTGGGATTAAATGGGCAGCAGTGGCAGTTTAAACAGGAAAACGATCCTAAACACTCATCGTATCTTGTCCAGGAATGGCTTATTTACAACTGCAAACAATTAAAAACACCACCACAATCCCCTGACATAAATCCCATTGAGCATATTTGCTATCTGTTGGAGAAAAACATTCGAAAGCACCATATTTAATCAAAAGATTCCTTGAAGGTAGCTTTACGCACAGAATGGGAAAAAATATCAGCAAGGAGAACGGCTAGGTTAATAAAAAGGTTAATGCCCAGGCGCATAAAAGCGATTATTAAAGCAAAAGGAGGCTCAACAAAATATGAAACATTAATAATCGGCTAAATACTATTAGTTTTGAACAAGTGTGCCAATAGTTTTTTGACGCGAAAATCGTGCTTTTTTTTAGTTTTTTTTATCTTACACCTTAACCAAAAATGAAATATAATTTTTTTTTGTATTTAATATAATATAAAATGTTCCTTATTAAAAATTGCATTTTTACTGTTGCTGTATGTTGAGTGGGCCAAAGATAACACATGACAAACTTTTAAAACAGAGGTGTGCCAATACTTTTTTGACTCACTGTATTTTGTTCAGTACGTATTCAAAAACATAAATAGCGTATAAACCTTGTACATAAATTCAGAGCAATTTAAAACGTTTTCTGACAGGTTAGTAAATTAGCTTGAATAAGATTACGGATTATATACAAATTCGAATGTTTCACAGTGCATTATGTAAATAATTTTTATATAAATGTATTTGATTGCATGCATACTCGTCTACCGCATATATGAATAATACTTTTCCGTGTACACTTCCCTTGTAGTTTTGCTTGCATGCAAATATTTTAACACCATACTTATGTCGAAACTACTTTTGTCGATTAAACACAATTGAAAGCAACGTATATAAATAAACAAACTTATTTTTATATGCATTGAATGATTGTAGTATAATATTATATGTATATTACTGTGTTGACATTATTGGTTTTGCATACAAGGGATACACAGCCTAAGTGAAAAGTATTCACACAACAACATATATGTTCACATATTCTATTAAGTGATCTGTTGTCATTCTTGCTGAAGACAAGAATAAAAAAATTGAATAGCTTGACCTATAAAGCATGTGAAAAAATTGGTAAAACTAATCGGAAAAGAAACAGGACTGTTCAAAAAAAACAACAAAAAATTAATATTTTTCAAAACATATTTTTTTATTCAAAGTAGTTTCCTTGTGCTTCGCTAAAGCGTTTAGCCCGGTCAATTAGCATTTCAAATGAGTGTTTAAGGTCATTTTTCGGAATGCTCTTGAGAATATCGGTCGTCGCCTTTTGGATAGCTGAAATCTCCTGAAACCAGTGTCCTTTCATGGGCAAATGAAGTTTTCCAAATAGGTAAAAATCACAGGGTGCCAGATCAGGTGAGTAGGTTAATGGTAAATATGGGGTTTTTTGTCAAAAAATCAGTGACAAGCGTCGACCGATGAGACAGCGCATTATCGTGCAACAGGCGCCAGGACCCTGCCTCGCGGTATTGTGGTCGAACACGACGAATGCGTGACAAAAGACTCCTTAATCAAATCACTACAATGTTGGATTTGTAGCAATTTTTGCTCTTCAGTCAATTTGTGCGGAACAAGCTTGGAGCACACCTTCCGTAGACCCAATTTATCTATCAAAATGCAATGAATGGAGTCTTTGGTTATATTAAACTCCATTTCCATGTAACGCAAAGAAGATTTCGTATCATTCGTAATAAATTCCTGCACTTTTTCAATATTGTTTTGGGTAATCACTGATTTTGGCCGGCCCGACTTCTGATCGTCACAGAGATCCTCACGACCTTCTTGGAATCGCTTAAACCACTCATGCACATTACTACGGGATAGGCACTGATCACCATAATCTTTTTTCATAATGTTTCAGTGAACGTTTTCCCAAGTTTAAAACAAAATTTAATATTTGCACTTTGTTCAAAATGCATTTTACGACCGATGACCAAAAGCTGCTGTCACTATTTGATTGATAACTTCGATTGTAGTTGTCCAATTGTCTTACAATTTTTACGAAATGTTAAAAAGAGATCAAACTTTTTATTTCATATACCCACGAATAGGTGGCGCCACCAGAAACAATTATATTTAATAAGTTGTGTTTCTTTTGATACAGACCATGTATATTTACACTCATTTTAGTATTTTTAAGTTTAATTATAGTTATTTTTAATTATAGTTATCTAAAAAAAAGTAATATTCAGCAACGCAATTTTTGGTATCATAAATCCTGGCTAGATTTGATTTAAATTACTTGCTGCGAGATTATAAAAGAATCAATTTGGTGGTCCAAGTTATTTACCGCTATTTATCGCTATCTGCACTTGTTGCTGAAGGTCGAGTCTAAATTCTTGTATTCGAAGTTTACAACAACTATGTTCTAACGCGCTTAGGCGGCGTCAAGACGCCTGACTGGCGCCGGTGTGCTCAATGCAACAGCAAACGCTTGCATTCGCGATCCACGTTGTGAACAAAAAACTGTTAAAACAGTTAAGAAGCAATATGCCAGCAGAGAACAATCTTGTGTGGCAAAAGAAACCTATTAAAAGACATAATGTTAACTCTCCGAACGTTCAGAGAAAATACATGACACTAGACTAGAAGTCAGCAAACCAGATAAAGCCAGTACCAATGCTACAGCAGAGGCTGTAAAAGATGACAACAACGAAGAAACCCTTAAGCCTCCCCCAATATTTATATCTGACGTAGACATACAAGGAATGCTCCAATACTTTAAAAATAAAATTGAAGTTAATGAGATTATGTACAAGACACAACAAAGTGGTCAGGTCCGTATAATGGTCAAAAAAGTAGATAAGTATAGGGAGCTTGTAAATATACTCAAAAATGATATTAACTATCAAGGGCAGTTAGTCAGGGGAATTAATAATATAAGAAGCCGTATCACGAAGGAGCCACTGCATATGTTTTTTATAGACTTTGAGCCTGACAACAGAAACAGCGAAATATATTGGATTGTCAAAAAAGTCTTGCGGTATTTTCGCTAGTTGTCGCTGCAAGCGCGTAGTTCTAGTTTTATTCGTCGCATCGGGTCATGCTATACCTTTTTGGAAAGATCTTTTCACGCGCTAACACGTGTTGGATTATTGTTTCTTTTTAGTCGTTCGTGAGTTATAGCGTCGCAAACATGGAGCAAAATAAAGACAAAATAAGGCATATTTTACAGTACTACTACGATAAATGCAAAAATGCATCTCAAGCCGCCAATAAAATTTGTGCAGTTTATGGACCCGATACAGTTTCCATTTCCACCGCACAACGATGGTTTCTACGGTGCCTGGTGCCTACGGAAGGCCTGTCGTCGAAAATTTCGATAAAATCGCTGAATTGGTCGAAAGAGACCGGCATAGTAGCAGCCGTAGCATCGGCCAAGACCTGGGCATGAGTCATCAAACCGTTATAAACCATTTGAAGAAGCTTGGAGTCACTAAGAAGCTCGATGTATGGGTGCCACACGAATTGACGCAAAACAACATCTTTGACCGTATCGACGCATGCGAATCGCTTCTGAATCGCAACAAAATCGACCCGTTTTTGAAGCGTATGGTGACTGGCGATGAAAAGTTGGTCACTTACAAAAACGTAAGGCGCAAACGGTCGTAGTCAAAAAGGGGTGAAGCGGCCCAGACGGTGGCCAAGCCTGGATTGACGGTCAGAAAGGTTCTGTGTATGTTTGGTGGGATTGGCAGGGAATCATCCACTATGAGCTGCTCCCCTATGGCCAAACGCTCAATTCGGACCTGTACTGCCAACAACTGGACCGCTTGAAGGCAGCACTCATGCAGAAGAGGCCATCTTTGATCAACAGAGGCCGAATTGTCTTCCATCAGGACAACGCCAGGCCACACATATCTTTGGTGCCGCGCCAGAAGCTTCGGGAGCTCGGATGGGAGGTTCTTTTGCATCCACCGTATAGTTCGGATCTCGCACCAAGTGATTACCACCAGTTTCTGTCTATGGCGAACGCGCTTGGTAGTCTGAAGTTGGCCACAAGAGAGTTGTGTGAAAATTGGCACTCCGTGTTTTTTGCCAATAGGGAAGCGAGCTTCTATAAGAGGGGCATTATGAAGTTGGCATCTCGTTGGGAACGCGTCATCGAACAAAACGGCGCATATTTGACTTGAATCGCACTATTGTAACCAATTTTATAAACAATTGAAAATTCAATAAAAATACCGCAGGACTTTTTTGACAACCTAATATAAATTAAAACATATTGACAACAGTATTGTCACTATTGAACCGCCAAGAAAAGCTATTGAAATGGTACATTGCTTTCGGTGTCAGGAGTTTAGACACACTAAAATTTACTGCAACAAACATCCCACTGAATCTTGCCCTAAAGATAAGAGCCAGCCAGCGACCTGCGCAAACTGTCATGAGAGCCATTCTCCGAGCTACAGACGCTGCCGGATTTATCAGGAACTAACTAAAAACAAAGCAAATACCAACAATAGCAACCAACAATCGCACCAGAAACACAACAACATATGCCACCAATTTTCTATCCACAACTTCAATTGCTAAAAACCACTTCGACAATTATTCAAACCAACCAAACTACGCTCAGGTATTGCGAGGCGAGACAGAACCCCAACAAAATAGCGGACTAGATAGAATTCAAAATCTACTAATTAAACAGTCCGAGCTAACAAACAATCTACTGAACATTATTGTGTTGCTCGTAAACAAGGTATGCAAGTTGAGCTGCACACAGCCATATGGAACGCTAATGGGCTTTCCAATCATTGTAACGAAATATCCCTATTTATGAAAAAAATTGTATAGACATCATGCTGATATCGGAAACACATTTCCCCAACAGATCGTATTGTTACATCCAAGGATACGATATTATAACTGCAAATCACCATTCTGGTCGAGCACAAGGTGGCTTTGCAGTCATAGTTAAAAATACGCTGAAATACACTGCAATCGAAAGCGTAAATCTAAACAACATACTAGTTGCTGCTATAACAATTCAGTGTATTAATATAAACATAACCATAGCTGCGATATACCTTCCGCCAAGAGACTCCTTTAAACTGGATAATTATAATATCTTCTTTAAAAAGCTTGGCAACGATAATTGTACATAGTAATGGTCAACGCTGTAAGGGTAAAAAGGAGCAGGCTGAGGCGTTTGCGCAGCACTTGCACTGTACCTTCCACCCAAAGACAAATTATGATGCTGCAATAGTAGGCGAGGCTAATAAATTCTTACATGCTCCATGTCAGACGAGCTTACCAATAAGCCAGACTACAATCGCAGAGGTGCAAGCGAAAATAAAATGCATAAAGCCAAAAAAATCCCCGGGGTATGATAAAATTGATGGGCACACGATTAAAAGTCTTCTTCCTAAATGCATAAGAATGCTTACTTATATATATAACGCCATGCTCAGACTGGAGTACTTTCCTAACCATTGGAAATGCGCTGAGGTCATCATGATACTAAAAACAAATAAGCGGTGATCATGATACTAAAAACAAATAAGCCGGATAGTTCCACATCTTCATACCGTCTCATAAGTCTGCTGGTTACATTCTCTAAGGTATTTGAGAAAATACTATTAAAAAGAATGTTACCAGTGCTGGACGATCATTATATCATACCCGAACATCAGTTTGGGTTTAGAAAAGGCCATGGAACAATTGAGCAATGTCATCGAATCGTTAAATCGATTACAAATGCGTTCGAGACCAAAGAGTATTGCTCAGGCCTTTTCTTAGATATCAAACAGGCGTTTGACAAGTTTGGCATCCTGGTCTATTATTTAAAATTAAAAAAATGGTTACCTGCTCCATACTATCACATAATAAGATCATATCTTACAAGCAGAACATTCTACGTGCAAGAAGAAGATAGTTTTTTTCTAAACTATACAATATTAACGCTGAAGGGGCTCAAGGAAGTGTGCTATACGTTTCTCCATTTCTCGCATCGCAGTACTTGCAAGAGGAACCTGAAATGATTGAACAGTGGTTGGCAAAGTGGCGAATTGTGGTCAACGCCCAGAAATCGGTGCAAGTGACATTTTCCTTAAGGAAAAGAAACTGCCCGCCAGTAACACTAAACGGCACGGCGATACCAACCAGCGATACTGTGAAGTACCTTGGAGTGCACATGGACCGAAGACTCAAATATAAGGCCCACATAAAAGCTAAGCAAACGCAGCTCAAAGCAAAGAATAAAAAAATTTACTGTCTACTAGAACCGCGCTCGCAACTGGACCTGGAAAATAAGGTTCGTATTTATAAGGCCATCCTTAAGCCTGTATGGACATACGCTGTGGAACTCTGGGGAACAGCAAGCCATTCCAATATTGAGATTCTACAAAGAGTCATTGAACCTAGGAAACATCACAGGTGCTCCTTGGTATATGAGCAACTTTGACATCCACAAAGATTTAAATATACGCTTCGCTAAAGATGAAATCACCAGACGTGCTAATAAATACATAAATAGACTGCACAACCACGACAATAATTTTGGCCTAGACCTGTTAGATAACAGAAGTGACCTAAGACGATTAAAAAGATATCATATATTGGACCTACCAAGTAGAATTGTTAGTTAATATAATATATAATATATATTGTTTATGCATGCTGGAGCTTAAACAAACCTGTTAATCTTATTTTCTAAGCAATTTGTCGATCGTCGTAAGACGGATTACCAATAAAAATATAAATAAAAAAAAAATAAATAAATTTTCCTGTGATGTGAATTAACAATTTCTACTGGACCCTAGACCCTGTCTAGTATTTACTTACTCCCTTACATCAAGATTAGGCTTAAAGCAAATTTTGAAATGTTATGTCAAACCCTCGGAATCCGATCAAAATACGACTTCAATAGGTACGAAAGTAATACAAGAACCAATTTAAAATGATGCTGACAGTGCTTCTGGCAGCGGCGTCTTATCAAAATTCGTACATATTGTAATATGTGTGTGTGTATGTAAATGTAAATGTGTGCGGACTTCAGTAAGTGTGTAAGTGAGGCAAATTCTACCCGAGATAAGGGGTTGTCGCAATTGGGTATATTAAAGTATGTTTCAGATATGTAATTCTTTTTCTTCCATAAAGTCGCTTTTAAAAATTACATATTCTACCTTTTCTTCCTTTAATGAAATAGTGTAAGCCTGATATAACAAGTACTTTTTCTCCATAAACTATTGTCTTTGTAAGCCTGTTTAGAATATCTATTCCGACTATTTTAGATTGACTCGCTACTACCCCACCCCTTTTTCTTTTAAGCCGTGGCTCTTTAGTTACAATATTATCGCCTTTATTAAGTATCTTCAATGATTTTTCTTCTGAACAGTCACTGTTCACTTAAACTTTCATTTTTCTGTGATTCGGTAATAACATGTCATACCAACTAATAGTAATTTTTATTGATCTTATTGATGTTTTCTGGGGTTTCTCCAATCCTTGCATAAAAATGTTGGATCAATTAAAATTTAGTTTAAAATAATTTTTTTTTAATACCTCTAGACTTTCTTTTTATTTCTAACATTCTTTAATATTTTTATTAAGATATAAATTGATTTTATTCTCACTTTATGTATTTAGTGCTTTTTAATTTATTGTTTAATGTAGTCGAATCTAAATATATCAAAAATAAAATATAATTGGAAACAGCTTTAGGTTGTTTCACCGCAATGTATATATACATAGTGACATACGCAACCAAAATTATATGCACTGGTTGTTTATTATATTTTCATTTAAGTCTCTATATTTTCGGAGCTTGGCAATGCGTCGTGCAGATACTTGAAATTGCTAAACAGTGGACTAGTAAATTAGTTAGAACTACAAATATGAAAAGTTAAAGGAACTAGGGCAAGTATCGCGATATATAATTATTGGTGTATTGCTATTGCAAAAGAGCCGTTAGCTGAATAGTAGGAACATGGCTATTGCTGTGTATAAGGATGGTGAAGAATGTGAGGAGAACTATCTCAGACCTCATAATGAACGCCGAAATATATGTAGAATTTTTTTTTATAGTTTCAAACTAATCAATTGCAACTATTTCGTCGTTTTTTTTACCGCCTTTCTTGCTAACACATATCCATATGCGCTCCAGTTAATTTGCACTTGTATATTGTACTCTTCAGTCCAAAACGATATATGACAGAAAGAAATAGTCGGCAGCAAATAATTCATCGATGTTGCCATAAATTTGAATAAATTGATAAATTCGATTATTCCAACGATGTTTGTTCAGCTCTTTATCTTTACAATAATTTTTAACAATACATTTATTAATAAAAAAATATTATAACATTTTATTATTGTTACAGAGTTTGCCATGCCTGCTTCCTCGTTGTGTGATAGTCATATAAACTCTGCGTAAGTCTTTTCTTATCTATAATTTGTTTTCAGTGTTCCAAATTCTTTAGTCGGCTCAATAACACACTTTTATTTTGTTTTTATAAAGACCACTCGTAGATTTATATTAATGTTCTTACATTCAATGTTTATTAACTAAATCTATTCTCACTGAATAAAAGTGAATGTCATGTACAAGTTTTTTTTTATATTGTAATGAGTTCGGCTTAGCAGGTAATAAATATAAATGCATTCAGAGCGGTTGAAATCTGTCTACTTTAAAATGTTCTTTAAGTCAAATTAAGTCAATATTACTTAAGCTGCAACTCTCTGCACTCATTTTCGTCTGATATCTAGCGTGCGTTCAGCATTTTATTTTCGATTCGTATTTTCGCTAGTTCGTAATCAGATAATTTGCTTCCTTTTTGTTTGTACGCACCTGTGCCTATTATACGCTCAAAAAATCGTCAATAAATAACAGTAAATTTAATACCAATCGAATTAATATTATGCATCCTCTTTTTATGGTGGTAAATAAATATCAATTACCCAAAAAGCTTATTAGTTGAACCATCTGTTTTACTAATATATTGTAACTTTGCTGTGTGGTGGAAAATCTTGCAGTCGTACTATATGCTTGACATATGAACACGAATTAACGTTGTAAATACTTAGAATATAGTCTTAATCCTGAAATAATACCTGCATAATGAGAAACATATATGGGAATATATGGTATCAATGTTTGTAGGTCTGGCTCGGAAGACGAATCAGCTTAATAGACGAGCTGTGTAATTTAGGCAACTTTTTGAGATTTCATAGGGTATGGATGTTCTTATTACGAACGAATAATCGAATAATTTAAATTGATATTATTATATATATAATTATTATTTAGCATTGGTATAAGACAAGAATGTTAGGCTATGTTATTAAGAACAAGAAATGTTTTTCGGAAGTCTTTTTTTGCAGACTAGTTTTTCTCTCTCTACAGTTATTTCTATCATATATCAGAGAAACAGATATAAAAATCAACCCAAATGCAAAATTGTAAAGGATGTTGATTTAATGCAATGTGACACATAGGCAAACCGCCTATCTTATATCTTAGAAACAGATATAAAAATCAACCCAAATGCAAAATTGTAAAGGATGTTGATTTAATACAATGTGACACATAGGCAAACCGCCTATCTTAACACAAACTTATATAAAAATTAAGGAGCTGTAGAATTCATAAAAATAATTATTAAAATGTCCACGGCTCACTTACTAATACCAATTATTGTAAAAAAAAAAAATTAAAACACAACATAACTTAAAGTTAACTTAAAACTGGCCATATGCCCTGTTGACCTGTCACCTCGTGATTACTTTTCTACGAAATCTTAATTGTTAGCCAATGCTTCGGCCATTGTTTTTATGCGGCATTATCACGTCATAGGGCAATGCAAGTGTTTGTCGCTCATGTTGTGTCCTGGTAATCACTTTTCTTCCGGGTTGTCGTGCTACTTAATGAAAGACGCCGTCGTACAAATCAAAAAAAAAAGGTCGCGTTGGTGCCGCAGCTGTTGCTGACTCCGGTAGCGTATAAAATAAGCGTAGCAGAAGATAAAAAAAGAAAACTATAAATCCACATATTTTTAAAAAAAATGTTGCAGTGCTTTACGGCATTTAAAAGCAATAACGTGATCTGCCAACTTTAATTTGCCTTGATCCGTTTCTCTCTTATTCATCTGTTAATTTGAATACCTAATGAACATAGTACTTACTCTGCTGGGGCATGCTAGTATAGTCCCCTTTTTTTGCGTCTTCTAAACTCTAGCTAGCACTTTTAATGCGTCTCGTGCTACCATTTTTTTGTAGTAAGGGAAAGCCATTCGGCGCATCTGTGGTGTCATTTTAAATGTGCAAAATCTTTTGTAAAGTCTCTTGATTTTAGTTGAGCATTGGTATTTTGTTTTGACGTAATAAATGTTTTTAACATGTATTTTGTCCTAATTTTTTTAATGGGTGTGTAGCTGAACAGGTTTTTATAATAATTCTTGTAAAAAATAAAGCAATTTGCGTAGGATTTATTAACAATGCAATTTGTAACTATGCTAATGATATGAAGTTGGTCAAAATAGAATATAAACGAAATGTAATATTGTAATCAACGGGTTTTTAAGCATTGGTTATAAAAGTCATTGGCTTAGATACAACCACAACATCCACACCCTTGCTGGGGGTTGAACCCAGGGCCGCTCCACTAATTGCCAATTTTACTGATCGGCTGCTAACTCAATTCGTCAACCGGGAATCTACAAACATCTAGTCACTTTCCACTTTTTTTAGTTATATCGCATAAACACGTATTATAAGTCGTTTAGTAAACAACATGTATTGCATAAAATTAATAAATATTAATAAAATATAAGTACCACCACTAAATTATTGTATACATTCACCTGGTAAACAACAATACTTTTTTTTATGTATTATCCAGCGAAAGGTGTTTTAAGTGTTCAAGTAAGGATGACTGGGTTACAAGCGGAAAACTTGGCTCGCGCGAAGCAGTGCTAGTTTTTCGAACTAATATACTTAATCCAAAAACTAGAAAAAGCTTATTAGAGTCGCTACCCGAAGAAGTTGATTTTAAAAATGGCGACAGCAAATTTACTTCCTCCTATCCATGCGAAATGGTTCACAAAAATTCCCTATCCCCCACAAATAATAAAACATTATCAAATTATGCAAATCAAGGAAAGATATATGTGTCAGTTGAAAATGCACAAAATTGTAATGAAGTTAAGCAGTTTGATCTACGGAGTCCAAAAAAAAAATCGCATGATTCATATCTTTCAAGTGATACCTCTGTATCAAGTGATGGAGATGAAACGATCCAGAGTAAAAATGAAAAGAAACCCAGAGTACATCAGAAAAACTTAGCGATTGTTGAAATCGAAGATAATTTAAATAAAGAGAGTGGATATGATTCTATTACAACTTCTCAATTAAATCCAGACATCGATACCAGTGAAGAAGATCAAGACGCATTTAGTGAGGAAGGCAATGAATGTGGATTGAGAATGCCTGCACATCACTTGAAAATTACTTATAAGTTTATTCAAACCGAAACCAAATTATTAAGAAAAATTTTTAATGTCCATGGTCTGACTGAAGTTCAAGGAGAATCAAATTTTAATTTGCTGTGGACTGGTGTTCATATGAAACTAGATACGTTACGAAACTTAGCGCAATATCAACGTGTTAACCATTTTCCCAGGTAAGTGTATAAATTTATTTAAAAATGCGTTCTCTTTGTGTCAGACCGACCACAAGCATATATTGAAAAATATATACATATGTATTTCCATAATGGTGTTTGTATACACATTAACTAAGGGCTCATAAATCTTTTGCATATATGAAATATTCGCATATAAGGAACAACATGCGGTGCGATGTGCACCCATTATATTCTGTATAATTGTATATAGATATACTATATCTATATTGATATTTATATTATATTAATTCCTACAATATTTGTACATTTTTAAATCTTAGAGCTATCTATCAACTATTTTAGATTATACTATATATTTAAATAAACAGTTAATTTCACTTAAAGATGTCCTTAATATTCTTAAAATATATGTCAAATGTCATCATACAGCAGCATGCAGCTACTTGTTCGCTTTAATTGAACACTATTTGCTTCTAGATAGTAGTACTTTATTTTTCTTTTATTTGTGATACTGCTTTTGTTCTCGGTCTTCAAAATTGTCTTTAGTATGTGTTATAGTGCCGCGCAAAGAACTAACAATATAGCAGCAGAGCAAAAAAGGATTCTTAATTTACACATTAAGGACAGGAAATGCTGATTTTCAAATATGTTAAACCAAGTTGCTTCACAATTTACCATAAACGTTTTTATTTATTTATTTAATGTAAAGTCGAAGAATAATGGACCAAGTTGCTGATACACAGTTGGGATACTACAGGAGTTACAAAGAATGATCTCAAAACTGTTTATTTTTGCTTTCTACCTGTTGAGTGAGTAGAAATCCAAGGTAGAAAAGAGGGACGGAACCCAATATAACTAAGTTTAAAAAACAATATATCAATGTTTGCATAGTCAAATGCCTTACTGTCTAAATAACGTCTGTTTGCTATTTCTTTTGAAATAAATTGAAATGGTGCATTGAACATTTTTTTAAATACTTACATCGCATTTAAAACAGGCAAAGATGTTGACGTCCAGCCAAACTTACCGATAGATTCAAACAAAAGACCAAGCAGACAATTGACAAATATCCTTTCCGGAGTGCCTGAGACTATACTTGGGAAAGAAATCCTGAAGAGTGAGTCATAAAATAATACTGCTTTAAATACTGCATACCTCGTATAAAGCCATACACTTGCAAAGCCATACAATTTGTTCAAAAACACCGTAACCATCCTACAAACTTTTGTAAACTTTTGTGATGGATCCAAATACAATCTATGGCGATCAGGTGGAGGATTCCAAGTTTGTTGTCTGTTTGGCTGCAGCGGGTGTTGGGAATTTAAAATTTATTGAAGGTACGAGTATCATAGATCGCACATTGAGGTACTCAAGAGATACGCACTCAAAGAGCGGATAAATTTTTAATCGCTTCAATTATAATTTTTATCAAGACAATAATCCGAACAACACAGGTTTAAATGCTCGCTTATGGCTAATCTCCAATGTTTCCCATGTACTTCCGGTGTTCCAAAGACCTCACCTAAGTTCGTAGTTTATTCGTAGGAATTTTGACAGGATGACAGGTCTGAAGGAAGAAAGGGAGAAAATGGACATAGTATATATACAGAAATTGGTGGGCTCATTGCCAGAGAGACCATCTTATTAAAATAAAAGGGGGTTAGTAGGTACTCTCGTTTTAAAAAACCATTTTTCGATAGAATTTAATCTTAAATATCTTAATGCTATCTGTACGATGATATTTGTGGATGTACATGTAATAATATTGCACATTAAGGATATAAACAAGCATTTTTTATGTTTTTATACATATAATCTTAATTTGTTGATAGATAGTATTAAGTTAAAATGTACAAATATTGTATGAAAGAAGAGTTCTGAATCATAAAACATAAAATAAAACTGGTATGGCAGATTGTATGTATATTTATAATGTATGTCCATGTAAATGTATAGGTATCACCGGAGAAAAACTGGGAACTAATTCTAGGTCACCACAATTTACGTCTTTTGAGATAACCTCAGAGACGCCTGTCATTCGGACCTTCGAATGCAATTCGTTAGAACACCCTCCCTGATCGCGCGCTAGGTGTATGTATTCTTCATTTCTGTAGCCAAAGTCGAGAGTATATTCTATATGCTACCAGAAGCTAACACTGTTGGCAATAAATCAATATGGCCATTAACTCTAGTTTTTTCTTACAAGTGGCAGTGCTTGGCACTGTCTGTCTTCTTCTTCTGTCTTATGTCTGCTCTGTTAGCCTTGTGTATACTTGCTCACGATTCTTTTAGCCTCATCAGTGCACTACTCGCATCCTCTTTCACTACTACCACCAAGGCCAAATCATCTGAAAACCAATTAATCTACTACGTTGAAATAATTGGAGTCAGGGCACCGCATCAACATTAAGTTATATGTTCCTTGTGTAACTCCTACCCTCACCCTGTATCGAAATACTCCATGCTATTTATATCAAAAGAGCGCTCTTGATAATATCCACATTAAAAATCAGCATATGGAATCCGTATTACCATACGGATGTGCTTATCTATGTTATAATATTCTATGATATTCACAGTTGTTTATATCGGGGTCGTCCCCTGTGGTTATGAGGATAAGGTTTATATAAAATTAACAGATTATACACAATTTCGTTTCTAGAAAGTAGTACTGCATAGTACTCGTGCTAGTAATCAACCCTCCTAGTATCTATGGTAATCTTGTTCCCCAAAGTACACCTCAGAGATCATATGGCCGATCTATCGTTCCTATTTTCCACCCATTTGCCATCTATGACAAACTTGTAAGGCTCGTAGAGGTCGACAACATCTGTCCAATTATTTTTCACTGACTGCACGAGAATGTCGCGTGTTGCTACACAATGACTGAGACTTATCTCGGTGCACTTAATTACTTTTTGGAAGATGCGCTCCTAAATAGAAGGTAGAAGTTCCTCTTCAGATTGGTTAAATTTTGATTGTTAAATAAATCTTAAAATAGAAAACCTTAATATTAAATATTTTTTTTTATTATTTACTAATTGTTTTAATTTTTAGGTCATATGAATTAACGAGAAAAGATCGACTTTACAAGAACATTGAACGAATGCAGCATCTACGGGGAATGAAACATTTTGACATTGTTCCTCAATCTTTTATTCTTCCGCTAGAATCTCGAGATTTAATATTTGCTCATAACAAGCACCGAGGACCTTGGATTGTAAAACCGGCAGCTTCCAGTAGAGGTCGTGGAATATTTATTGTAAATTCGGTAAGCAAAAAATTGCAGTTTGTTTCAAAAATGAATAAATAATTTTACTTTTAGCCAGACCAGATACCCCAAGATGAACAAGTCCTAGTATCAAAATATATTGTGGACCCACTTTGTATAGATGGTCATAAGTGTGATCTAAGAGTCTATGTATTGGTTACATCGTTTGATCCACTTGTTATTTATCTTTATGAAGAAGGTATTGTCAGATTAGCAACAGTTAGGTACGACAGAAACACGGATAACCTATGGAATCCGTGTATGCATCTCTGTAACTATAGCATCAACAAATATCATTCTGATTATATAAGATCATCTGATGCCCAAGACGAGGATGTAGGTCATAAGTGGACCTTATCAGCACTACTAAGACATCTTAAACTTCAAGGGTGTGACACTCATTTGCTTATGCTTAATATTGAAGATTTAATTATTAAGGCTGACCTTGCCTGTGCGCAAACAATTATTTCCGCATGTAGAATGTTCGTACCTAATGTGAATAACTGCTTTGAGCTTTATGGCTTCGACATACTTATCGATAATACGCTTAAACCTTGGTTATTGGAAGTGAATTTATCACCATCAATGGGCGTAGACAGTCCGCTGGACACTAAAGTAAAGGCCTGTCTTATTACGGATTTATTGACTTGTGTGGGTATCCCAGCATACACTCCGGAAATGAGATCTCATTGTGATAATAAATCGTCAAGACTTCGTAGTTCGAGCTGTCATAGACAAGTAGATACAACCGAATCATGTATTATACGATCGACAAAATCAAAAAAAAAACCGTTTGCTCTTGCACAATTAACACAAGAAGAACAGCGTATTTTACGTAGTACGCGATTGCAGTATACTAGACGTGGGGGCTTTGTTCGTATTTTCCCAACAGACGACACAATGCAGCGATATGGTAACTTTTTGGATTCCGCGAATGGTATTCCAATATCCACTCCAAACGTTCAAGGTCAAACATTCCAAACATTAATTTTGCAACACACTACAATCAAATGTTGCACTCGAATTTATACTGTGTTGGACCGCGAGGCAATAAGGATGATAATTGTCAGGAAAACCGAATAAAACAGTACGAACGAGCTTTAGAAACGGAGTCTGAAATTCCTTTTCTAAAGAAGCAAATTGTAGAAAAGTGTGAAGAGGAAGGAAGAAGGCTTCGAAAGCAATTGCTAAAAAAGATTGGAAGTGGTTCAACATTGACACACTTCCAAGCAAGGCAGACATTCAGTTTATATTTGGAGTCGGTCTTACGCCGATTAACCCAAGACCCAAAAGACAGTCATGAAAAAATTATATTAAAATTTTTAAATAAGTATGGAGGGGGGTTAAACCACCAGTTTTGTTTCGTAATACGCAAAATGTAAGCAAGGCACGTTCGGCTATGGTGGCTAAATTGCTAGGAGATTTCCTAGAAATATACAAAAGAGATACAGAAGCTTATGTAGATTCGTTTGACCATTTCGGAATGATACCAACTAGTGCCTATAGTTTATTTCTTATGCACGCACAAGAATCCGATTTAGAGTCAGTCCTTACTCATCATACAAATATAACTGGAATAATGCCTTTTTTATATAACCGATGTGGAGTATCAGTGCCACCAACTCCACCTATTCCGTCCGGGCTACATGGTTTTTTGAGAGCTCTACCAGCAATGGTGTCGACATCGGGGATTGCAAGAGATGTTAGCAAGTATGATGGTTATTTTAAAAGCTGCGATAAAAATTGTGAGAATAATAATGAATTTTCTTCGTTAAGATCAAAATGTACAAGGGACTTTAAATAATAAGGTAGCATTTTTACAATTTATTTGTCAATGATATAAACAAAAACTTTTTTCAATGATCTCTTTTTTGCCTTCCAAATTAATCGCATCGAGGCTGGACTTACAAATAAATTACATAAAATTAACTTGACTTGGCTTTTCTTAGATATAAGGTATACGGAAGAAATACGAGCAGTTACAAAAAGCTCTTTGTAAGTTTTAAGAAACAGACGAATAGATCGAAATCTGCAAGGGGTGAAAATAGTCTAACTCTCGATTAGTTTCGACAATGCTTTGAAATCAAGCTGAGCTCCGAAAATAAATTTGCAAATATTGCGTGAACGACAATCTTGCGAGGGAAAATTTAAAAATTTTAAATTTGAAACAGCTACGTCTAGTAACTCAAAACTTACATACCTTATATGGCTCTAACTCACAGTCTCTGAATTACACGCATGGATCCGGAAGGATAAGTTGACATGGAAAAAAAAGAAAACCGATTTAAGGCACTATACTGTTGGCACTAGACGCAGAACAGTATTTCAGGATCGGCCGAACAAGAGAAACGTAGAGAAATTTTGTGGTAAAAGCAACATTTAATTCCTTTGACCAAGTATTCTCTTGGCTTTCTAAGTCTGTGGATACACGTTGCAATGAAATATTGGCAATCGTATAGGAGCCTAAATAGACTCTAGCGCGACTAAATGTCATAAACATACATTTTGCACAGTTAAGATGCAACTGATTGGTCAAACACCAGCGTTGCAAAGTACTCAAATCTTCTTGCAAATAGTTTTGAGTGGGATCAGTGTATAAACAAATAAGCTTTACATCATCTGCATATATGAGACAATGACAATAAGAAGGAAAAATAGTTGGTCGATCATGGTTAACAGAGTCAGAAGCTTTACTAAAATCCATGTAAATAACATCGGATTGAGTTTTTTTTTATGAATGCATCATTTACCAAAGTGGTAAAACCCAGCAAATGGGTCACAGTGGAACGACCCTGAACAAAGCCATGGTGGGCAGGGGAAATAATTGACTTATAAGTAGAAACAAGAATCTTTTAAAACAATTTAGGTATTGCAATGCCTCTGTAGCTTGAAATATCAGACTTGCTACCTTTCTTATGAAGTGGGATTAGATATGAATCTTTCCAACGACAAGAGTCAGTCAAGAGCAGCGCTACTTGTGTGGCCTAGAAGAGAAAGAAGCTTTTAGAGAATTAATAGAAGAGGTTAAAAAGTCTATGAAATGAGTGAAGATAAAGTTAGAGGCAGGAATATTATATGGATAAGTTTAATTGAAGGTGGGTATAGGTGAGTTAGTAGATTGGGAAAAGTTGGCTAACAGATCAACAGTACCGGAATCGTTGCTTGCCTGCTCTATCCTTCGAAAAAAGAAAAAGGTAAATTTGAAGATTTACGTTTAAAATTTACAAAATTGAACCAGTCAGTTGCACGAATAAGATTATTAAGTAAGGAGTAATTACCCTTAAGAAAGCACGACGTGATACTTGCTGACGAGGTATTGGGACAGTAAGTGGTGAAGATCAACAGTAGCGGAATAGACGCATGATTTTGCAATAATCTTTTAAAAAAATGAATCGAGAATCCTATTCAAATGGTTTTTTATTGGATTCATCTGAATATTGAAAAATCAAGAATGCAATCTAAAAACTCATGAAAATCACCCAGCACAATGAAAATATCAGTATCAATATATGGCGTATAAGCATGTAAATCAGACCATGGGGGAATGTAAGAAAAAGTAATGAAAATTGATTGTGATGAAGATGTTATCTTATTATCTTAACAATTCCAACATCGGAAGGCATACTAAGGAGATACGAACAGACTGAAATGTAGATTGGACGGAGTCATGAAGTCATATGTGAGACGCTAATCTTAAAAAATGCTATTTCCCGAGTCGTGGCAAAATTAAATTTTATGACCGACACACTAGCAGATGACTTGAATATAAGCTAGATACAAATACGTGTTTACGCGGCAAAACAACTGATAGAGTGGTGGTTAAGGGCG
This sequence comes from Hirtodrosophila trivittata, assembly GCA_035045065.1. NCBI lineage: Eukaryota > Metazoa > Arthropoda > Insecta > Diptera > Drosophilidae > Hirtodrosophila > Hirtodrosophila trivittata. The sequence goes on along the minus strand of JAWNNK010000722.1, from coordinate 251,033 downwards.
CATTAATTCCACTACTTATAATAGTAGAGTCGCGGACTGGCTTACGTTATCAAGTAATCACTACTCAAGTAGACGGCTGTATAATAGGGGTAGGTTTTACAACCGGAGATATTTAATTAATTAAAGTCAGCTACAAATAAAATAAAAATAAATAAATAAATAAATTAAAATAAAAATAATAAAAATTACAATTTTAAATTAAAATTTTAAAGTTTAAATCTGGGGAGTAATAAATATAAGGAAAATTGATTTAATTTAAAACGACCCAACATTTGTTGCAAGGATTGGGGAAACCCCAGAAAAACCCAATCAGATCAAAAGTATTAGTATAGGAGTATTAGAATAGGAGTAAAAATTTTTTTACACGTAATTTTTGATTTAACACGAATGCCAAACATTTTTTTTAAATTTGTACATGATTTTCTGCAGTATTAGATATCATCCAAGTGGCATCTCTACTTCACGGTTTTTTTACTTTAAGGAAAATACCCTCTAGACATCCCTGCCAACTTTATTTGGAACCAAAAAAAGGGAAAACCCCTTTTTATTTAATATATCAGCTTGTTAATGACGAAATATATAATTTCAATAAAGTTTAAAGTTTAATATCACTTTTTTTGCACGGTTTTTTAAGAAAATATTTGAATTTTTTCTTTTTACACGATTTTTATAGGTTGTGGAACAGATCCTTAAATTTACATATGAATCGTGTATTTTTTTACATGATTTTGATCTACACGGTTTTCTTAGGAACGTACCTACCATGTAAAAAAAGATTTTACTGTATATACTATTAGGATCAATAGTATTTAGAAGCATAATATATTGAAGTATTAATATATAAGTGAATTAGTAAATAGGACTTACACTGTTATTAATTAAATTACTGTTAGAAGTAATAGTATATAAAAGTAGCAGTATAATAAATAGGTAAAGTTAAAAATTAAAAGGATAAAAAAGGAGTAAAGAAAATTTGAAGACACGTTAGTTGGGGAAAGAGGAAGCATATCTAGAAAGGTAAAGGAGGATAGAGGATTTTACAGAAAGGAGGGATAATTCTCTTGAAAAGACGTGATACAGCGAATTAAAGTTTACACATAAAGCATGAAACGAGCTGTGTAAAGCATAGTCAGTTGTGCATGTAGGAAGGGCTAGTGGAATAAAATTTCTAGTTGTTCTACGGGGAACAGAAAAATTGACACGAGCTAATAAATAAGACGAACTAATATCACAATTAATCAATTTGTACAGAAAAACCACACCAAGAGTTTTTCTGCGATTGAGTAACGACGGGAGATTAAGAAGGAGAAGCCTACTAGAATACGAAGGTAAACGAAGATTAGGGTCCCAATTTAATCCCCGTAAAGCAAACAATACAAATTGTTTCTGGACGGACTCAATGCGATCCTGGTTAGAGCTATAATGTGGGCACCAAATGCACGAACAGTACTCAAGGATCGGTCGAACAATAGAAGCATAAAGGATTTTTGTGATGAAAGTATCATCAAATTCTTTCGACCAACGTTTAATAAAGCCTAGTACTCCCTTGGCCTCATTTATAATAGTGGAGATGTGCATGTTGAATTTTAATTTGCAATCAAATAAAACACAAACAAGGTCTTTCACTGTATATATACGATTTAATAAAGTATTTTCAATCGAATACGTACATAAGAAGGGTCTAGTTCGACTAAACGTTATGAACATACACTTTGCGCAGTTGAGATGAAACTGATTGGCCGAACACCAACGTTGCATGGCACTTAAATCTTCTTGTAGAAGATTGTAAAGAAGGGGATCAGAATATTAGAAAATCAGCTTCACATCATCTGCATACATAAGAACATGTCAATGTTAGAAAATAGAATGTAAATCGTTGATAAAAATTGTAAATAATAAGGGCCCTAAGTGACTACCTTGAGGTACACCTCGAGTAACATGAACTGACTTCGAAATATACGACCTAAGTAGTACTTTTTGAGTTCTGCCTTTTAAGTAAGGGGAAATCCAAATAATTAATATGGGTGGGAAACTTACACAATCAAGCTTGTAAAGCAAAAGATCATGGCTTACAGAATCAAAGGCTTTACTGAATCTTTAATGAATATTTCCGTGTATATAACATCACTTTGCCTTTTCAAAAAAAATGCTTCATTTACCAAAGTGGTAAATTCCAGCAATTTGGTCGTAGATGGAGATGTGTTCGTATGGAACAAACAAGACGCGATAAGACACTCGTCTAGCGTCTCAGAGTTCTGGCGTATGGTAAGCAAGACTAGGCAAATGTCCGGGCTGTTTCCTCAGTCTCACATGAGGAAATTCCTTAACATAGATCCAGAGCATATAACGACCTTATTGTCGGCACTAAAGATTTACCATAGGATGGCTAGCTGCAAAGATATACTAGGAACCATTTTGAAAATAGTTGCAGGTACGCCCGATGCTGGCGACTTAGAAAAGATAAGATAAACTGAGTCCTAACTAATTGAATCTAATAACAGACAGGTGAAGCGAAACAACAAGATCAAGACCCAATCAACTAAATCAATAACTGTTAAAAACTCATAAAGGCTGCCAATTTAACACAAATAGATACAGAGTTACAAAACTTTATGCTCACTGTAACTCTTGGAAAAGAAATATAATAAATCCTACTATCCTCGATCATTCTGATCTTAAGTCCATCACAAGTGAACAGCAGTTGAGGTACCTATTATAAGCCTAATGGAAGTATTTTCCATTAAGATTTTCCAGTCCGACAGCATTATTTATGTACTGATCCAGAACCTATTATAAGCCTAATGGAAGTATTTTCCATTAAGATTTTCCAGTCCGACAGCATTATTTATGTACTGATCCAGAACCCTAGGCTAGAACTATTGTGTAAGAAGATTAATATTTATCCAGTATTACATAACTACAACGCCCTAAAGATACTGGAGAGCAAAGATGCGGAGTGTGAGGGAGGCCTAATAGCGGTAACAGCCTGCATCGCTACGACATTCTCGTCTTTCTGCCAACGCGCTAAGTTCGATTCTTGTGCGCGGGAACTACATGCCGGAAACACGGCATCCTGTAGAACACAACCCTGCCACTTAGAGCCGATCACAGTGGTTTCAGAAGGCGTGTTATTCATTAACGACAACCACAACAAGAGGGGTATATTGGAACGGACTTCCTGTACCGCGTCTTCGCCACTGCTCAACATCACTGGCCATAGCCCCGTACTGAGCCTAACATACCTACACGGGCTCAGCCAGAATAATGTCGAGATCATCTGTCAGGTGGTATTACAACGACCCACTTTCCAGGTATCTGGAGCTTACTCGGTTTATCTACAAGCTTCTTGATGTGTTGCTCCTTTTCTTTTCTCCACTGGGTACGTGTGTCCCAAGTTGCACACAGGGAACTAACCTCGAACGCTGGTCATGCCATTTATACGGTCAGCATACCCGAGTGGAAAGTCCGTTATCGCAGACAATGTTGCCAGCTCCGCCGCCTACAACCATATATTGTAAACAGAAAGAATTTAGAATAAAGATTGACTTAAGCTAACGCAGACTTCTTTTACTCCCGTTAACACGGTATAGTTAAAACTTACAATTCACTAACGCGGAGTGACACCACCTTGTATATAAATTACTTATATACATATAACTGTATAAAACATGTATTATATTTATATATAAATATATATACAAAACAACCTAAATATATTATATATATATATATTGGAACACTGTTATTATTTGCCATTGCTTTAGCGCAGCGAGTTTCGGTCACGCAGAAGTTCTAAACACAACTGTCCTGCGTCGCACACTTATTCTTTTGTGCCTACCACCGAACCACGCTCGGCGACAGCGACGCTACGCTGTCGCCTCGCTAAAACGGTACTTCTTAAAGCGACAACTGCAGACAACCAATCACAGCACAATTAAAGGCTGATGCAATATTTCCATAATGATGAAATTAGTCTTCTGGTGAAATACCCGAAACTGTACACCCATACACTTACACTTACAGATCCACACACTCTTAGTGTGCGCCGACATATATATATATATATGTAAAGTTATTTATTGATAGTTTGTGATTATAGTAGTATAGGTATTAGATATTGTGACAACTGCGACTAAGACACTTTCGACGACAACACAACTTATTTCGACAAAGCCAACAACTTCTGACTCCGACGACGGCGACTGCATTTACACTTTCGCACAGCTTGATCCACTACTACTGCCTCTCCACTCTTGCTCTACTTCTATCGATATATATGGTAGGGTTGTCACATGTACTGTGCCAGACCACTGTTTACATTCGGCCATCCTCACTATCGTCTGTCCCAGACGACAAATATCCATCATTAGTTTCCACAAATCTCCACAATTTTATATTGTCAGAACTTGTATTAGTTATGTTTGGTCCTTCGCACTGTACTTCAAAACGATCATTTCGCTTAACCTTGGTTATTTCATAAGGGCCGAGAAAAGCACTCGCTAGTTTTTTTCCAGCTACAAACTGCGTCTGTTTCACTGCTACTAAATCGCCTTCTTTATACCCAAAATCAGGCTTGCGTTTCTTGTCGTAGTTTCTTTTGTAGTCTGCTTGTGCTTTCTCTATATTTCTTTTGGCCTCTTGTCGTAGTTGGTTTCTTTCTTCATCAAAGCTTTCAATCATTTCTTCTTTCAAAATAGACAACAAATTCTCGCCCACCTTATTCTGCATTCTAACGCCAAACATTAGCTCGAACGGTGTCTTCTTAGTTGATGACTGAACAAAAGAGTTGATTGCTCTCTGAACATGCGGTACCGTCTTATACCATTCCGCAGGATCTTCATAGGACAGCTTTGAGACAACAGAGATTATCGTTCGGTTTATTCTCTCCACTTGTCCGTTTCCTCTAGCGACTCCGGTTGTTGTCAAGATGTGTTCAATCCCGTTGCCTCTAGTGAAGTCTTCAAACGTTTTTGATGTAAACGCTGTACCTCTGTCCGAAATTAGTCTCGTCGGGTTTCCAAAAACGTTCGACCATTCCCGGATTTTCTTAATAACCTCTTCCGTTCCGGTTAATTTTGTTGTAAACAACCATACAAATTTAGAAAAGCTGTCAATCATTGCGAATATAAATTTGTACTGTTTAGCTGTAGAGTTCATAGGTCCAAGGTGATCAACATGTATTGTGTGTAACGGCCTATCACCTTTTCCAATACAGTGAAGATATCCATCCTGCTTGCCCAACTTCTTGTTTGTTATTATACAGGGGATACATGCATTAATAACCTGAGCCACTTTGCTTTCCAAGTGAGGAATCCAAAACTGTTGTTGTACTGCGTGTGCTGTTTTTTGTATCGCAAAATGACCGACTGTATGAGCTTCAGTTATTACTTCTCTTTCCATATTCTTCGGGACCACAAGAAGATCGTTTCCGTCAACATTTTTGTAAATAATTCCAGCTTTCAATATAAATCCATTATAAGGACGATCCATCAGTATTTCTCTAATAGCTTGGATGTGTGGATCTTTCATCTGAGCAGCTTTTAGGCGCACCGAAATTTCTGTCGTGATGTTTAAAACGTTGTAGGAGTGACGGCTCAGAAAATCAACATGCTTCATTTTTACTCCAGGTCGATGTTCCGCTTTAAAATGAAAATCTTTCATGTACAGTATCCAGTCTGCAACCTCACGAGGGATATCCTTTTTCCCAATCGTTTGTGAAAACGCAGCATTATCCGTAAACAGCTTGAAATAAACACCAAGAAGGTAGTGTCGAAATTTTTTCATAGCAAGATACGCAGCTTTTACTTCCAGAATGTAACTGTGTCGTGTTGCTTCGCTTGGGGACGTCTTTTTGCTCCAGTAAAATACAGGGTGCAGTTCTCCGTCAAAGACTTGCAGCAGTGTTGCTCCGAAACCATCTTTGGATGCGTCTGTGTGTAGCTCCGTTGGTGCACCTCTGCAGTTTATTCTAAGAACAGGTTCACTTGACAACAGATGTTTCAACTGATTTATGGCATTAGTCTCGGGACCCTCGATTTTAAATACAACATCTTTTTTGAGCAACTCTGTTAATGGTCGAGTTATATGCGCATAATCCTTTATGAATTTTCTGAAGAATCCGGTAAGGCCCAAAAACGACTGAACAGATTTAATATTTTTTGGTAAGTTAAACTGTTTTACGGCAACAACTTTCTCTGCTCCTGGCCAGATTTCGCCGTTCTGTATCGTGTGTCCTACGAAAGTTATTTTTGTTTCCAAAAAATGACATTTCTTCCAATTGATACGCAGATTGAATCTTGCAGCCTCATCTAACACCAGCTTCAACTTTTGAAGACACTCATCATTAGTTTGCGCGTAGATTATTATATCATCCATGTATAATTCAAGTACATCACGCCATATGAGATTTTGAAACACACTGTTTATGAATCGAATAAATGCGGCAGGCGAATTGCAAAAGCCAAAAGGTGCTTTACAAAATTCAAAAAGTCCTTCCTTTGTGACGAACGCTGTATACTTTCTGCTTTCCTCTTCGATTGGAACATGAAAAAAGCTATTTTCCAAGTCCATGACGACGAACACTTTAGCTGCTTGGAGCTTCTCAAGAACATCATCCATCATAGGCACTGGGAAGCAGTCTTTCAGCACCATGGTATTTAGTTGACGGAAGTCAACGCAGATTCCAAAATCACCGTCCTTCTTTTTGACGACCACAACTCTACTAGCGAAATTGGATGTTGACGCTCTTATGATACCCTTTTTGAGCCAGCTATCCACCTGCTCTTTGATAGCGTCGTTTTCTGCAGGAGAATGACGACTTGGTTGATGACGGAACGGAAGTATCTGTCCATCTGCTATAATCTTCAACTGAATGGGGCACTTTTCAGTCTGCTCAACTGAACGGTAGTCATCTATTATCGACTGAACAATCGGTTTAAACTGTGAAGGTGTATTTATGTCAATATCGGTTCCATCAACGGTATCAATACTTATCCGATTTATGTCAGCTATGTCTTCCGAAGCTGACCGACGACTGAAGTTAAGCCCGCTTTCGTCCAACTTCAAACAAAACTTTGATATGAAGTCGTATCCCAGCAACGCGTCGTATTCAATTTTTTCGGCCGGAACAACGACAAAACTCTGCTGTGACTGGACATTGTCCACAATCACAGTGCATTCGCAGATTCCTAATGGTATGGTAATGCTTTTGCCCAAACCACGTAACACTGTTTGGTTATTTTTCAGAATAACATCAGGCAAACTTTTGCAAATAGATTGTCTCAGAATGGATACATCCGCGCCCGTATCGACCAGGCTGACAATTTCTGTGTTGTTCACTTTAATTGTTTTACATCTCAACGAGTTTTTAATTGTATTAACTGCTTTAATTTCTTGTCGGCAATTTTTAGAAATGTGACCAACACCGTTGCATTTGAAACATTTCGTTTCTGATTTACATTCCCGTCGCAAATGATCAGTCGCACCACAATTAAAACAATAAGTTGATTTTGAGTTTTTATTTCCACCACTGTTCTCTTTATTGTCATAACCTCTGTACTGTCTGTTTTCTTGATCTTCTTTTGCACACTCGTAATCGTTGTATTTGTTTTTTAGTTCTTCGTACGTCTCACACCCTAGCATTTTTGTTTTTCACTCAAGCCATAGGCGGCTGCGTTCTGCTCAAAATTGGCGAGCCATTTCACAACCGACACTGTATCGCCACCAAATTCTGGTATGATTTTAGAAAAACTCTCAACTGTCACTTTTGGTTCACTTTGTTTTATTTCATCAGCATGAATTTTTAAAGTTAGCAACTGAATTATTTGTTGCAAATTAATTTGATTTTCTTTAACTGTTTTTTCCATTTCTGTCAAATCATCATTGTCTGAATCTACCAAACTACACGCACCAGCTTCTTCTCTTTTATTTTCCATTGTCTTTCTCGTTTGTGTCCCTGAGCGTGTACAAATTGGCGATCGTTCCATTTTCACTGTTCACACATAAGATTTCACAATATTCTGCTTCTACCAAATTTAACGTAGCAAAATCACAATGCGTATCCCGGTTGAGCCCCCAAATGTAAAGTTATTTATTGATAGTTTGTCATTATAGTAGTATAGGTATTAGATATTGTGACAACTGCGACTAAAACACTTTCGACGACAACACAACTTATTTCGACAAAGCCAACAACTTCTGACTCCGACGACGGCGACTGCATTTACACTTTCGCACAGCTTGATCCACTACTACTGCCTCTCCACTCTTGCTCTACTTCTATCGATATATATGGTAGGGTTTTCACATGTACTGTGCCAGACCACTGTTTACATATGTATATATATATATACAGTGTAGCGCCCATTGTGCTTAGCTTCTGTTACCTCGTACAGTCCAAGGTATTTGCTTGCTAACTTCCGTCCTGCTATAAACTGCGTGCGTCGAATTGCTACCAAGTCGCCGATAATACTTTTTGTAGACTTCTTGGGATTTGATAACCTCAACTTTGGCGTTTTCTCGCATTTGTTGCCTTTCCTTATCAAAATTGTCGAGCATTTCCATTTCGAGTATCTCCTTGATACGATCCTCTGCTGCACTGTTCATCTTAATGCCAAACGAATGGTGACCTCTTTGTTGACATGTGAACAGTACTGTTTATAGCCTTTTGTACTAGTGGTACGATATTAAACCAGTTCCTTGACTCTCCTGACGACAGTTTTGAAATACTTGCAAGTACTGATCGGTTCACACGTTCGACTTGACCATTGCTTCTTGGTACTCCCGTTGTACTCCAGACGTGCTGTATGTCATTTGTGTTTATATACTGCTGAAATAAATCCGCCGTAAGTGCAGCTCCACGATCGCTGATGATACGAGCCGGACTACCGAAGATTGCAACCCAATCAGTGAGCTTCCTGATAACTTGTAGTTTTTGTAGGATAAAACCAGACAAATTTTGATAACGCATCGACCATGGCGAAAATGTACTTATACTGCTTTGTGGTGGTGTCCATTGGGCCAAGGTGGTCAACATGCAGCGTGTGCAACGGTATTGCTCCTTTTTCAATTATGTGCATATACCCTACCTTTTTACCAGTTATCCTGTTGTGTATTATGCACTTAATGCAATTGTTAACAACTTGCTGAACTTTACTTTCCAAATGCGGTATAAAGAAATTCTGTATAAAGAAATTCTGTTCTGGTGTGCATCGTCTTCTGAACTGCAAAGTGTCCCACGTTGTGCGCCTCGGTGATCACTTTTTTTTCCATTACTTTTGGCACCACTACCAGGTCAATGCCTCCTATCGACTTGAACAGCAGCTTTCCTTATAGTTTAAAGTCTTTATATGAACATGTGGTGAGTATTTCCATTAAAGCTTTTACCATGGCATCTGCTTGCTTTGCTCTCTTAATGCGCGCTGAGACTTCTGATGACACCAGCATGACAAGTTGAGGGTATCTACTTAGACTGTCAACATGTTTTAGCCGATCGCCTGCTCGGTGCTCTACCTCCAAGTCGAAGTCCTGCAGACCACCCATTGCGCTACCTTTCGTGGTACATCCTTCTTATTCAACGTCTGTTTAAACGCTACGCAATCAGTGACCAACTTAATCGACACACCCAGTGCATACTGCCGAAGCTTCTTGCATGCCAAGAAAATAGTTTTGGCTTCTAGCACTTAGCTGTGCTGACGACATTCCGCTTCTGTTGACTTCTGCACGGGGTACAGCTGACGGTCATACCATTGCAGCAGCGCAGCAGCGAAACCATCTTTTGACGCATCAGTGTGTATTTCGGTTTTTGCGTACCTGTTGTAAATCCTCAGTACAGGTTCGGTAGTAAGAGCATCTTTCAACTGGTGTATATCATTGAGCTCGGCAGATTCCATCTTGAAAGGTGCATCCTTACGCAACAGATTTGTCAGTGGCTTGGCTATCTGGGAATAGCCTTGTACAAATTTGCGAAAGAATGCTGTCAGGCCCAAGAATGATTGTACCGCTTTGATATTTTTCGGAACAGGAAACTTTCTGACGGTTTGCCCGGCTTGATTTTGCCCTCCTCAATCGGTTGTCCCAAAAAATCAATTGCTGTCTGCAGAAACCGGCATTTTTCCACTCTATTTTAAGATAGAGCTGCTGCTGTGTCCAACACATTTTTCATCTTCGCTATACACTCATCGGCTGTATCTGCGTGTATAATAATGTCGTCCATGTACAAATCTAGTACGTCGTCGTTAATCAACCTTTGAAATATATGATTCACATATCTGATGAAAACAGCTGGAGAATTGCAATATCCGAACGGTGCTCTGTTGAATTCGAACAGCCCACTTTTTGTTACAAACTCTGTGAATTTCTTGCTGCCTTCGTCTATTTCCACATGAAAAAATTCATTCTCCTGTCCATCACGGAGAAGTATTTAGCTCTTTGCAACTTTTCCAACACCTCATCGATCACAGGTACTGGAAAACAGTCCTTCAGCACCATCTTGTTGAATTTGCGAAAGTCTACGCTTACTCAATTGGCACCATCTTTCTTCTTCACTACAACAATGCGGCTAGCAGCCTTATAATTCCAACGTTGAATCTGCTTGTTTACAGCCTCCGCGTTACGACAGCTATTCGGCTTGGTGCGTGCCGATAAGGGACGATGCTTCCATCTGACACAATCTTCAGCTTGACTGGGCATTTGGTAATTGTTTCAACTGGCTTGTATCTTTCGATCATGTCCTGCACCACGTGTTTAAACTGCGATAGAATATCAGCATCAGTATTTGTTTCGACAACGTTGTATATACATATCTCATTCATGCTGTGCGTTTTCTTCTCCAGCAGAGGAAAAAAGTCAAAGCCAGCAGCCGTCAACGTGAATTTAAACTTGCTCACGAAATCAAATCCCAGCAACGCGTTATGCCGTCCATTACTACATCTGCAGTATAGTGACCCAGTGGATGTGTTTCCTTGCTGCTCTGCAACACGGCGTTTTTAATTTTGTCGAACACAGACATCTACGCCTGTGTCGAACAGTCCCTTTCCTTCCACGTTGCTAATCCTGAACGACTTCAACCGTTTTTGTGTGTACACAACACTAATTGCATGATTCTTCGGACAGTTTTTTGCCATGTGCCCACTCTCACTGCAGTTAAAATATTTCGTCCCAGCTGTACAGTTCTTACGCAGATGATTTGTAGATCCACAGTTGAAACAATGCATCTTCTTACTTGAGTGCTGCTTTTGTTGATGTTCTTCATTCTGTGCTGCTTAGCGACTATATTGGTAACCCTTTTTTTTCTTTCATAATTTGTGATATTCTCAGGTCCAACTACGCTTTCATACACCGTGTACTTGTCTTTCAGCTCTTTATACGACGTGCACTAGTACAGGTTGTATTTAAAATCTGACTTCAAGTTTAATCCACGGACAATGTATCGAATAACCGACTCCATGTCAATATTACCGCGTACTGCTATGCTCTTCATTTGCAGGATATACTCATGAAAGGTTTCCTCAGCTTTCTTTACTTGATCGGCCAACTTCTTATGCACATCAGCACTACACACATATTCATGTTTAAATTCCTCTATTAAGCCGCGTCGCAGTTCTTCATACTCGTAGATCGCTATAGAATCCAAGAACAATTTTGGCGTTTGCGTCATTTTGGCACGTACCTGGACATATTTCTGTTTGTCGTTCAGTACATAGGCACGGCGTTCAGCTGGAAATTGGTGAACCACTCCACTGGAATACTTTCGCCATCAAAATCCGGAATTATCTTCGAAAAATTCTCCACCACTAATTTGGAGTCATTTTTATCAACCTCATCTGCTTGAATTTTAACAGTTAATAATTGCATCATCTGCTGCAACATAAAATTAGTTTCAAATACTTTATTGTTGAGTTATGAGACATCGAAGACTGCTGCTTCTTCTTCATTTTGAACCTGCGACATGCTTACATTGCTATGCAACGACATCTGTACAATTGTGCTTTTTTTCTTTCGCCTTGCATTTTCTTCTGGGAAATCGATCGTATATATGGTTGTCTCGTTTGAAATTCAGGCGATTCCGATCGCGCTGTTCGTCCTTTCAGCGTCTGTCCAAAAATTCTGGTAGCTTCTTTGGCGCGTGCTGTCTGATTCTTCATAAGTGTACCCTTTGGAACGCCCAATTTCAACTGCGTAATAGCACCGACAACTTTTTTGTATAAACGAGCTATGTTTTTGATCAACTGTTTTTTTTAATTTTTCCGATGAACTGTTTTTGATTTGGACGAACCACACTTTCGATCAACTGCTTTTTAATTTGGACGAGCCCCAAATGTGAATAATTATAAATTCAGTAATTTATTAAGTTATTTATTATATGGTGATTTATAAATAAATTAGGGATTAATGATTAATGCTTAATATTAACAACTGTAGTTTCTCTTTTAGACTTGCTCTCACAACTTTCTGCTGACAATTTCTCAACTTGCTCTGACGACTTTCTCACACCAACTATGTCTGCTAGCTGCAACAGCTGTTAGCAACACTTTCCAGCGCTGTCATCCTTTTTACATATATATATATATAGTAGTAGTAGTAGTAGTAGTTTTAGTAGCATCTAAAACTCAAAGCAAATAACCTGCAATTCCCTTAGAATATGTTAGAATAAGATTTCATCAATTATTATATATATATGTATATATTATATATATTTAGATTTTATTTATTTAATTTAATGTCAACCATTAACAGTCGACCCAAATTTGAGAGTTATATTAAAATTTTTAATATAAATTAAAACTGAAATAGTATAATTTAAATTTAAAATGAAATATTTAAGTAAAAAATTAAAGTTAATATCTGGGGTGTTTAAAATGAGAATATTAAATGATCCAAAATTTGTTGCGAGGATTGGGAAAAACCCAAAAATAACCTAATCAGATCACTATGGGTATAAAGCAATTAGTGTTACTTACAAAGTGCTAAAAAGTTAAGAATATGGTTTTTAATCCTATCAAAAGAGGACTCTGAGTTGAAGACTCGAACAAGTCTGTTAGAATTTGTTTTGAAAACCTTTGTAAACAAGGAAGGTAAGCTCAAGTAAGTTAGTAAGTAATATGGTACTTCATTGCTTCAATGTGCTTGCGCTAGGTAAGCCGCCTATCAACGTGGACGCCAAAGAATGTAACTTAGTCTGATTGCGGAATAGCCGTCTTGTTCAGGGCGAAACGAGGGCAGCTTTGTTTGTTAAGAGTAAACGTATTTTGCTTGCATTTGTGTTCACCTACAGGTGATTGGCCTGAATAGTTACGATTACATGATCATGTGAGCTGCTTGTGTTACATCTCACTGCTAAGACTCTACTGTAGAGATATGAATTGATCATTTTGTGCGTGCTGGGAGACAGCAGCGTTGTTATTTTGAACAGAAGTACATCCAGCAATACTCGGTCGAAATGAGCGACATCGAGGAATTTCCTGTTATTCAAATACGGTGTCAAGACTTGTTCAATCGTTCCATGTTATTCTTGCAAACCAAATAATCACAAGGGTGTGGGTGGTGCATTTTTAATTAATTGTGGGTATACACATAGACGAGCTTATCACGTGGATATATAAACGTGCTGAAAAATCCCGTAAATTATTTCTCAGAGTTGAACAGTAGTTTGCAGAACCCTGGAATTTGGGAATTGTATATACTTATCTATGCTAGTAGTATTACATCGTTATACTGTGCTGTATTATTTTAACCTTTTGCCATGAAACTCCATTTGCGTTACACAGATATTTTAGTAGTAGTTTATATACGTAGTAATATAATGGCAATATGAATTTTGAACATACAAGAAATTGTATCAGCATGAACGTCATGAAGTCCTTCATGCTTTTCTGTAGCTATAGCATCATTGATTCAATGTCACTTGGTTTTGCTGCTTGTGCTGATGCATTTGACAATGCTTGATCTACTCTCTCGTTTTGTTAGAGTTTTACACTTTGGTTGAAGCTTATTTGTTAAAGATACGAGTATTAACGTGGTAGTGTGTATCGTTAAGAGCTATAATGATTACGGTATGATTTGGCAGTGGCCACAGCTGGAGAGCAAGCTCTTTGGCTTTCGTTGGTCATGTGAGATAAGTTGGCTTGCTTTTGTTGTTACATTTTCCGTTTTATTATTGCAGAATTAAAAATAAGAGTAAAAGCGTTTCCTTGATCGATAGTGCTCCTATGCTCTTTTGGTTGATTTGTAATTATTAGCTATTCTTATTACAACATATGCATTCACATGTAAACAGGTAATTTAACTTTGAACGTTTTTTTTGGAGCAGCTTTGAGCTTATTTTCATAATGTACTATATACTACCTGAAAAAATAAACACATGTTTAGGCTGTTGCTGTGTACTTTATTTCGTATTATATATAGTTTTCTATTTTATATGTACTTATAAAAGCCAAGAAAATGGATCGCTAAGACATTATTAAAAATTCCGAATAAAATTAAGTAGGCTGCGCCTTATTGTTTTGAGGCTCAACTATTTTTAAAAGTAATTCAGATATGATTATAAACCCAAACATCAAAATAGTATTGAAATGTGTTAAAGACACTTTCCGACTATCTGTGATTTCATTTAAAGTTTACTATTAATTTTTAGCTTTGCAAAGTTTAATATTACGAGTAAGGCCGCAAAAATGTCAATGGATGACTATTTCTATAAATTGAAGGATAAATATCCCGATATATTGCAAAACGTGCGGCGGGTCCTTGTGAACGCTGAGTGCTATTCACCGGAATATACCATGACAATCACTCAGATAAATGGTAAGTTTCGTTGTAGAGTATAATCTAATAATAAGAACATTACGTTTGCAGCTGCCTACAAGGAATTAACTCAGGACACGTTTCCCCGGATAGCCGATTCAAGGGTTTATATGTGTTTTCTGCTTTCAACACCGTTCATCGGTTGCTACACCAATCTTAGAGGCACATATTGCTTTTACTTGGTATAATTAAAGCAGAGTGGAAATGTCATAGGATTGCAAATAAAATAATTATACAAGTTTAGTTCCTTAAATAAAGTTGAAAGAGGCTACTAAGACTGGCTTGGAAAAATATATTTTTAAAACGGTTTATCTTTTAGTTTCTAGGAGTAAGATTCAGAGATCTGCGTGAGGAATCTGTGAAGAAATTCAATAACCATTAGTGTGTAAAGCAAGACATTAAAGAGCCAAAAGCCTAGCTGATGTTTGTGTAAAAGACCTCAATTTGCTTTTTATTTTGAAAGCCTCTGTTAACAAGTAACATGGAAATACGTTCAAGTAAAACTAGGAGTGTTAGTGCTAAAAGGATAGCCGAAGTAAGTATTGAAATTGAAATAATTTGAAAAATTTGCAAATATCGCTTTAATTTTTAACATCGGCAATTAAGCCTTTTTTGTGGAGGGAAAAAAACATGTCCTTCGAAATAAATGGAAAATTGTAATAGTTAACATATCCTTCAAATGATTTAAGTAAATGTTTACTGGTACTCCATCGGATCGCAAACAGGGTATGATGATATTAAGTTCGCTTAGTATCAAAAATTCGGAGATCGTAGGGCTATAAAGGTATTAGTGCCTTTTGTTTTGGAGAGTTGAAGATAATGGACATTAAGGTAGAATGTTAGAACTGTATAAATAGAGGGAAAAAGTTCTGCAAACAGATCGGCTGCAGCCTGATCAGTATTTGTTTCCATGTTTGTTCCAGTTCACGGTGCATAATTTAAAGATAAATAGACTTCGTCGCTGTAGCACTGTTTGTATTTACGAGGGTAGTCTGATAAGTACTTAACCTACAGAAAAAGTGGTGAACCGTGCTACAGAGTGCACGCACATGTTTTTTTTTTTTTTTTTTTTTTTTTATGAAATTTTTTCTTTATTACAGACTAGAGCACTATTTCCTTCTGCAGGCAACTTAAGCTAATGTGATATAAAGAAAAACTAAAAATATGATATGTCTCGATAAGCTAGGGCATTATATACATTATTTACATTATTATTTATTTAATTATAAAGGGATGAGTGGTATTCTGTATTTAGTCAAGACCCGTTGTGGGAGGTCTAGAGGGTGATAGCGTTTGAGTCTTCTCTTAACTCTTAGATCGATATTGCGCAGTCGTCTAGCAAGACGATTTGGAGGAGATGCTAGTCTTTCTGTGTATTTTTGGGCAATACATTGGATACGATCAGCAACCACAGGAACGTTAAGATCTCGTTCTGGGTTCTTATGTACCAAGGGGCCCCTGAGATCTTTCGTAGAATTTTGGCTTGCAATGTTCGGATCTTGTTTAAATGAGACTTCGCCGCAATTCCAAACACTTGACTAGCGTACTGGAAGCTTGGAGTTGGTATAACCTTGTACATTTTTGTTTTGTGCTCCAGTGACAGTTTATTTTTGGGCGAAAGTAGCCACGACATCCTGGACACTTTGTTTTTCACCGAGTGCTGTCATGCTTTACATGAGTCTGCCAAACGTTAGCCTTCTGTCGAGGATAACACCCAGATATTTATGTATTGTGGCGTTGTCAGCATGCTTCCGTTGAGTGTTATGCCAGGACAGCTATGGGCTCTGTTTGTAAATGTCATATTTGCGCATTTGTCAGTGTTGACGCAAATGTTCCATGTGTTCGCCCATTCCTGGAAAGCGTCAGAACAGTATTCTGCAACAGTGCAGAGCCCTTGTAGCCAGCAGGATGCTGTTGTTTTTGGTAATCACAGCCGTGTCATCTGCGTAGGTGGCAATGAGTGTGTCTCTTCGATAAGCATCTCTAATGACTGTGTGGTTTGGCATGTCGGTGGAATATATTGAGTATAGCGTTGGGTCAAGAACGCTGCCTTGAGGGTCTCCAGCTTCTATGTGTCTTGTAGTCGACTTACACTCCTCGGATGTTACACAGAAGGTACGCTCTTCCAGAAAACTTTTTATAAGTAAGTAAAGCTGTGGTGTTACAAGCTTCTTGACTTTGTAAGTTAGACCCGGGTGCCAAACCCTGTCAAAAGCTTGTTGGATGTCAAGAAACGCTGCCACCGGATATTCCTTATGTTCCATGGCCTCTAGTGTAAAGTTAACTACTCTATGGAGTTGCTCTGGGGTACCATGCTGTCTACGAAAACCAAATTGGAATCTTGGCATCGCCAGATTCATCGCGTCAGTTGTCATCAGCCTATTTAAAATCATTCTCTCCATGATTTTTCCTAAGGATGATAGAAGGCTAATTGGCCTGTACAAATCAACATCGTTTGATGTTTAGCCTGGTTTAAGGATCATAATGATGTTTGATTTCTTCTATGCTTTGGGAAAGTAGCCCTCTCACAAAATGCTGTTAAATATATGCACTAGGAAAAACAGGGCGCGATCTGGAGACGCATTGTTATATTATCTAGAAGATATTCGAAACGATTGGCAAGTCTGTTATGGATTTGCTGCAGTCGGGGGTGGCCTGTCCTTGCGTATTCTTTCCTAACTTTGCGTTTAGTCCGTAAGAGGGCTACAATTGCATCAGGAAGATGCGGTAGATTTGGAGAAGACATGTAGTGTCGATGACTGGGCGCAGCACTTAACGCTGCCTGTTTCAGTTTGATCATGAATAGTTCGATGGCAAGATCAATGTCGTCCGCGGAATGAAGCTCAATATCAAGGTTAATCAGCGCCTCCAATTGGGTCTTAAAGATTCTTGTGTCTGCGTTATGTGCAAGTAACAGAGGGCGTTTTGCCTGTCTTATTAGTGAGTCGTGCAGAATGGCTACAAGGGGAAGGTGATCCGATAACAGTTCATGAAAGGTTTGCACACGGAGTCTGTTCATGTTGTATCCATTTGTTATGAAGAAGTCCAGTGCTGTAGGGTGAAGCCGGGAGTTAGAGGAAAAGAATGTTGGCTTATCAGTCGCCAAAATTTGGTAGTTTCCGTTGGCAATGGCTTCTTGCAACTGTTTTCCACTCGCGCATGCTCTGGAATTACCCCACCAGGAGTGCTTAGCATTGAAATCTCCTCCAGCTATAAACCTATTGACTAGTGAGCCAGGAAATCAGGAAAACTGACGTAAAACGTACTGAATCTAATAACATAAGTACAACTACTACAACGGTAACATATACCAGTGCTGCTAGCAAGCCAACACACACCATGGCTACGACTACAGCTATACACCATGGGACCACAAATGTCTCTGAAACTATCACAATGCTGAGTAACGCAGCCGCTAGGTTTGCTGGAGGACCAAAAAAAAGCGGACAACTAAAAGAAAGAAAATAAAATCACCAATTGGAAATACGAAACGAGCCAACAAAGGTTCAGAATCCCCATCAACGAGTAAGCAGGCAATCTATGGCAATAGGTACGCCCTGCTGGAAATGGATGTGGAAGAGGAGGAACCCACAATGGATGCGGATGCAGCTTCCAATGTCGGCCTTAATGACAGAGTCGAGGAGGAGATCGGAATTGATGCGGATGAAGTCCAACCTAACCGCACCTCTGGAGACCCAACATAACCAACATGGAGACCCAACATAACCCAACATAAATGCTAAATGCTGCTGACCTAGCCCCAATAACAGCTAATAACCGGATCTAAGCATCAGCTAAGCCACCACAAATAGTAGTGCAGCTTAGCAATATGAATGATCTTCTTGAGATCATTGAAAAAGTCCGAAGACGACCGACCTTAAGGCTCTTGGGAATGAAGTTCTTCACATCCACAATCAAACCTCTAAGGATAACAAAGATGATATGTATATCTTTTTTATTCATGTTAAGCCTTGTGCTAACTGTATCCATTGCACCGAAAACCACATAGCTATTTACAAAGGCGGTCAATGGTATCAAAATTTTCTTCGTTGATCCATGGCGCCAGTTAAAAAGGTACAAAATCATGCCACTGTATACGCAACAGTAGCCAACCGTGGCACAGCAACACCTGTCAGAGACAGTCTGCATTTCCCTACCTTATTGTCTGGATCCTGCAATAGGGCCGAAAAAGTGTCGAAAAAATCGGCCGAACACCAACAACGACTGCAAACACAAACAAACCATCAGGAACCAGCAATATGGCAGCAAACCACCTGCAGGACTAGAGGCAACTCTACCGCCTCTTATGTCACAGTAGCAAGGCCAGCCTATGGCGGATCAGCTCAGCGACGATTGCATAATCTCAATGAGCAATGCGCAGCAGAGCAACAATATACCAATAAAAAACAACAACACTCGATGGATATCCAGTCCTTGCTACACCAGCAGCAATTAAAGTTCTAACAATGGCAAAAACAACTCCAGCAACAACAGTTCTCTACTGGCTGCAGCAACAACAAGAACAGCAGCAGCAGAATCAGAACACAAATAAGCGTCTCGAAAGGCTAGAAAAAATGGTATTCGACATTACCAGCACACTGAAGCAACTGGCTGGGGCTATTCCAAATTCCCAGCTCAAGAACAATGCTTCAAACGTACAATGAACTCCTTAAAGGTCCTTATCTGGAATCTTAATGGTATTTCCGGAAAAATCAGAGAAGTGGAGCTCTTCGCACATAAGAACAACATAGATATTGTTCTCTTAACAGAGATCATGATTAATCGAGGAGAAAATGTCCGTATTTATGGATATGCCTTTTATCTAGCTTATAAGCCATCAAGGAATCCACGCAGCGGTGGTGGAGGTGCAGTATTGGTGAGAAGCTCAATTCGCCATTTCAAACAAAGTCTCATTGAGACACGTACCATCAACCAATTAAAGTAGCCAAGGGCTTTGGTGAAATGGAGTTCAGTGCTATTTACTGCCCGCCTAGAAACAAAATTGAAGAACGACAGTTCACTGATATTCTTCGTGCCTCCGGACAAAGATACCTTGTGGGTGGCAACTGGAATAGGCGGCACTGGCTATGGGGTAATAAATCCAACTCCCCTAGGGGACAAGAACTAGCAGAAGCAATCTCCGCTAGTGGAGCCAAAATTCTCGCCACAAGATCACCAACCAGGTATCCATATGTGCCAACCCATACACCCTCCTGCATTGACTTTGCTATACACCATGGGATACCGGATAATTGCGAAAGCATTAGCCAAAACTGGACTTGGGACTGCGTTTGTTATCACGTTGAAAACGGATACTGCTAATTCCCGTCATTGCGCTCGACTGGTCACGAATCGCACGGGTTTGACAGCCTCTAGGCAGCACCTGGAGAGGTCTGTGCTCCTCGCAACAGAGCTGAACTCCAGAGAGGATATTGAACAGGTAGTTGACATCCTTAATACAAACATACACAGCGCTGCCACTTTAAAACGCCTGTTGATCCTTTGCCAGGCCTCATAAACTACGGCATTGTCTTCAGCAGGGAGGCCTGTGAACTTCTAGCAACAAAACGGCGTCTTCAAAGGCGAGCAATCCGATCTCAGGAACCATGGGACCGTCTACTGTGGAATCGGGCAGCTAAACACCTATGAAACCTCCTCAGAAAAATAGGGAGTGACTTCTTTGAGAAAAAGTTGGCTGCACTGGACTACACTGCGGATGCTAACTACTCACTATGGAAGTGCACAAGATCACTCAAATGACACACCTTCAGGTAGATTCCAGTTCGGTGTCATAGTGGTGATCTTGAAAAAAAACAAGGAAGAACAGGGCAACGCGTTTGCACACCACGCGGAGGCAAGATTTACTCCACCTGACTTTGCCACACGGGAGGAGATCAGGGAGACCCACCAAAGCCTAGATACACCGCTTGAAATGGCCCAACCGATCCCACCAATTAGAGATGTTGAGATTGACGACATCATTAAATCACTACCTCAGAACAAGGCACCGGGTATGGACAAGATATGTCACGCACTCAAATTGCTGCGATCACTAGTTTTAACCAGATAATGATCTTGAGTCAAACCGACCAATAAGTCTCTTACCTAACCTGTCTAAGGTGTGGGAGAGACTTATTGCCAAACGGTTGGAGCCATAATCACCCAATATGTAATCCTGCGTGATCCCCAGTTTGGATTCCGTGAAGGAAACGTGGCATTGTGTAACAGGTTCACAGAGTGGCCAAGCACATTCTGCAAGCCTTTTAAGAATTTGAGAACTGTAATGCAGTATTTATTAATTTGCAACAAGCTTTCGATAGGGTCTGTCATGATGGGCTTCTACACAAAATCAAAATGCTCCTGCCATCGCCGTACTTCTGCTTCCTAAGATCTTACCTAAACGATCGTGTTTTTAAGTTCAGGATCAGAAACGCATACTCCTCCTTACACCAAATGAAAGCAGGAGAGTCACCAGGCAGCGTACTTGGTCCCCTGCTTTACTCCATTTTCTCTGCTGACCTAACTGGACCCAGTAACGATCACATGATGTCTCCAACGAAGGCACTTATAGCAACTTATGCTGACGATGTTGCTGTTCTTTATAACTCAAAGTGTCCATTTGAGGCCACAAATGGACTTCAGAACTATATCGACTCTCTCGCAACGTGGTGCAGAAGGTGGAACCTTAAAGTCAACCCCCTAAAGACAGTGAACCCTTGTTTCACCATAAAAACTACAATCACATCCACAGCAACTATTTAACTGGAGTAAATATAAGCCAGCCGCTGCAAGCCAAATATCTAGGGATCACACTCGACAAGAGACTCACCTTTGGCCTACACATGAAATCGGTAAGCAAAAGATGTGGCCAAAGATTGCAGCTGCGTTGGCTGCCAAACAAAAGATGCACAATGTGGCTGAGAGCTAAAAGAGCAATATATGTCCACTGTATCATGCCCATCTGGCTGAAGGGAATACAGATCTGGGGGATCGCTGCAAAGACATCCTACAAACGTATCCAGGTACTCCAGAATCGTGCCCTAAGGCAGATAACTAACTGTCCCTGGTACGTGCGTGGTTCCACCCGACACAGAGACCACCATCTGTATACCGTTGAAGAGCAGATCGGACGACACACCAGCCGATACAGGGATAGGTTTCTAAGACAGCGGAGTGCTCTCGCAAGCAGTTTACTCCCTGCTAGACCACTCAGGCGCCTAAAAAGAAAAGGCTTCGCCAAGAACATCACTCAGCAGTGAGATATCCTACTCCTTGCTGTCAATAAACTCCTCATGCTTTAAATCTATCATTTTTCTAGCATAAGTTTTGGTCTAAAGATATATTTATAATTGTGTTGTTATGGTACTTTTTGAATAAGCCGTACATCCACTTAATACAGATATTTACTTATTTAACAGAAAAAAAAATGAGAAAGAAAAAATAAAAAATAAAAAAAAAGCTTAACCTTCAGAAGAAAAACTTAATTTTGGAAAAGTGGTGATTTTTTTTACGACATAGTCTCCTTTTAGCTCGAGATACTCTTGACCCAGCCATGCACCAACTTCTTAAGCCCGTCTGAGGTCTGCAAAGTAGGCCTCCGTGGCGGCGAATGACTTTTTCAAGTTTGGAAACAAAAAGATGTCGCACGGGGCCAAATCTGTAGAATTCGGTGGATGGGTCAGCGAGAGCAGAGGAACCAATTTTTGACGATTGCCATCGAAGGAGAAGAATCACCGTACACAGCATCCACTCGATCTTTGATTTCGCTGCGCGAGTTCCCTTCCAAAAACAAGAATCGAATCACCGACCGATATTGCTCTTTTTCCATTTTTCTAAAATCCGCGGACACGCCCGCTTTCACATGGTCAAAACAAAATTACGAATCCAATTCGGCTGAAATTCGATTCGACAGTAACCATTTACGTGAATGTACTACACTAGTACACTATCTCTTGCGATAGTGGTTTCATCGGGCGTTGAGGCTAAGTACTTATTGGACCGTTATGTAATTTATAATCTAAAATTATAGTCGTATATTATAATTTATAGTCGTATATGTAATTTATTGTCTGAGGTTGCCAGTAAGTTTTATCGCCTGTAACATTTGTACGAGTACTTTTGATTATTACTTCTTTACAGATCGAAGAATTCTTTCAGAATGCTTTTGAATAACGTGCTGGTCCAATTTATAATACAGGTAATAAAGGATAATAAAGTGACATTGTTTATGTCAGAACAAATGTACAATTACAATTAATTTTAAGAAGTTAAGTTATGGAATTGGTAGAATAGACTCTAACTTTTGAAAATGCTGTCTTATGTGGTACGATACAGAATAAATATAAGAATAAATAAAGGATCAGTGCATGAGAGAGACAGGTCTAAAAGCTCTAAAACTTAATTAATAAATTCAAGATCTACATGAAAAACACTTTTCGATCTATCGATATCTATTAGCTTAGAAGTGAAATTTTTCGCTCTCTGTTAAAATTAATTTTTCTATTCTAAAATTTTCTATTCTATTTCTAAAATTTTACGAAACTGTGCTTCCGATTTATTTTGTCTTTCCGCGCACTTAGCGCCTTTTAATACGTTGAAAACTGTTCTTGTAAGCTATTATTTACATTTTTTTCCCAACGCGGCGTCTGTGCTGTGTTTTGTTTTTGTTTTTAAATTCGTTTTTAGCGCATCACCTAACGCGGCGTCACTGCTGTGTTGTTGTTGTTCTAAATTTCGACAGTAGTTGCTTCACTATTTTCATTTCGCTTTCGCGCTTTGCGTTGCGTTTCTATCAACTTGTATTTGGTTGTTGTAACGTTGTTTGTTTACTTTTCCTTTATTTCTTTTATTGAGTAAATTTTTCTTCTTTGATCTTTCTACTGACACTCATTATGTCTTGCTGTTTTAAGTCGTGCTCACTCAAAGTGTCTGAGCCAGCTCAACCTCAATTTATTTATTGTTGGTTGTGTGATAATATGATGCACTCTGAGTGCACTGGTTTATCTGGACGCGACTGTGATAAAATTAATCAACTCAGTTCCGCCTCGGCTAAACCAAAAGGCGGCATTCGATGGGCGTGCCCATCTTGCTATGTTATGCAGCGCGACTTCAGCAAGATGTACAATATGGTACGCAACCAGTTTATTAAAATGAGCAAAACGACTGGCGACCGATTTTGACTCAAACGTTGAATTGTCAATTCAAATTTGAGTCGCGTCGTACGGAAGTAGTTGAGCTCTTAATTGTGCCCGTACCTATTCCTATTTCTCCATCCCCCACCCTAAATTCCTCTCCTATCATATTAGACATTTCCCCTATACTTTCTCTGTCTTCTTCTCCCAGGAACTTTCCCAATTCCACTCCGCTATTTACGCCTGTTGCGGCACCCACTGCTCCAGTAGTTGATCCATCACCATCTACTGGAGCTGTGGCGAAAGCTACAAGATGTAAAAATAAGCATTCCCCTATCCCAGCTCCTTCTAAAGGAGTTAGTCTCCCTTCTTTACTCCCTACCCTACTGCTCCTCGTAGACAAGTTTTTGTGTCTAGACTATCGGCTTATACAACTTGCAAGTCGATAGTTAGATATATAGCTAGTAGATCTTCTGCTAATGTATCTGTTACCAAATTTAACTTCTCTACTCCTATAGAAATCTTTTCTTTTAAAATAAACGTATCTTCAGATTTCTTTAACACCATATCTGACTCTAATTTGTGGCCTCCATACATGATTGTTCATGAGTTTAGGCCAAAGAAACGAGCACAACCTTCACCTGTAGTTCTTCCTACTAACATATTAAAAAACTAACACTTTCCATAACTTATCAGAATGTTAGAGGGCTTAACTCTACACTTAATAAGCTTTATGTAGACAGTTTTTCGTTCGATGCTAACATTATTATCTTTACTGAATCCTGGCTAAAGCCCGAAATTTCAGATTTTTCATTATTTTGCAATAAATACACATCTTTTAGATGCGATCGTTTGTCGCGTATAGGAGGTGGTGTCCTTATTGCTGTAGACTCTGATCTTCTATCATAATCTACTTTTTCTCATTTAACATTGAATTGATTGCCGTTAAATATAAAAATGTTTCTATATATATAACGTGCTCTTATATTCCGCCACAGTCCGATTTATCTGTATACCTAGAGCATATTTCTGTTATTGATTCCATTTCGTCACTACTTTCTAGTAGTGATTACCCCTTTGTATTTGGTGACTTTCATTTGCCGGATGTGGTATGGTCTGATTCTCCAAATGTTTTGATGCCATCCACATCTCACGAATTTATCAATTCGCTCTCTCTCTCTCAAATTAATCTGGTTCGAAACTGTAATGGTCATCTACTTGACCTTATTTTTGCATCGGATCCTTTTTCTAGTACTGTAATACAAACTTGTCCTTTAGTTGTCTCCGAATACTCTTGTACTGACATTAACAGTGCTACTTCAATCTTTTATAATATTATAAAATCACTTTTTGACCAATGCGTTCCAGATGAGCTTCCCAGGAGAACTAATAGACCTCCTTGGTTCTCTAAAGAATTAGCAATGCTTAAAAATGTGAAGTCTAGATATTATAAAAGATTTAAGAGTTCGAATAATCCTTCAGATTTTTCTCGTTATGTTATCGCCAGAACAAATTTTGTTCTGTTGTTACATTTTGTTATTCGCGTTGTTACAATAATTACCTAATTCGTTGTCGTTTGCAATTTGCTCAGAATCCTAGGCAGTTCCACAACTTTGTCAATACTAAACGAAAAACTTCCTTACTGCCCTCATCTGTTTCTTATGAAGACATGAAAGCAAATACTGATCAGGCTTCCGCCGATCTTTTTGCAGAATTCTTTCAAACTACTTATTCATCTTCTAACTTTCTGCCTAATTCCCCTTATCCGTATACCTTGCCGAAATCTAACTGTATTTTTAGTCCTGTGATCTTGGAAAGTTCGTTACTTACCGAACTTAACTTAATCAAGCCAAGTTATTCACCAGGCCCAGATGGAGTACCACGATGTATACTTAGGTACTGTGCTGATTCTCTATGTAAGCCCTTGCTTAAATTATTTGAATTGTCTGTTAACTCGTGCTCTTTCCCAACCATTTGGAAGGAATCATTTATAATTCCTCTTCACAAACATGGTTCAAAGTCTGATGTTAAAAACTATAGGGGTATTTCCAAATTATCCGCAATGCCTAAAGTGTTTGAGAAGCTGATAACATCTCAACTACAACACTCATGTAGCTCTATCATTTCACCCTGTCAACATGGTTTTGTGAAATCGAAATCTACTACCACTAACTTACTTGAGCTTACCTCCCTTGTTATTAAAGGTTTTCAGAATAAAAATGAGACTGATGTAATTTACACCGATTTCAGCAAGGCTTTCGATTCCGTTAACCACTACCTCTTACTTAAAAAACTTAATACTATCGGATTTCCACACAGCCTTCTTATGTGGATTTCCGAATAACTTTCTTGTAGAACCCAAAAAGTTCTTTCGAAATCCTCACTTTCTCTAAATACTTGTAATACTAACTACTCTCTGCACGAACCTTTTCGAGTTCTCTGTGTTGACTATAATAGACTTTTCCGAGTCTTCAACTCAGAGTCCTCTTTTGATACGATTAAGAACCATATCCTTATTTTTTTAGCACGTAGTTACTTGCACTAATTTGCTTTACTAATCATAGTGATCTGATTGGGTTTTTCTGGGTTTTTCCCAATCCTCGCAACAAATGTTGGATCATTTAATATTCTTATTTTGAACACCTCAGATATTAACTTAAATTTTTTACTCAAATATTTAATTTTAAATTTAAAATATATATTTTCAGATTTAATTTATATTTAAAATTGTATTGTTACTTTCAAATTTTGGTCGACTGTTAATAGTTGACATTAAATAAATAAATAAATAAAAATTAAAAAAATACCATATCTGGGAAGTTAAATTCACCATCTGTGTGCAGCATATGGAAACCTACATACCAAGTTAGGTATATAGATTTTAAAGATTATAAGATCGATGTGGATTTTTTATCCGGATAAATTGACAGATAGACGGACTTCTGTTAGAATAGTGTATTTACTAATAATATGATATTATTTATCGGTAAATTTGTTAGCAAGATACTGGAATTTTACTTGATTGGTCAATGAGATTATTAGGAAAAATATTTTCCAATGCAATTCTTAGACATGACTGGTTTAACGAACAGCACTCTTTGCTAAGTACCTGTTGCAAGGCGGTAATGTGGATGTGTTGCACTGTGAGGTGTTAAATGTCTCTGTTTACTTCTACATACACGAATCGGCCTACACTTCCACTTCCGTGCCCCATCCAGAATCCTCCGCAAGTCTGTAGGAGGAATACTCCCAAACGGGGCCAGGACGCATATTACGTGTATTCGGTAGTATCTTATCGTGCTATGACAAGCCTCGTATCGTTATTCTAATTATCGTGTGCTCTCTTCGCAAATACTGAATGGTTGAATGACTGTCGCATGAGCTGGATGGCTAGAATGCGCGTTACTGTAGATGAGATGTAGATACTGTTGAACAAAGCTCGAGCACATTGCAAACGCCGCTAGACCCTTCAACAAGATTATCAAATCCTTTCAGCCACTAAATTAGCAGTAGTGTCTATGTGCATAAGCGTAGCTTTTTTAGAAATGATTTTAAAAAAGAATAGCCAATTACTATTAAATCGTCTATGTAAAGATAAGCTGTACAACTAAATTAGATAATAGCCAAATAATATGGGCCCAATTATTTCAGTTTTGTTAACACCATAAATATGTACATAAATACCATTTGTAATGGTGTTATCACCATTATCACGCTAACATTAATGCCGACGTTCATGTCTTTTAACAAACTATAATTAACAATCATTATGGCTTCATGCGGCTCAAGTTTAGACAATCGAAACTTAACAAGAATAATGTTAGTTTATTTCATACTACATATGTATATTAAATTTACAGAACATTGCAGGTTTTTTGAATATTGATCATAGATCCCGATGGACATTTGAAAACTTCAGTCGCACTACCGCCTTGGGCAATAAGCCAACCCAATCTGAAATGAAGATTAAAAATATGTTAGTTCCCTTAATATTCTGTTTATTGTTGTTTTTATTAATTATAATGCGCGGCTTAAGCATTGGCCACGAAAGTCTTCAGCTTTCTGGAACAGTCACACCATGCCCACACAAACTGAGAGTCGAACCCAGAAACCATGGATATGTTGTCTAAATTACTATAATCTGTGTACAAACTAGACTAAGCAGTATTAGTACAATAAAATTAAATTTGCTTAGTAAATTAAAAAGTTAATATTTGTCCATGTATATTAAATAAAGATATATTTAAAGCTAGCGTTAGACCTCGCATTATTTCGAAAGAATTCATTTAAGACATCTATTATAGATTGAATGTTCTCTAGTTTATCTAACTGTTTATATAAATCGTTGTATGAATGGAAAAGAAAACACACTGATAAAATGTTTAATGTTTCTATTATAAAATATTTAAGTTTTTGTGAAGAAATTGCACACTAAACGATTCAATCCCAATAGTCAAAAACAATTAGATTTGTGTGAGTGTATCTATCCGCAAAGTTGAGAAACTCTACAATACACCAAAATACAAAGAAACGATTATGAAATTTTTGTTTTTTTTTTTTATATTTTTAACTAATAACGTAATCCTTTGAAAACTTTCGAGGATACCACTTAAACTGTCTACAGGAAACTTTGGAGCAGTCAAGGTATTTCATTGATATTATTATCTGAATCACTATGATCCTATGTACATTAAACAAGTTTGCCTGATGGCTGACAAGTTTACGTAACTCAGGGACAAAGTCACCTTTTAATTTGATATATTAGTCGATCGTATTGTATAGTATTTATAATTTATTGGTATAAAAAAATAAAGAATGCTATAGTCTAGTATACCAGACAACCCAGCTGGGATATTCCCTCACACTTATACTGAATCCAGCGGTCCGAAGAACTTGATCTTGATCTGTGGACGTACGAATTACAAAAGCCCACCTACCAAATTTGGTTTACCTAGCTCTTATAATATCTAAGATCCACGTACATTTGCATAAACTTAATAATCGGCTGTCCCATTTCATAATAGGTGAAATGTATGAACTAATTTGTTGTTCCGCCCATGGTTCGTTGAAGTGTCCAAATAATATTATTTAAGTAACTAAAATAAAATAGATTGAGAATGCAACGAATTTATAAATAACTGATAAGAAAAGTCTAGATTTTGTGGAAAAGATAACTTGTCACCATTGGTCCAAGCCCTAGAGCCATTACATTTATTAAGAAACTAAGAAAATATTGAATTATAATTATTAATTAATTATTAATAAAATTATATATAAATTTATAGATAAAATGTGGCCGAGAAACTTACATGTTATCAAACTCAGATGCGCTGGTGTCAATTCCCAAGTAGTTTGATTCAGCACATAGTTCTTGTGCAGAAACTAGGAAAAATATTTGTGTGGGTGTTAAATTTAATCCCGGCAATCGAGCCATTCCTTTTATAGGACCTGTCAGGGAAAGCATTGAATGATATGATATCTGCATTCCCCCAGAATGAATTAATATATCCATTCTGCTGAAGTTTGAAAAAATGTTAACAGAATGCGGGACACAACGCATTGCCTTATCATCAAAGTTCTTTGTGATCGAACGTAAAATCTCTTTGGCAATTGAGACACCAACTGAAGCATAATGCAAATATGGTGGTAGCTGAGCATTGAAATATGGAATTAATATGACCGACAAAGGAACAACTGCAAATACAAAATGTGAATTTATTAGTTCTATAATAATTTAGCTAATTAATAATGTTATACCGACCAATTGAATGGCTTAATGTGTCATAAAATATTGTCGAAAGTATTGGATATGCCCATCTGAAAATACCGCCGTTATTTTTATTAATTTTATTTATTTTCATCATTAAAACTTACGCGTCATGTGTGCTAGCATCCATTTTAATTGTATTGGGGACGAGTTTATTTCTTTTATAAATTGCAAGAATGTTTTCAAACCAGTTATCAGTTTTTATATGAAGAGGCTCCAATGATTTCATTAATTGTGTAATATTTGTAAATCCTTCCCATGTTTGGGATTGTATTTTTAAAGCTGATAGCTTCACAAGGGCGGCTCCTTTTAAAGAAGGTGCCCGTTTTAGGTGAGCTTTTAAAGATTTGAAGATTACTTCCGCCTAACAAAAAAATTAAATTCTTAATGATATTGTAGCTGCTACGCTTAACAAGTTTTAGTACCCGCTTTTTTACGTCCTTGGAGTCTTCTGAAGAGTGTTGTGCAATATATAACGCTGATGCAAGTTCTGGTAAGGCCCACATTGTAGATCGCGTACACACCTCTGGATTTGGATAATCGTTGGGTAGAATTTCAAGCGCACTAAGCAACAACATTGAGTTATGCGCAATTCGAGATGGATTTTTTGATAAAAAATCCTGTAAGGTTTTCAGATAATCAGCATTTCTGACAACGATAGGTCCACTCCAGTCTTTTGGAATAAGAAGAGTCCAATTTAACTGAAACACAAGAAAACACAGCCTAAATTTCAACTAAGACACTAAATTAATATGTACATAATAATGTACTATAAATACTTGCATACGACAGTCAAATTAATTTTCATTATCTTATTAGCTTTAACTTTGATTAAAGATTAATGTTTAAAAAATACTAATCTTAAATTTAAACGTATCAAGCTGACGGTTGTTAGGTGAGATACATTCAGATGCGTTTGCAGAATAAATGCAACCCTTTTTCACCCACAAGTTCAGTTATCGTATACACTTAGATTCCTTATTGCTCGTTAATAGCGTCTAATCTATCTAATCTTAATATATAGTATATACAAACATTTATATACAATATACGCTGTTATGTGCAAGTCTAATGATACTGCCTCCTCATTCCTTTAAATTAAAATACTAAATTGTGTGTATCTCAAAAATTCCATAAAATAAGATTTTTTTGTAAAAATGTGCTTATATTTTTTATTTACTAATATTGTACCTATATACCTATATACAATATATTGGGAGTACAAATTAAGATGGTCCGTTGTCAAAAGATAGCTCCACCTGTAAGTTGCGGCCAATCTTGGAAGTGTATACATGCCATTGGAAAGGTTTGACATCTGTCAATAATAATTAGTGTGCATCAGCGTATGTTTGTGACCACAACATTGTTTTTTTTGCCTCTTCGAAAATTTCTGAATTTGTGTTAAATAAACAATCTGGTCCAACCGATAAGTCATGCAGAGAGTGGTTTCGACGCTTCAAAAGTGGTAATTTTAGCGTTGAAGACAAAGAGCGTCCTGGCCAACCCAATAAGTTTGAAGATGAGGATTTGGAGGTTATATTGGAGGTTATATTGCCAAATGCAAACTGAACTCGCAGAATCGTTGGGAGTGACTCAGCAAGCAATTTCCTTTCGGTTAAAACAATTGGGATATATTCAAAGGCAAAGAAATTGGGTGTCGTACGAGTTGAAACTGAGAGATGTCGAAAGGCGATTTTTCACTTTGGAACTGCTTCTTGAAAGACATTAAAGGAAGGGATTTTTGCACCGGATCGTGACTGGAGATGAAAAGTGGATATATTACGACAATCCCAAGATATTACATTATGTCAAGCCTGGTGAACCCGTCCTATCATCGTCTACATCGACACCAAAGCAAAACATCCACGGTTCAAAGGTCATGCTCCGCATACAGGTACGGCTGTGGGAGGCCAGAGAGGACTCATTTTTTCAAGGTGGTATTCGAAAACTACTAGAGAGATGGGAAAAAGTAGTTGCTTCCGACGAATATTACTTTGAACGATGTATTTTTTATAATTTTCAATTTTATATTTATTCAATAAAAAAAGCCATTTTTTAATCACAAGAAAACGGACCGCATTAATTTGTACACCCAATATATTTATATATATATATATATATATATTTTCCGTCGGATATATATAAAACATCAATCACTCACAATTTGCTATAGCAATAATAAATTAGACATAATTTGAAATGGTGTATGAATTTTTTTTTTAGTAATAATAATAATTTACTTACAACGGGATACATTGCTTGCAAACTGGATATATTATATAAAACAGAACTATCCCAAAATCCTCGGCGTGATTGTTCCACTTGTAGCTTAAATAAATAATAGATAGTTGTAAACATTTATTAATAACTTCAAAAGACAAACTATTAAAAGACATTTTATTACTGCAGATTTTAATTTTTTCTACGATTTTTAACTTTAAACTTTCTGAAAAAGTCTAAAATTTTAGGCCATACTTTAACGTCTTATCTACAAAATGTATTAATTGGGCTGAGTTTAAGATATTTGTCATCAAATCGAAATGGAGGAATGGATAAGACAATGTTTTGTTTTTCAGTATTATTGCGTGCGAAATATTTTACGAAATTTGAACTTTAAATCTTAAAGTCAAATTAATATTTGTACCAAAAAGTCTCCGTTTTTGGTATTCAACATTTTGAATAGTAATGTTAATAGGTTTAATATTATCTCAATTTGAAAAAATATTATTATTATTATACCCGGTGCACATAAAGACATCCCAGCACCCTCTGCCCAATTTTTAGAACCAGTAATTACCACTGCCCAACGTACTTATTATTTTTATCAGAATACTAGATAAAAAACAATATGTCAGGACTTATAATATATTTTTGTTCGCTTGTATTCATGGAATTACGTCCTGACCATTTTCTACCCAATTACAGATAACTCAAGAGTGTTGCTTTATATACTTATATTTATACACGAAATGTAAACGCTTACCTTGTTAAGATCTTTAAGAAATTCGATTATAGTATCTTTTTCTGATATTCGTTGAGCATATGATAAGTAACTTGGTAGAAAGTGCTCTAGTAGGTCCGGCAGCATCTTAGGTAAACTTTGCTGTAAACGGTTGGGAGGTGCTTTAGGACTCATCCAACGAATTTTGTTCTGCAAATAAAAAATAAAGTTTCATATTAATAAAGATCGAAATTAACATTATTTAAAAGGTGTATGTGTTTTTGTACGTGTGCGATTAACCGTTTTCGTTGGCAGGTACACTTGCATGCAGCATTCTTAATTGTTATTATTTGCGGTAGTGCCTGGAGAGGATTAAAAATTTTGAAATAACTTGAACGAATACGTAATTCAGGCGGACGTTTAAATAAACTGTACTCTTTATTTTTATCAAGAATTCATACTATTTTGGTTTTGATGCTTTATGCTGCATGTGACCTGAGGTGCTCACAGCGATGTCGCAGCAGAATTTGTCTAATCACAATCAGAGAGTTGCTTGTGGTGTGTTTGTGTATACGGAGTTCGAAGTAGGTGGAATATCTCACCTGGGCTAAGGGCTTTCGTAGTCGAGTACACTTGACAACATCATTCTTACTTGTTAATTTTCAGACGGTCTAGGGTAAATTAATGACGACCAATAAAATATATTATTCTTTAAAGTTTAGAGGGTCGGGCACTCTTTTTTTTCCATGTTACATAAGTATTTATACAATAGAACACATTTTCTACTAATGTGTAAAGATTTCTTTAAATACATTTAACTTTTATTTGTATATTCTTTCTATAGTATCACAGTAGAAATTAGATTCTTCCACATAATAAGAACCAGGGTCAGTGAAAGTTTTTCTACAGAAATCAATGGAGGCTTGCTCACAATGTTAAGAATTGGGGTTTAATATTATGTAGATAATAATTTCTTACAATTTTAGGTAAAATTATATAAGTTTAGAGACATTTTCGATTTCAAGCATATCGTATACTAAATGCTGATATAGTTTTCTCTAATGTAGTTTTATGTATGTAATCTTATTACTGAGATTTCCATCATCTTCATTGTAGAATCTTTCATTAAAAGCTGAATTCTACATTTGAGATAAATTAATTGATTTTAAATTTTAGTATGAGAGTATTGCTACAATGAACCTGAAGCAAAGATGCATGAAAAATTGGACGCATAATCTGCTATTTGTGAACGTAGTTTCTTACGAATTTGGGACTTTTTGTTTAGTACTAGGCAGCGCCACCTACTTTGTCATTATAATATCTCAGCGTTAAAAAGATAACGCAAAAACTGACAATTCGTCAAATATTAAATAACGCGTAAATTTCGCAAGTTCATTCAGCTGACCTAGTTCAACACATTTCGTTAACACCTTTAAATCGACGGTACTTTTCCAAATGTTTTTCACTAAAATGCAACGGAATAACAAAAAGTACATAAAATAATGTAACATGTATTGAGCTCAACATTCTTCAATTACTATACTTGCAGTATTAAGTCCGTAATAAAAAAGTTTGTTATGATGCAATGATAGAGGTGTGCAACTGTTAACTTTGAGATATTACTGCATTTTTCTTTTATTTTAGAATGAACAACTACAAACTCTCCAGATTAGTGTACTAGACAATGAGATACCTTGAAACCGGGTGAGAATTATACAAAAAATATTCAAGAAATATTTTACCAATTTGCAAATCGGGGGCCACACCAGTGTGTGTATATATGTGTTTTTGTATGTATGTTGTGTGTTCCAGGTTTTTTAGTTGGGCACACTCAACTGGAACATTCTGATTCGTTTATTTAATAGTTCTTTATTTTTCATAAGGAAAATATCATGGCGATATTTCAGGCTTGACTGACAGTGGAATAACACTTTGTACATACCTCCAAGATTATTGAAGATGTACTGGGTCCACTAATGATTAAAAGCATATGGGGTCTTTTTCCGTAACTGAGATCGTAATATATGTCAACAAGTGGACTTGGCCCAAGCTCATATATTTTAGCTACCAGTGGTGCAATGGATGATGGACCAAGAGTGCCCACAGTTAAGTACCCTCCTAAGCTATCAAATATGCGGTGCAAAGCAGTTGAGTTTGTTGTCAGTTTTAAGCAACTTTCAAATAAGTTTTGTAGTTTCTTGAAATTCCGGTGTATACTAGAACTCTGTAGCAGGGCTATGAAGTATATAACGTTATTAGTATAGAAAATTAAAGTTCAAATTCAAGCACTACTCACTTTGCATTTGAATATCTATTGATTTTTGAGAATTTCCCATTTCAATTAAATTTGTTATATTTTTACTAAGAGAGCTGCGCCAACAACTGAACTTCCTAAATTCCGAACACGGGTCCTTATTCCAATTAAGCCGTGCTTGAATGTTGGATGCCACAGTTTTACATATTGCTTCGGTACATTCCGATGGTGATGATACTGGAGACGAACATCCTTCGCTCTCAGTGTAGCAATCTCTTGGGAGTGGCGAGGGCGCTGTACTTATTAAAAATAATATCGGTGAAGCAACCAGTAATGTAGTCACTAGTAAGGTTGCAGATGTTATGGCCACTTTATGAACTGTAGCTGATGTCCGAAGCCATATACACGGAGCACAGCATATCCAACCTATAATATTGTTCTGAAAATAACCTTTTACTTGTTGTGTAAAAAGCAATAATAGAGATTATAGCTGTACCTTATTATACCTTCCTGGTAAGTTTTCTGAGTTCGAGCTCTCAATCATTTCAACTTCATCAGGCTTCCCGTATTGATTCGAAGAAATAGGGGTTTTAAATGACAGCTGCTTTTGAAGTAGCGATGCACTGCTGCCGCCGGTTGGGTTCGCAGATGTAATAACATTACAGGCATTGTTATGTGCAGATACACCATTCTTTCGAAAAGTGTTACGTGAACTAAATTCTGTTGTCATAGCTAGAACTTTTTATTTAAAATTAAGGGAACTGTATCGCTGTTATTTTGTAATTTTATAACATTTGATTATTTCACACAATTACAGTGCATTGGTCATTTCTTAGTTTTTGTGCGTTGAATCAATATTTTGTTGTACGAATGTCACCCAAGTTTTAACAAACATTCTCATTACAGAGGAACTAAATAGTCACTATTTTCAATTATGAGCTTAATATATTACCAATGTGTTTTTAAAATTTGTATATTTGCCGAAAATGTTTTGTTTTAAGCAAAACTTTTACTTCTCTGTTCATGTGCCAAGAATAGTATCACAATAAATGCCAAAAGCTCGAAGAAGTTTGTGCGCAAGTTTCAGTAACAAAAAGCTTTTTCCTGTTTACAGCTTTGCACACTATTGACATTGTCTACGGGTAAAAATACTTGCATATATACAAATGGCGGTGCAACACAGCTTTCCATAGAATGTTACAGTTAAATAAATAGCGTAATATCGATTTTTATTTGTAAGTGGATTTTAAGTAACCTAAGCGCCATTTCAGTTAATCCTTATATTGCCTTTATCCACCATTTTTACAATGATTTTTTATTTACCCTAACCATTCAAATTGTGAAAATGGGCCAATGATATTATCTTTATGCCCTGAACCCATACCCAGGTCCAGTATATGGTATATTTATTTTGAAGCGCCTTAAGTCCCTACTGTTATCTGGTAAAAGGAAGAAATTACAAGATTTATAAACTTTATCCATGTATGGTATTTGCTATGCAAGAAACTATGCTTGAGGATTCAAGAAGGTTAGCCAATTCTGTTGAAATCGATTATACCCGACTAGATAGCATTAACATTAACATTTGGTATATTGCCCGTATACGAAATCTGTTGCGACGCTGCAGCCGTCAGTCCTGGCAGCATCATGTTAAATTCAGTTTCAAACGGACCCTGATTTTTTAAACTGTAATAAGAACTACAACCCTTTTTGTTCCTCTGTGTACTCAACTGAAAATTATAAGTTACGAGATTTTGAATTGAGTAATAGATAAACAAAATTAAAATAGGAGAAAGATACATTTTGGGAATGATATTCTCGGCAAGCCGAAAACTGTCAAAACTGAAAGAATAGGACTTGAATGTATACAAAGCTGTAAGATTCTTTGGGTTAAGGCAAAATTGGATACAACAAAGAATTTTTGGAGAACGTTGAAAAATCAGTTTCCTTCATAAGGTAAATATTATCGCAAACGAACATAAATGCGATAGCGAAAAGCGAACCTAAACTATTTAGTGATCTGATTGGGTTTTTTTGTATTTTTTCCAATCATTGCAACCTTTTTTGTATCATTTAAATACTTCTGATATTGTTCTTGACCCTAAATAGAATAAACAAATTAAATTATGACATAGAGCGTTCCACAGATCTGTAGAAATGATGCTACACAGTTCTCACTGCTGCCTCACATAGTCCGTCAAAGAGGGATAACGAGGAAGTATTAATCGCCAGTCAATTTCATTATTTGACCTGTGTCCTGCGCAGATTACATATGCCTTAGGTCACTGAGGAATAGTTTCTATAGCTTAGAAATTTTATTTTTGGCAACGTAATTGGTAGAAATATCTGACCAGATCCTGAAGGACCTACCACGAGTCAGTATGATTCAAAGCGCCGAAAAAACCCCCGGAACAAATTCTAACTGAGCTTCAAGCGCACAGCATTTGTTGCAATTTAAACAACTACATAGACGTAAAATTTCTCAGGAGTTCTGATTGCTGATCAAGCTGTATCGTAGGCGCTTATAACTAAAGTATATATGTTTTTTTTAGCCTAAAAATATTTCATTCACTACCCTTTGAGTAAATAGTAAATTATTGTTCCGTCAATTTTACTTATGCTTACTCAGTTAATGCCGTGCTGTATCTTTATTTAATTATTTTAATTTGAGTTAGTTTTTGTGAAACGTGCCCTTCCAGTTGCAGCTACGGCTTTGACACCTTTTCAGTTGAAGAATGCAAGCTGTATCGTAGGCGCTTATAACTAAAGTATATATGTTTTTTTTAGCCTAAAAATATTTCATTCACTACCCTTTGAGTAAATAGTAAATTATTGTTCCGTCAATTTTACTTATGCTTACTCAGTTAATGCCGTGCTGTATCTTTATTTAATTATTTTAATTTGAGTTAGTTTTTGTGAAACGTGCCCTTCCAGTTGCAGCTACGGCTTTGACACCTTTTAATGTCTGTTCGTCGTGCTGATCGAACACAGTTGATTCGTTAATTCTACTGGATCTATCAAGATTTACCACTGCGTCTTCCGCTGAAAAAGTCCTTGATGTCGTTCCGTTTCATTTTTACTCTCATCCAATTCATTTATCAGTTCATTCTCTACTATTAATACTGGCCCAGGTGGTGTCCATGTTGTAGTTACTGCCGCGCCTGCTATGCAAAAACTTATTGCCCCTTCGTTCTGGTCTGCCAAAACTATTAATCCTAGATGTAAATGACTTGGTAAACTGTATAAGTTTTACTATGATAGTACTATGTCTCCCTCCCTGATCAGAATTTTTGACATGCATATATCATGTTTCCTGCCCACAATACGAAACATCCTTAGTACAATAACAATTACTTATTTAGTTCACTTTAATACTGTTAAGTTATTCTCTAATGGTTCAAATCATTGCATAGGTAGACTGCTTGATCTCGTGTTTCTGCCAGATTTAAATATTAAATATAAAATCACATGTTATTCACATTTATTACCCCATATAACGAACGAACCTACCCTTTCGAATCAGATACAGATAAATATCTATCTTCAAATAAATTTATAGTTTATGCAAAGTAGATAATCTTACTATATGCTTAATCTTAGTTTGATTGAAGTAACCATTCCAAATCGGTCCCAAAGGGTGTGTTTGAATACATCGTTTTTAAAACCAATCCTTGTTACGTTAGGTGTTTCTCAGGGTAGGGAATTGGGTTCCTTTGGCTTTTTTCTTTAACTATTCAATTGATAATATGTATATTAGCATTGAAGCGTTTATTCTTCTCTGCTTGAATTTTAGTTGGTTTTATTATAACTACATACGTTTGGCTAAATAACTCTCAGACCCATGTATTACCAAACAACTTTATGTAACACTAAGTGAGTATATGTTCTGTATTGCCAATAATATCAGGATCAGATTAAATTAGCTTAAGCAAATTTTTAATTTTTGATCTCTGTACCTTGAACTGGTATGAAAATGGCAATCTTCCCTTGTACGTACAACGGTATTGGTTAGGAAAGTCTGCTATTTAACGTCGTATAATTTTTGATGGAGTTTTATTTTTCAATAAGCTAATGTCGAGTAAAGTCCAAACCTGTTCTGTATACACCCATTTTAATGTTCAGACGTGCAAGTATCAAGTGCAAGTCTCGTTTGTTGGCATTTCTTATGGAAATTTTATTGCAGAGAAAGAGTCTGTGAAAATGATGCATTTTTCAAGGGTATAATCACTTAGTTAGATCACTTCTTGTATCGCTATATAATCTCAGCTAAAATAACTGAAGAGTAGTAAGAGTAATACGTTCCTCAGTGTTGATGTTTCTGTAGTTATAGCAAATTCCATTAAATGAAATATTTATTTTTTAAGTACGCCATCATAAAAAAAAAAAATAAATAGCAAATGTAATAGAGGTAAAGGTATCAGCTGTAGAGCCGTCAGTGTAAATAAAATTGCGATCTGGGTATGCTTCTTTGATAGATTTAAAAATCGAATGATATATTGTGTTATCAAGATAGGGTCCATTTGGAACGATCGATTTTAGTGAAAATTCAGAGTATGGTATTGTGTGCGGTACAGGGTTCCCTTGCAGCCAGCCTTTTTGAGTTAAAGCTGAAACAACTAAGCTCATTATTGCAATTTAAAACACGAGACGATCTAAAAATAACCTCAATGGGCGACTTACCATAGAAGTTATCCATTCCTGTAATGTAATACTTACTGGTCGAACCTTAGGTGATGGGTTGTGAAGGGTGGTTTAGTACATTAGAGCCATGACATGGTTATACGACTTGCTTGGGCTGAAATGTGTAATGGCCTTTGGTTGGTCCTGTTCAAAATCTTGGTTAATGTTAGCATATCATGTACATCGTGTGCGGGTACTGTAATAAGTAAGACTTTTTAATTTAAGTGACATCTTTGCCAAATGTTACATCAAAATAATAATTAATGTTTAGTATATGCTTGTCTTTCTGAAGTAAAAAAATGCATTCAGCGATTCATACAATGCGTGAAATTATTCAACAAAGAAGTTCCATAAAATTTTATGTGCGGAATCAAATTTCTGGTGCCTAAACGTTCAGAATGTTGCAAAAGGCCTTCGGTGATAATTTTATTTCGCGAGCAAGTGTTTTTGATTCGTACAAGTTGTTCAACGAGAGTCGAAAACGCGTTAACGATGAACCACGTTCAAGACGGCCATCAATATCAACTGATGATCAACATGTCAATAAAATCAAGGAGTTGTGCCTTTGTTGACGTTGCTGACAATGTTGGAATATCGGAAGGATCAGTTAAAACCATTTTAAATGATCATTTAAGCCATAGAAAAATGAAAGCACGATAGGTTCCAAAATCACTCAATTTTCTTGAAAAAAGGGTCGTGTTGACGTATGTGAATCATTGTTTTCCGACTACCAGGACGTCATAGAACGTATTATAACTAGCGATGAGTCTCCCGGAATCAGATGATCAATCGGCCGAAAATCGTGCTAAAGGTGAGCCGAAAAGCCGAAACCGAAAAAACCACGTCGAAGCAAGTCAAAAATCAAGGTCATGTTGACAGTTTTCTTCGATTATCGAGATGTGATGTGCTCCGAATTCCTTCCGACCAACCAAACTGTCAATAAGGAATACTATTTGACAGTAATGCGTCGTTTGCGTGAAGCTATTCGTAAGAAGAGGCCGGAATTATAGGCTGACAACTCATCAACCTTAAAATCTGCAGGTGACAGCATTAGAGTTAACATGTGAAGTATTCGTTGGTGCCACATACAGGCGTTTGATGTGTTAGTACCATTCCCCTTTCGTTTGTACAAAAACGTTCGGTACCGTTGGGCAGCCGTTAAAAGAATGGGAGAATTCACAGAGATGGCAAAATAAACGAAAACGGAAATTAAGTTTTGTGTTGTTGCTGCTCAAGTTTTTATTTTATGTAAGCAGATAACTTTATTTTAATTGTGTAAATAAGACGTTTCGGTAATAATTATAGCGTCTTTGGGAACTGGTTGACTATAATACAAGTAATATGTTCATTTTTTTTGCGATCGTAAAATTATCAAATATATTTTTTTACATAAATTCTTAAATGCTTTGAAATATTACTCATGTAAGTCAAAATCATAGACTTTTCAGTAAAAAATTGAATATAATAAAAATGTATCAACTGCTTTTAATATTGTTGTCTATTTGTGAAGCAATAAATATAAGAAATACCCAATCGAATGGTAAAAATGCAAACTCAAACTTTTTTCTTTCGACAAATTTAAATGCTATTATTCTAAAAAGCCCGAACAACAATAAAGACTGGGCATGCGAATCTCAGCTAATTATAAATATTAACCTTACACCCAATATGAAAATGAATAAACTTTTAATACTGGATGAAACCTATGAGCCTAAAAAACGTCGAAGTTTGAAAATAATGTCTCCTTACATATTAGTTGTAAGCAGAAGTGTACCGATAGTAATGTACCCACTTCATTTTTCAAAAGTAAGTTTTTTATCATACAGATTTACATTACATACATCTTTATAACTGTAACAAATAAATTGCAGTCCACAAATATAAATGGTCATTCTAACAATATACGGTGCAATGGTCGTAGGAATCTTGTCAAGAACGGTAATTACATATATATTTGTTTTGATAGTTTTTCAGTAGTCACAACTCTTTTAGTAGTTGCAATATTATATATGATTGAAACTCTGGTAGAAGAACTACTTTAGATAAAAAATTAAATATTAATGTTTCTTAGAATTTATATAATATGAAAAGTAATCTGGAAATCGAATGGGTACAAAGTAAAAAGTCTGGGGTATTATTAAAAATGATTTTAATTTTGGATTGATCCAACATTTGTTGCAAGGATTTTAGAAAATCAAGAAAAACTCAATCAGAACAATAAGTACAGTAAAATCTTTTTTTACACGGTAGGTACGTTCCTAAGAAAACCGTGTAGATCAAAATCGTGTAAAAAAATACACGATTCATATGTAAATTTGAGGATAAAAATCGTGTAAAATGAAAAAATTCAAATATTTTCTTAAAAAACCGTGCAAAAAAAGTGATATTAAACTTTAAACTTTATTGAAATTATATATTTCGTCATTAACAAGCTGATATATTAAATAAAAAGGGGTTTTCCCTTTTTTTTGGTTCCAAATAAAGTTGGCAGGGATGTCTAGAGGGTATTTTCCTTAAAGTAAAAAAACCGTGAAGTAGAGATGCCACTTGGATGATATCTAATACTGCAGAAAATCATGTACAAAATTAAAAAAAATTTTTGGAATTCGTGTTAAATCAAAAATTACGTGTAAAAAAATTTTTAAATCTCTTCTTGACGAACCGTGTTATTTCAAAATCGTGTAAAAAAGATTTTACTGTATAAGTGTTAGTAGGTATCACCGAAAGTGATAAAAGAGTGAATGCATGATTGAAGGATTGATTAATTAGGAAGAAAAAGAAAAGCATGGAAATAAGAAACCACCAAAAATACGAAATCACCAAACAGAAACAGGTAATAATTTATAGAGAGTAGTGACGAAATTAAATGAAAAGCAGAAATATGCTTAAGGTACTTAGATTACCGGCAAAAGGTTTTGTAAC
Organism: Hirtodrosophila trivittata; assembly: GCA_035045065.1. NCBI lineage: Eukaryota > Metazoa > Arthropoda > Insecta > Diptera > Drosophilidae > Hirtodrosophila > Hirtodrosophila trivittata. The sequence goes on along the minus strand of JAWNNK010000722.1, from coordinate 208,539 downwards.
AAATAACGTTGAATTCTTCCGCCAAAACACTAATTTTAAAAGAGCAAATTTTCCTACCATAACAATACCAAATCTGTCAACAGATAAATCAAACAGTATCATCTTCGCTTGGATGTAGGCCTTAAGATCAGCAGCCGAAGTGTAATGAGCAAGCCGGGAATCGAAAATTTGCTTTTTAATTGGGACGGCTAAAAGGGGCTTTAGGGCTGCTAAGCCCCTTTTAGCCGTTACTTGTAATGGAATAGATACGAACAAACTCTGGAGGGAACTAAGACCAGTATTGTTAACCGACGATACAACTGCAATCACGCTCTATGAGTCCGCCATAGGAGCAAGCGAGTAAAAACTCACAAGCTGCTCGTCATTATCACTAATGTTGCTTAAAGTATTAATATTTGGAGAGATCGGACCTATTACAGCTAAAGGTTGTGGCTCTGCCAGGAAGACTAACGTAGAAGGCATTACAGTCATCGGCTCAAACGGTATGGATGACAATTTTAAGTTATTGAAATTATCATCCAAGGTCCGGAAGGTACCATGCAGTTTTGTAAATGCTGTTCGAAGGGTATTGAAACCGTGCCTTATGTGCCTCTAAATTTTTGCAAATTCAGGTCAGCTTTTCGACGAGACTCGCAACACCACTTAGGACCGGACTTATTTGAGATATAATCTTTAACTTAAGTTGCTTAACTAGCACATGTGCTACATTGTCGAATATCCAACAATAGATAAGTTCCGCCTTAGAGTCAGATTGACAGTTACAGGTTTTAATACAACAGACAGACATTATTTAAAAAAAAACTAATATGATCAAAGTTAGTGTCAAAGTAAGAAAGGAAAACACAAAAACAAAAATATAAAAACAATTTTATACGTTAATATACAGACACTGAGATCAAAACAAACACACAACAAACACCCTTCTGCAGTGTTTTTGTATTGAGTCAGGCAACGATACTATGGAGATGGAGATTGGAAGTGTCAGGAATGGATGAATAGGTGGATTAAAATGGCAAACAAGTCAACAACAGCTAAGTGGCTGTTTGCCTATTCGTTGTCAACAAAGAAAGAAGATGGGATTCTCGAAGATTTACGCTTCATGTTATCAAAGGAGTAAAGGGCTATATGCCAACTGATTTAAGCATCGGTCGATAAATTCCCTGTAATATTGAGAGTTCAGCCGAATAAAGTTGGAAATTAGAACTAGATAGCTTAAACTTTTTAAACGATTTAGACTTAAAACGACTAAAACAACGGTTTGGCTTAGTAGAAATATGTCAAGGTGAGGTAAATTGCTTGAATAGAAAGATAATTATCTTCAGGCATACTATAGATAAAGAATTTGACTTTAGTTTATTAAATTTGAATACATTTACAAAAAAATAGAAGGGTGTATTATTTTGCTTATTAAAAGTTCCTATGCAATGCGAAATTGCCATTCGGTGGTATATATATTACTTTTGAATGGTTTGAGAATTTAAGACAAGGGATTAAGATATCTCGCAGTCCTGCACAGTAAACTGAAACTTTATTACGTGCTAAAACGTAACTAATGTGATGAAAAAAATTAAAAATTAAGTATTCAAAAGTGGCAAAAATAAAAAATATCTGTTCAGAAAGTTTTACAATTTTTCAAAAACCTACATACCAAATTTAGTATATAGCTCTTTTGTATTTTATGTCTCTGAGACCCGTTTATACAGAGGGACAGGCGAAAACACTACATATATATATTTACTTTATGGGTTCGGAAATAATAATTGAATATAGTGTGTATGTATTTGTGCATGTTGTTACATGAGTTCTATCGGAGAAAGATAATTTGCATATGCATATGCCAGATGATATATTAAAAAACAGAAACCACACACAAAAACACAAATTCTCTTGAGCTCTTTATCAATGCTGATGCCCATAGTGCTACGAATCAACATCAACAGATCTTTCAATATAGTGCAAAATTTCCAGAAAAGCTTTTTAACAAGCTCAAATCTGGCACCCGATATCCAACTCTTTCTTCATTAGTACCAATCAAAGTTGCTGTCGATAGATGTCAAGCGCTATAAACTTTATACATGTAATATCAGATTTACTTTAGGAATACATAATAATCCTGAACTGATATAAATACACAAATGCTGAGGTACGAGTATCATTGTTACATACATTGATTATGTCAAACGTCACATCTTCACAATAATATTGTCCTGGATGAGATGTCAGCGACCGTCTTGTAAATATTCATATTTAAATGGGCCTTAAAGAATCCATTCTGCTATATATTCTCAGTTAGTACCAAAATTTGGTTGTATACAATGCTTAATATTAATTATCGTAACATAAAAAAAATATATTAAAATAAAAACAGTAGCCCTAAATATATACGAGTCTATGGTTTTATTTCTTGTTTGTTTTACCCCTATACTCCTATAGTTTTTAACATCGGACTTTGAACCATGTTTGTGAAGAGGAATTATAAATGATTCCTTCCAAATGGTTGGGAAAGAGCACGAGTTAACAGACAATTCAAATAATTTAAGCAAGGCATTACATAGAGAATCAGCATCTAAGTACACATTCGGGTACCCATGTGGGCCTGGTGAATAACCTGGCTTGATTAAGTTAAGTTCGTTAAGTAACGAACTTTCCAGGATCACAGGACTAAAAATGCAGTTAGATTTCAGCAAGGTATATGGATAAGGGGAATTAGGAAAAAAGTTAAAAGATGAATAAGTAGTTTGGAAGAATTCTGCAAAAAGATCGGCTGAAGCCCATTCAGTATTTGCTTTCATGTCTTCATAAAAAACAGATGAGGGCAGTAAGGAAGTTTTTCGTTTAGTATTCTGAGTAAATTGCAAGCCACAACGAATTAGGTTATAATTGTAACAACGCGAATTATAAACAATTAAATTTGTTCTGGCGATAACATAACGAGAAAATTCTGAGGGATTATTCGAACTCTTAAATCTTTTATAATATCTAGACTTCACATTTTTAAGCATTGCTAATTCTTTAGAGAACCAAGGAGGTCTATTAGTTCTCCTGGGAAGCTCATCTGGAACGCATTGGTCAAAAAGTGATTTTATAATATTATAAAAGATTGAAGTAGCACTGTTAATGTCAGTACAAGAGTTTTCGGGGACAATTAAAGGACAAGTTTGTACTACAGTACTAGAAAAAGGATCCGATGCAAAAATAATGTCAAGTAGACGACCATTACAGTTTCGAACCGGATTAATTTGGGAGAGAGGCATCTCTAAAAACGAATTGATAAATTCGTGAGATGTGGATGGCATCAAAACACTTGGAGAGTCAGACCATACCAAATCTGGCAAATTAAAGTCACCAAATACAAAGGGGTAATCACTACTAGAAAGTAGTGACGAAATTGACTCAATTGCATAAATATGCTCTAGGTATAAAGATAAATCGGACTGTGGCGGAATATAAGAGAACGTTATATATATAGAAAAATTTTTATATATAAATTAAACGGCAATAAATTCAATGTTTGTTACACAAGGAGAAAAAATACGTTCTGATAAAAGATTAGAGTCTACAGCAATAAGGACACCACCTATCTAAAAGATGTGTATTTATTGCAAAATAACGAAAAATCTGAAATTTCGGGCTTTAGCCAGGTTTGAGTAAAGATAATAATGTTATCTTCAAAAGAAATACTATCTACATAAAGCTTATTAAGTTTAGAGTTAAGCCCTCTAACGTTCTGATAAGTTATAGAAAGAGTTAGCTTTTTGCTACCTTCCTAGAAGATGCAGATGAAGTACTAGAGGGCTTGTCCCCTTTTGGGATGAGGATAAGGTGCTGGCTTTTCCACACTGGAAAGACCCCCTCTTCTAGATATTTGGTATATGTTTCTACGAAAATATCTCCCCTTAATGGCAATTCCAACTTAAGGGCCTTATTTGGGATAGTGTATGGCCCAGGGACCTTTTTATCTCTTATACGTTGGGGGAACAGAGCACTGACAATAATGCTGAAATGATAACCGATGACTACCTTATATGCGGTGTCCCAGGGAGCATTCAGCCTTGGTTTAGCCTTTTATGCTGTGTTTTAGAGCCCGGCTATACGAACCGTGAGGTCGAAATCCGGTCGATCTCGAGATCTTTGGGATCGCCTTCTAGCTTTAAAGCAGGCTTTCCGCAACTAACAGACCTCCTCATTCCAACCGCATGGCGTTGTCGCTGGGCGTAGTACAGTCGGGACAAGCTCCCATGATTGTCTATACAACCTGTGTTGAGTTCCTATCCGGGGGATACCTGGCTTCATGCCGGAGGTCACGAGCTGATTTAACTGTTACGGAATGGAGTCAAGCCGACTATTGCCGAGTTAATGGCTTTCTCGCCTCCGAGCAAAACATCCACATGCCAGTTAGTCTCCTTTTACGACAAGCTATGGCCTGCGACAACGGCTTGCGAGCTGGGACTATTCGGTAGACCACACACCACGCGGTAGCTGTCTGTGTGTCAAGGGTTAGCAATTATAAATTGGTTAGAATTGTTGAAAAGAATGTGGGTAATTTGGTTGGAAATTATTTTGATTATTTGAATTTATTTTAAAATTATTCGAATTGGGATATTGGCTGGTGCTTCAATTTATTTTTATTATCATTAAATTTGCTTATGCTAAAGTTAACATGTTCTTAATCAAATAAATTCCGTGATTTTGTGCTATTGATATTAATGATCTTAAATCTGGTATATCATGGTGGACTGTTTTGCGAAATTCTTCTAGAACTTTGTAGTTTGGTGTTTCTGATTTGTATTCGGTGATGAGTTTTTCTTTAAAAGTTGGCCAATCCTGAATGTTTGGTAGGCTCAATGCTTGTGTAACTTGTCCATACAGATTCCTTTTTACACCTCCGAGTAAATCGCGTTGCTGTCGCATATTTTCGAGAGAAGTAGAGTTGACTACAACTCTGCTTATGAATGTGAAAAGTGCTTCTGGCTCTCCACTGAAAGCGGGGATGTCCCTGTCTTCGATTGCAAGATTGTTGTCATTTAGACATATTAATTGTGGTTCGGCGATATGTGGTTGAGGCATGTTTCTACTATTATTAATCTGTTTTGTTTAATTATTCTTGTTTTAATATTTAATTTAATAATTGTATCCTACTGGCTGTGCCAATGAGATTTATGATTATACTTGTGGATAAAATATATTTACGAATCGAACTGATGTCCCGTGAAGATACACAAAGGTCAACGCTATCTGAAAGAAATAAAGTTTTTATTCCGATATGAGATCTGTTTTATTTGACAATCAGCTTAAGACTAAATTAATAGTACAATGAGAATTCTAAACATACCAAACTATTTTCTATTGTTTACAGTTAAGGTTAAGTGTTGTTGTTTATACAATCCGACGAAGTAATTAAGCTGTCGTGTATTGGATTTTGATTGCGACATAAATTTATTCAGATTGGGATAATATTACTTATTTTTATTTATGCACTCTGCATAATGGGTTGCATATACGAAATTATTTAATTTTACCTGTTGCATAAATTAAACCCCGATTTTTTTTAATAATAAATTTTTTTATTATGATCAAAATAGTCTCAATACATTTTACAGATCTTCGAAGACGAACAAACAATTTCATAATATGTTATATTTGTGGAGGGAAACATAAAATCCAAGAAGAACATAATTGTAATGCTAGCCAAAATCTTCAGAATAAGAAAATTATACGTTACTCTATAACAAAAAGTGAAAAGAAGAGAAATCGTGACTTAATGTCAATATATGATGTCCGAAAATTGTATAATGCTGTTCATGATTCAAGGTAAGCTAAGGTCTTTTGATTTAAACAATCACCTGTTTCTATCATTAATATATGAAAATATAAAATCACTTTAAAAAGCTTTTATGCGATGAACACAACCGCTTCAGACAAATAATGTCAAAATAATAATGAAACTAGGCTGGCCAAATCAAATACATTACATTAGTAGGTATTGAGTATTAGGTTATGTTAAAAGAACAGCGTTGAGAGAGCACTTTTGAATGTTGAACATAGTTTTACATAATCGGCATACAAATTAACCCCAGCACGGCAAATATTGTCGACATCAGCAAGACGGACAATGTTGCTAATGGACCGCCGATAGATGTTCCAAAGGCATCGGCGGGCAACTAGCTCAGCGCAGGGTAATTTGACGCCCGCATTGTCGCCAACGAGAGAGTGGTCACGATCCGCCTCATCAACGCTCTACCAGCGGCTCTGCCGCAGAGCCGCAGATATTGGGCTCTACATAAATTAAATAATTGTTTCAGTTTAGTATAAACAAGACTGAGCACCGCAGCCAACACGGATGTGCAGCAATATATAAATATCAATAAAATTCCATCCCGTAATTGTTAATTGGTAACTTTAACAGAAGCGAATAAAAAACCTAATTTTATAAAAGAAATCGGGATAATCCTTTTCCTTCGACAAAACATTAACATGGTCGCTACTATTCGTATCCCCTATGGGTGTTTCGGATTTAGTTCATTAAGAAGCTAAAAATCTTTTAGGTTCATAATATAATACTATCATCAAGGTTTCTACGAGTATATAAGAACCCCATATGGGTTGTAGACATAAAGGGAAAAACGATCTATAAATTAGAAAAAAGGATGGTTTTTGATTGATTTTGAAAACATTTTCGAAACTACCATTACAGAGTAAAGATCTAAAGATATTTACGGATCAGCAACCTTTGCAGCACCAGATCGTAACTCCAAAGCGAAGATAAGCGGCTGGAAAGCCTTTATCGACGAACAAACCTAGTTTACAAGCCCAGTAAAAAAAATTTAATAGCGCACGCCCTTTCGCGACGTAACATACTTATTTGCCATACAAGACTCTCATGACATAGCAAAGCCCCAAGGTAAACAATAAAATCGATGGACAAACCAATCAAGCGTAATAGAAAATCATGTTATCTGATTTACGGAAAGCGACTCATTCATGCAAACACTGCAAAGTGGAAGTGGTAAACGGAATACAATGCAAACTACCAACATACTTCTATGGTAGTTAGTAAAAAAATAAATATATATTCCGTTAAAGATGTTAATGAGATACTTTAAAGGTGCCGATGTTATAGCCGACTGCGACATACAGGTATCCCCCTTCCGCGACTGCATAGCAGCACTACATTCTGAAGGAAATCAATAAAACCTAGCTGCGCTCAATAACTATTTTCCAGTACTGCTGTTCAATGTGAAACTCGATCAGTTAAACGCCCTGTCATGGAAGGGGAGACCATACAGTGGAGTCGAAAAGAGAGCCAAGGCTCAACTAAACGTAAGCCACTAGGTAAGGGAAAGTAATGTCCATCACGTTATTGACCTACATTCGAAGCTAGTGACTAGACCAATAATTAGCACCTGTGCGCTTAGCCAATCGTTCTTGCATGCTAAACGATGAGTCAAGCTCGTTATAGAATTAGGTAAGATGCTGTGAAAGGCTGAGGACGGCCTTAAATAAAGTGCGGGAAGATTGAACACCAGCAATGAAAATAAAGTCGATATCAGCAAGGTGTACATGTTGCTAACGGACCGCCGGATGCCGTAGATAGTGGGGAATTTGACATTGTCGTCAAAGATAAGACGGGTAAAAAGCGCTTAGTCATCTCTCAGAGAGTGGATTTTGCTGGACTTCAGTGGCACTATATAAATTTAAGAAATCTCTATTTTTAGTTTAAGTAAACAATCTTCTATCCAGTCTCTCCCCAGTTGTACTAAGCTTCGTTTCAACTACTTAACTTCCCACTTTTTCTGTTATTGCTCTTCGTAGGCATTTGTTTTTGACTAGACTATCCGCAGATACACCTTTTGAATGTATAGTCTCATATATACCTTGTAGATCTCCCGCTAACATATCTGTCACTAAATTAAACCTTTCTGTTCCTAGAAAAAATCTCGTCTTTTAATATTTGTGTTGTCCCTGATTAATTTAATACTATCTGCATTATCAGCATCATGATAATGCAAAACTTATCTTATTTTTCGAATACCTTTTCAAGATACTCTTTTTCAACATGATCAAAACTCCATGAAGCTTTTTAATCAATCTTCCTTTAAACTGCTCTAAGTGCATGTTTATGACTAAAAGCCGATTGAAGCCATACCATGATGCATATACCATTGGCACCCTACCATTAGAACGCATATTTACTGTTAAAGATTTAGGTGTTCTTTTCGATTCTAAACTTAATTTTAACGTACATAATACATCCATTCTAAATATTGCCAAATGCGTTCAAAGTTTATTAAGCGCTAGTCAAAGAATTTAACGATTCTTTCACCACGAAGTTACTTTATGTATCACTAGTACGGCCTATTCTTGAATACTGCTCATGTAGATGGTCCTTCAATATAAAAATAATGAGGCGTGCAATGGGTCAGTCCAGAAGCAATTTCTTCTCTTTGTCTACGTAGTTTTAATTGTGATGCCAATCTTCATTTTACAACCTACTTACAACTTTTACTTACTATAAAATCTTCCGTTTTTAGCTAACCGTATTATTTATTGTTAGTCCACGAAAGAAATTTTTTGTATCTAGGTAATCCTGAGATACTACTTGCGATACAACACTTAAACTTTCAGATTAATAATATAATTACTATGTTAATATAAAATGCTAATTGTTAAATCTTCCGCATAGCGCACTGAATACATATTCTAAATACACTTTGACCGGTCCTATTCCATATCTAGCCGCTAAAATACGAGTTTTTAGAAAGCGGAACAGAACATGGTGGAGAATTTTACCATCTATACGGTAAGTACATAAATTTTAATCTATCTAATATAATTTATGGTTTGAACAATATTAAAATGCGATTTAATGATATTGTATTTATTAGACTACAAGTTTTACAATATTAAATAAGTTTTGTATTATGAATTTGTTCCGTTTATATGAACACTATAATATCAAGATGGCAAAATTTAGAATTTGGGTGTTTGTTATGTCATAAGTGATAAAAAAAAGAGCAAATCTTAATATTTATAAAATATTCGACTCGAACTAAAAAATTGAAAAAGTATAAACAAAATATATAATAATTTTAATCTTTTTTCAATAAAAATATTTTTCGTTAACTGTATTAAACAGAATAATTAAAGAATAGAAAGAGAGAAATATTAAATTGAACAATATGGAAGATTTCGAAAATCAATATTAGGTATATTATTTATATTTACTCTAATTATCATTAATATTTGGTTGAGCTAAAGCGTGCCTATTATATAAATATATGTATATGCCTGTTTTTAAACGTATAATTAACGTTATGTGCCAAATAATATGAAAAATATATTTCGGTTACTTAATGTACATTACGGTCAAAAAAAAGCTGTGTCAGATAAAGACTATGTGGAATTCCATCTTATATTTAGCGTGTATCTGAAAGGCAAATAACAAATAAAAACCACTAGTTGACTATGTTTACGTGTTTGCTTGGGTATCGAATACTTAAATACAAATGATTAAAACAAAAAAGATTCAGCTCGCCAAATTGCTGTTGCACGGTGGCCAGATTATAGGATGACAATTAAATCTATAATAAATATAAAAAAGTATAACGGCTGTAGTCGTTTAAAAGTGACAACTTCAAAAACGATAGATATTGATATCAGTCTCGAAAATCCGCTGTTTTGTTTGTGGTTTATGTTATGTTATGTTTCCACATTCTAAAAATTGTTGTATTTCGAATAAAAATGTGACAATTAGCTTAAAAAACTTTAATTAATGTTGCCCAAAAATTATAATGTATGTATATCTAAAATTATAATGTATGTGTATCTAATATCTAAAACAAAATATTTTTATTTTTAAGCTTCTATTTATTCTTTATAAAATATATTTTTAAAAATTGACTAAATCCACTAAAAATTTTATAGGTTAAATAACTTGTCTGGGACATTTGTCAATGGTAATCTGTCAATACTTCTCAAATCTAATGATGATATTCTGCAGACAAGCAGGTCTTTATAAATTTAATAATTATTTCAATGAAATTGTTTTTTATTTAAATATATTTTTAGATTTCAAACCTATAAGACATGTATCTTAAATTTTCTTAATAATAATAAAGGAAACATAACGGAATACAAACTTAAACATATATCTGGATTAGTATGTAAGCCAACCTTAATTAACATATTAGGCAAATGCCCTAACTATGATAAATCTTTGTGCCTAAATGTATTGGACGATCACGTTCCAGGTAAGCTTCTTACATATGTATACACATACACACTACGGCGCACTACCTACCGAACCCGTACATTTTTGACGGATCTCTTTAGTATTTATTTAAATTAGATATACCTACCTCAAAATATAATATAATATGACTTTGCTAATAAATTGATTTTCGGTAGTAAAATAAAAGTACGAAAATTTAAGAAAAAAAAATTAAAATGTGATCTGCGATAAGTATATAGAAAATTACATACTAAATTTGGTAGATCTATTATTTATAACGGTAAGAAACAATGCGTTAATGTTATTATTATTGTGTAACTTTAAATTTGATTCGGATAGAACAGTAAACGCATATTTAATCAACTGAGGATTTCTCTAGCTTATGTTTCAAATCTTAAGTGAGTCGTCTTCATGAATGGATTTGTATTTTTCAGACCGTTTTAAATAATTGGTTTCACTTACTTTTCATTACATCTCTTAATAACTGGGCGACAAGATGGGAACAATAAGGTTATTTTTAAAACTATATAGTGATTACAAGAAATTGCAGTGAACAATGCGTTCAAAAGGTTCACTGAAGTACAATAGTTAAGGGATGTCAAGTAGATGTCAAGTAGAGGCATCAATACGTCTTCACACCCAACAAGTCCAGCTGAATGAAGAGCTAAGCAAAAAATGCGACAAATCTTAAAACCAGCACTTGTTGGATATTTTCTTGATAGAAGCAGCAAAAATTATATATTCCCTTCTGAAACCCCATTTGCCGATAACAAGAAACCTCCTTTACGTCAAAAGATTTGCTGAAGGCTTGATAACGTACTTTTGATTTAATATTTCCTCTTCTGTCGTGGATTCTAATGTTGGAATGTTCAATTAAAAGTGAAGTCCTATTCATGAATAATGAATAATTCCGAGATATACGCATTTATCCGGACGGATAACCGAACATGGCTATATAGACTTGGTTATTAGTGCTGAATAAGGAAATGTATTCTTTACTATGGGGCTAGAGATGCTTCCTTGTGCCTTTTACATATTTACATTGTCAGTTTTATTCTTGATTTCTTTATTGCTTTCTATTTTCTCTATTTAGAGAAACAATGGAGAACAATTCTTCTCCATAAATGTGTTTTTGCTTGACTGCGATTTTAAAAAGAATGTAGTTAATTTGTTTGTAATTGCATTGTAGTAAAGGGAGATTTAAACGTAAACACTTTTTGATTGTACAAGAATTAGATGTTGATTGTCGCTTAAAGAAGAAAAACCGACTTAGACAAAAAGCTGGGTGTAAGCAATACAAAAATGTATAAACGCAATGACAAATTAAAGGATTCATCCGAGCACTAAAATGTTCAAGGCGTATAGTTTTGTTATACTGTTAGCCAATTGTAAATGGGTAAATACGTACATGTTAAGTTCCTGAAAATTTATATAACGAGGTCCCAAATTTGGTGTGTAGGGTCTAATAAACAGGCGTCAATTCTAAGAAAGCCGAGCTTAGACTATTTTTTATTATTTATCTATTATTTTATTTAATTAATTAAAGTCAGCTAAGAGCAGCTGACTACAAATATTGACAATTTAATACAAAATTTAAAATAATTTAAATTAAAATAAAAATAATAAAAATTACAAATTTAAATTTTAAATTTTAAATCTGGGGAGTAATAAATATTAGAAAATTGATTTAATTTAAAACGACCCAACATTTGTTGCAAGGATTGGGGAAAACGCAGAAAAACCCAATTAGATCAAAAGTATTAGTAATTGACAATACACTAATACTTACATATATACTATTAGGATCAATAGTATATAGAAGCATAATATATTAAGGTATTAGTATATAAGTGAATTAGTAAATAGGGCTTACACTGTACTAATTAATGTACTATTAGAATTAATATTATATAAAAGTAGGAGTATAATAAATAGGTAAAGTTACGAATTAAAAGGGTAAAAAAAAGTGTAAATAAAGGATAAAAAAGGAGTAAAGAAAATTTAAAGACATGTTAGTTGATGAAAGAGGGAGGATTTCTAGAAAGGTAAAGGAGAATAGAGGATTTTACAGAAAGGAGGGATAATTCTCTTGAAATGACGTGGTACAGCGAATTAAAGTTTACACATAAAGCATGAAACGAGCTGTGTAAAGCATAGTCAGTTGTGCATGTAGGAAGGGCTAGTGGAATAAAATTCCTAGTTGTTCTACGGCGAACCGAAAAATTGACACGAGCTAATAAATAAGACGAACTAATATCACAATTAATCAATTTGTACAGAAAAACCACACCAAGAGTTTTTCTGCGATTGAGTAACGACGGGAGATTAAGAAGGAGAAGCCTACTAGAATACGAAGGTAAACGAAGATTAGGGTCCCAATTTAATCCCCGTAAAGCAAACAATACAAATTGTTTCTGGACGGACTCAATGCGATCCTGGTTAGAGCTATAATGTGGGCACCAAATGCACGAACAGTACTCAAGGATCGGTCGAACAAGAGAAACATAAAGGATTTTTGTGATGAAAGTATCATCAAATTCTTTCGACCAACGTTTAATAAAGCCTAGTACTCCCTTGGCCTCATTTATAATAGTGGAGATGTGCAAGTTGAATTTCAATTTGCAATCAAATAAAACACCAAGGTCTTTCACTGTAGATATACGATTTAAGGGAGTATTATCAATCGAATAAGTACAAAAGAAGGGTCTAGTTCGACTAAACATCATGTACATGCACTTTGCGCAATTGAGATGCAACTGATTGGCCGAACACCAACGTTGCATGGCGCTTAAATCTTCTTGTAGGAGATTGTAAAGAAGGGGGTCAGAATATGAGAATATAAGCTTCACATCCTCTGCATACATGAGAACATGTGAGTGTGAGATAATAGAAGGTAAATCGTTGAAAAAAGGGTACATCACAAGGGTCCTAAGTGACCTTGAGGTACGCCTGAAGAAGCATGAACTGACTTCGAAATAGACGACCTAAGCAGTACTTTTTGAGTTCTACCTTTTAAATAGGTGGAAATCCAGTTATTAAAACAAGGAGGGAAATCTATACCATAAAGTTTGAATGTAAAAGCTCATGGTTTACAGAATCAATGGCTTTACTGAAGTCCGTATATATAATATCAGTTTGCCTTTTCAATAAAAATGCTTCATTTACCAAGGTGCTAAATTCCAGCAAATTGGTCGTGGTGGAACGACCCTGTACAAAACCATGTTGGGCAGGAGAGATGATTGATTTACAGAAATGCTGTAAAACAGAAACTATAAGTTTTTCAAACAGATCATTTTGCAATACCTCTATAATTTAAAATATCAGACTTACTACCTTTTTTGTGTATATGAATGATATATGAATTCTTCCAGCGATATATAAATTTTCCAGATTCACGGGATGGATTAAAAAGTATTTGCAACGGTTCAGCTAAAGAACTATAGCAATTTTTAAGGACACAACTGGGAATATTATCAGGACCAGGTGAAAAGGAATATTTTAGTGAGTTAATGGCGGCCATAAGGGAACAATAGGAAATACTAGGGATGGCTATATGGTTAATAGGTAAGATATTATAAGGGTAAGTTGAGTTAATAATGGAGACAGGGGAGTACGTGGATTGGAAAAAATTCGCAAATAACTCAACAGCAGAAGCGTCGTTGCAGGCTTCATCTTCCCCAAGAAAAAAAGTGGAAGGTAAATTTGAAGATTTACGCTTCGAATTAACAAAATTGAAAAATTGTTTGGGGTCACGCGTAAACCGTCTTTTACAACGAGATAAATAATTCTCGTAACATAAAGTATTAAGAAGAACAAAGTTAGACTTGGCTACAGAATATTTGTACCTGTCAACACTAGATTTTGAAAAGTTTAGACTTTATGTTTTTAAAATAGCACAATCTACGCGAAAACCAACGGGGCTTTGTTGTGCAATTTGACGTGGTATAGATAGGAATACACTCATCTAAGAGTGTATTTAAGGTATCATAAAAAGAACTGAGAGCAACATCAATGTCAGTCGCATTATTTAGGAATGACCAGTCAGTTACTAGAATACATTCATTCAGCAAGCGATAATTTCATTGAGAAAGCACCGGCGTGGTAGTTGTTGACGTGCCAATGACAAATTATGTGACACAGGAAGTGAAATAAAAATTTCAATAGCCGGATGATGTTTGTCCTCAGGGGCTATAAGAGGTGAAGATCTAGAGACGGCTGATTTAGCGATGTCGTTAATAAAGACAAGGTCGAGAATTCTATCCAAATGATTTTTGACTGAATTTATCTGGACTAATGATAAATCCAGCATGCCATCCAAAAAATCATAATGATTAGATGGAGAGAGGTGGCATGAATTATTAAGAAATGACCAAGAAATATTGGGTAAATTAAAATCGCCTAAAACAACAAAAAGATCAGTATCTAAAGATACTTCCTTTATACAAGCAATATGTTGCACGTAAACATGTAAATCGGAGGATGGAGGTATATAGGAGCAAGTGATAAAGATCGAATGGGAAGGAAAAGTTACCTTAACAGCAACAATTTCAACAACGGTAGGTACAGAAAATACAATTCGATCAGACTGGAATAAGGATATAATGGCAATTAAAACGCCGCCACCCCGGCGATTGAAGCGATCATGTCTGTAGATAGAAATACAATTTGACAAAATTTCACAATCAGATATGGCAGCAGTCAGCCAAGTCTCTGATAAAGCAATGATGTCCGATTGAAGGGCAAAACTACTCAAGTAGAGGCTATTAAGCTTCGTTAACAGTCCTCTAACATTCTGATACTGAATGCGAGAGGCTACGGGGCACGAAACTAGTTTTTTGAAACACTAGATGAGGCTTGTAAAGAGGAACTACCTGTTGTGTGAACTCATGAACAACCATATGTGGTGGCCAAAATTTTGGGTCACAAATGATTGGAAAGGCATCAAATGGAACACTTTTTTTTGAAAGACGCAATTTCACGAGGCGTAGCAAAATTAAATTTAGTACAGGATACACTAGCAGAAGACTTTCTCCCAATATACGACTTAATGGAATCACAAATTGTCTCTGAGGATAATCTAGACACAAAAATTTGCTTACGAGGGGCTACAACCGACAGCATAGGGGCTGGTGTAGTTGCCAGTGCAACATTATCGGCACTATCAGCTATAGCGGAATTTCGTAGGGGTCTACGTTTCCTACTATAAACTAACTTATATTAACTATTTATGATACGCACGATGTAAAACCAAAGCATAAGGCAGGGAGTATTCCAAAGACATTTGATACAATTTGGAAATGCAAATATTGTAAATCAAATGAGCACTTTATATCCACGTGTACCTTATTTGCTGGTTTTCACCTTGCTTAACACAAGGAGAAGAGCTTATGTTTTAACTATCTCAGGTCACAGCTACAAGCAATGCCAGACACAATTGCGCCATAAGGTACGTCGAGCAGCACATCATTCAATGTTACATAATTTCAAAAATTTAATATGAAACTCAACTATTCAATACAAATGCATTAAGTTAATGAGATCAGCAGAATGTACAGAGGTAGTCAAAAGTATTTACACATCGTGCAATTTTTCACGCATTTAACTTTGAGAGCTTTTTTATTGATGTTGCTGAAATCAGATTGCAAATAAATTGATGTTGTTGTATTGGTGGATCTATGAAGAATCAGATAAAAAGGAAATTAGAAAAATAACGGGTAACAAGAAATAAATAGACGCATGTGAACTAGTGCCGCAAACTAGTCAAAAGTATTTACACACTTTTTTTCGCGACAAAAGTATTTACACATTGCAAATAATCAATTGATTTTTGGAATTCGTGTGAGTAACTACAGTCGTGAGTTGCAATAATTAAACTTGAAGCTTTTCGTGTAATTCTGTGTGTTTTATTTTAGAAAAAATACTTATTAGTATGGTGAAAACAAAGGAATAATCCATTAAGGTTAGAAGTCAAATTGCCTCAAAATTCAAATGTGGTATTTCCGCATTAGAATTGTCGAGAATTTATAAAATTTCAAAATTTCGAGAGGCAAGGAAAATGCTTCAAAAGTGCTTGTGACCGAAAAACTTACGGGAGCATAAGAGATTATCAGGGAATACATAGCGCTATGATCAAATGATCTTTTAATGACAGGTTCACGAATACAGCAACATAACCACAACTTTTATGACATTTAATTATTTTTTTAAATTGTGTTTATTTATAAATTAAATATAGATATGTACAAGTGTGTTTAATATTTGTTAATAACATAGCTCAGACTGGATGGTGTTTTTTACTTGGAGAGGAATATACAGAGCTAGAAATTCAATAATGTATTTACTATATTTGAATAAATTTTTACTAAAACCGTATGAAGCACTTAATGGCTAAAACTTATTACTACCAACAATATATATTTATATAATATATTAGCATTTTGATGTAGCTCTAGCGTGGAAAAATGTCAGAGCGAATTGTCAATCATTTTTAATATTTTATTCTGGCTAACTTGGATTTTGTTTAGGTGACACCTTGCAACATCTGACCAGTCAGGGGTTCCATAACATATAATAGCTAGAAAAATGAACCTAAATAGGTAAATTTTGTTTTCTTTAGTATGGAGAGAGTTTCTATTGATAAATGAATATAGTATATGCATTAAAATATTTATTTATTCATTAACAAATTGAATGTGATTCTTCAATGTAAGTTTTGTATCTAAAACTAAGCCTAAGTCCTTTACTTTCCCATGGGATACCAACAAGATTAAGCTCAATATGGCTAGTTGGGAGGTAATTTCTTTGCAAAAATAGTGTATTTAGTCCACTGTTCACTTAAGCCCGTTATTGGTGGGACAAACACTTTGTTTATGGTGACGATTTTCTCTATTCCATAGTTGTTCTTGTTAGTAACGGATCTATGACAGCTTACAGTGGCCGTAGTAGTTGTTGGAGACAGAGCATGAGTTCTGTCCAGTGTCTAATATTTGCCGTTGTTGTTTTTTTGGTGGACGTGGCGTTATAATATTGTTTTTTTTTTTTTTTTTTTTTAATTTTGGAAACTTTGTTTCTCGAGATGTTGCTTTAAATCACGATAATAAGGTCGTACGTCTGTACCGAACACGCTCATACGAGACTAGTTTATGGCATTCCATTTCCACATTTGTTCTTACTGGTGATATTACAAAAATTTATGCGACAATTTATGATCGATTCCCGGGACAACTCATTCTTTGGAATGCAAATCCGACAAAAACCATTTAAATCTATGCATTGAATACAATCCCTTATGGTCTTTCATCTGATAAGATCATTACTTTTTTGTATAAAACGAATATTCCAAATTCAATATCAATGCAACAAATCTTGTAGAGTCCTCTGTTCCAGGAGCTCTTATCGAAACTGACAAAGAGAAAGCAACACAGGCTTTTGGATTAATATGGTTACCAAATCAATATAATTTAATCTATCGATTTTATTTTCGGCAAAGTGAACCTGTCACGAAACTTGTTGTTTCGATGTTCGCAGACTAATGAATCGAATCATCATAATAAGCAAGATAATTTACAAGATCGTTTTAATGATGATACATAGAATCCAGCGGAGATTGGCTTACGAAATTGCAGTACGACTGAGCTATGTGGTTGGAAGTTCACCAGAAGAATGGCCCGTTCTAAATGAACCACTTCCAGATACGACGGAAGTTCGAAAAGAGCTATTGCGTTCCGAAACGAAGACTGGCGCTCCTGGAGTGTTTGTGATGTGCAGCTCCAACAGTTTCGATTTGATAATCGATCAGATAATTAAAAAGTAATCTTCACACTTGCGTTCACAACGTATTCTTTCTTCTGAATTTTGTATCCATCATGCTTGACGGTTGGCTAGAAAAGTCGTTTAGAATTGTATGATATAATCCCTTATTCTAACCTCGTGTCATGCAGCGATGGGTGATCTTCCCGCCAATCGGTTTCGAAAGAAAGATATAGGTTGAACAAAATAGCGGAGGCAAAACTAACATATGAGGAACTGCTGTCTACATTCGCTGAGGTTGAAACTATATTAAATTCTAGGCCTATCGCTCCACAGTCAGATAATGCGAACGACGGCAGTGCTCTAACTCCCGCACATTTGCACATTAATTGGTTCATCACTGCTTCCTGAAGAGTTATTGTATAGGGCGAATAATCAGTTGCGATACTTGGATCACTGGCAAAAGGTGGCATTCTTTCAACGGGACGATGTTTGAGCATAACAAAATTGATATCGTTTGATATAGTATATTTAAGAATAGGAAAGTTAAGACCATCTGGTAATACTTAAAATACTACTTAAAATGATGGCGCTTCAAGCAATTAGAAAAGTCACCTTATCCTTGTAAAAAGTTCTCAAGAGAAAAGTTGGCAAGCACAGCGAACACATAAAATTTATATCCATGTTGTAAAGCAACGAACGGTTTTTAATTTATCGGAAAAAGTTCTGCAAAGGAATTGAAAATAACTACTTTCAATCACTTTCAAGCAAGCAAATCTTATGTGTGTTTGGCCATTCAGCTGATATATAAATGCCTCTACTCCTATCCAAATATTTTTGGGTTCTATTACGGAACGTTTTGCCTAGTATCACTTATTTGGTAAGACTACATTTGTAATACAATTTTCTGAAGAGTCATTAAATCTACTTCCCAAGTAAAGAAACAAATAATTTATGGTACTAGCTACATTACTTAAATAGAACTAAATATTTAATTAAATTAAATGATTAATTCTTATGTTTAACACAAAAAATTACACTATATTTTTCCACAGCGTTAAGCATTAAAATCAAAATGCCATTTAGGGAGAATGTGGCCGGCGAACATGTGTTCAAAGTTATGTTGTTCAGAATAGTTATTGATGCTACAACTAAAGATGCACTACAAATTTCTGTCGATATCATTAACAAAGGATTTGAAGCGCAAGAATTTTTAATAAGCATTTCCAACTGCCCTTTATCAGATGCTAAATCAACAACTGTGAAGAAAATGCTATTACCTTATATATCTGAAACTATAACATTTTTACTACCTTTTATAATGGGATCCAGAAAAAATACAAAATTTTATTGCGACGGTAAGTTTGATAAAAAACTGTCCCCGAAAGGGACAAAACTATTAAGGATGTTTTTTAATAATTCAGGATTCAGTTCGTTATTAAAATTTACAATCTGTTTTAGGTTGTGTTTTAATTTTGTTATCAGTGTGACATTAGAGCATTAATGTAGTTACGTGTAATCCATTCATTTATTACGTTCATTTTAATTTCAACTATTTTTTAAATAAAAATAATGTAGTTACGTGTAATCCATTCATTTATTACGTTCATTTTAATTTCAACTTTGTTCAACAATTACAAAAATTTCAGCCAATTTACAATTATTTGCTTGGGTGTACATTTTGTTTTTTATTTTAATCTTGCTTTTGAACAGGGATTTTTAACCTTTTCTCATTCCAATAAAATTGCTAGCTGCTGACCTATTTATTATACATTGTGTCGGTTTAAATGATCTTAATGATTGTATTATTTTAAATAAATTAAATAATTTAGTTATAATATTTGGACAACTAGGCAGCATAATGGAGCCTTTTAAAAAAAATTATAGCCTACCTAATTGGATGCAGATGGCAAAAAACAAAAAAAAAACTTAAAATCCGGTTTTTTGGCTAACTTTTTAGGTGGGAATTCAATAATAGAAGATATTCCAATCCATGATAATATATTATTTTTCTTCAGGCCTTAATGAGGACATCAGCAAAAATGGTTGATACCGGCACAGGAAATGTGTCGGTCTCCTAGAGAAACTTGTCAGTTAGATTCAAATTTAGGAGTTCTCGACTATGATTTTAGCACAATAATTAATTTGGTCAACAATTTACAGAACTGAGCTTAAATCATAGTAAATTAAACAGTAAAATTATCTAGTCAGACACACTTGTCAAAAAACAATTTAAGTACCACGTTTTTAAAATAAACTGTTTTTTAAATAAAATCAATTCATTTTAAATAAAATATTTATATAGAAACTAGTTTCGTTTCTCTTTAGATATACCCCTACAATGTGTTATTCCTATTATACATAAATTCTGATTTTAGCAATTCCCACTGTCACTTTAGTACACTTTAAAGCAACCGGTTTGAAAAAATTAAAAAGAGTTTTTCTACCACAATGTGTCTGCACAAATACGGGCGAAAATATTTGTTCATTTTATTAAGAATATTTTTTGTAGTGCTTGTAGTGCAATGAAAATATAGATCAGTTACAATTTAAGATTTGTTATCTTATGGTATTTAAAAATCGTTTATGTCCCCTTTACGCGATCGGCTTTCGCTGACAGGTTTTCTAGCCAATCACTCTACTCACTTCAAGTTCACACCAGAATGCTATAGGTTTTTGTTCCCGCAAAGACTTTTCACATGTATCTCGTATCTCACAAGTTAAATACTTTGCTTTGTGTTAAGAAACACCAAAAAATCCCAGTCCCACGTATCAATGATAATGGAATATTCGATAACAAAAACCTATGAAATAGATGGCGTCCCATTTCCATCAGTAAGCATCAGATTCTGACACTTTAAAATGTTGTGTGCTCACATGACATCGATGGTTATTAAAAAAAATTGTCGGTCAAAAATCGAACGTGTAAAGGGGAAATAAATAAATGAAAATTTGTTAGAAGGTTTGACAACGCAAACAGATCAATAAGTATGAATACTGTAGGTCAGTGTACGCGACTACGAAAAACCTTTAACACATGTACAAAAATACACACCCACACACATTTACACGCACCATACAGTCACTTGAAATCTTCAAGTCTATTTTTCAGCAATGCCTGTCGGAGGGGGTTTTGCAACGCGTTGGAGATTTCAGAGACTCGTCATACTGCCGAAAGGGGACATTGCCCAAATAATGCCTACCGCCCCTTTATCTTCTGACATAGTGGGTAAGCTGTTCGTATAATATACTATACACTACACTAATCGGTCACCGAGGGACCCTATGGTCTTGCACGCCAGCAGTACGGATTCCGTTGAAGTAAGAACACTTAAGGAAGTGACGAATATAGCCATGTGCGCTCTAACCAGAGACGTGAATATGGATGTTAAAAATGCACTCTACACGGTAAATGGGTCTGCATCCTTAGCGCTATGCACAGTCTCGTCCGGAGTTCCGTAATGGTCAGTGGTCTGACCAACATTATGAATCATAATGTATAATGGATCCGTGGGCATTAGTAAAGCCAATGGTGTGGAACCTTACTGCTTCCCCGATTATGTTGCGATAACAGCCATTGCCAAAAACTTAACGGAGTTGCAAACAATTTACAATGAAACCATTAGGTCCGGCTATCGCCTGGATGATCAATGATGGATTGAAAATTGGAGTCTAAAAAATAGAAGTTGTGTTGTTAAATAGCAGATAAATTGTCGAAAGCATGCGGATCTCAGTACCCGGGAATCAGTAAAGTGGAATCAGGTTAATCGCTGAAATATCTAGTATCATAGAAACAATTTCAAAGACAATGTAAACTATTGTAGTATGAAAGCTGCGATGACGACGGCTGCACTAACACGACTAATACCCAACGTAGAAAGACCGAGGATGCTATCAAAGAAGTTGCTAGGTTGCGAACGCGACACTACTCTACACGGTGCCAATCTTAAGCAGGCCGTTTTACCTCAAAAAGGCACTTCAGTGTTTAGGACAAAGGCATAATAACTGTTCTGAGGCTTTGGGACCATCTCAGATTTCATCGGGAATTATTGACCTGCATATTATCGAAGCAAGACGGCACGCGCAGGACGCATACGCGCAGTTGGTGGACAAGATGAAATGCATACACAAACGGTTCTTGGACGCACCAGCTTATACCCTCATGTAGCTGAAGGGGAAGCGCGTAACCATAAGGAATTAAACTACAACCTGACCCAGTTCCTTACTGGCAATAGCTGTGTCAAAGAATATCTCCACAGATTCCATCACGTCGAATCCATCCAATGTTTATATTGTACCGATGAAGTGGAGACGGCGGAACATGTATTTTCTACACTATACAGAAGAGAGAGAATTAAAGGGAGAATGACGAGCCTCCCAATCAGCTCGGATAAATTAATCACTGCAATGATCGCTGACAGAGATACTTGGAAACGCATACATGTCACAATCATAAACATGATGAAGCGGGCTAGAGCTGATGAGATATCTAACAGACCAAGGAGCTTATAAAAGGATCGACCATGCCCGTGTGGTCAAAAATAGCACTTCAGCTTTAGTAACTCGGCTTTTCGTTAGAAGTAACTAAAGAGCACCAAATCCTGCTCACCGATTTAATATCTTGATTGACTGTGCCGGTAAGCAGAGGTTTTTCGTGCGTAGGCGTGATCCTCTTGTAAGAGTGACGAATTGGGAATACTCATCTACAAGATGTTCCCTACGTTCCCGAGTTGCACAAAAGGAAATTGTTGCTTGAATAATTTGTTAATCTAAAATTAGGAGCAAAACATCTGCAAAGTCTGGAATTAAAATAGGACAGAAGGAAAAAGCACATTAGTATATTCTACCTTAGCATCACGATTACAGTACAGAAGAGTGCTGCATAGTATTAGTGTAAGTGTTGTTTCTGGAATAATATCTTTATTTTAACATCTTATCTGAATAAAATGGCAATGCGGGTCGAGTGAATCCAATATATATTTCTGCCAAAAATGAAAAATCTAAATACTATAATTTGTATAGAAATTATTAAATTCTTAGCCCTTTAATCCATGAAAATGGGTAAAAGCGCAATTTCAAACTGTGAAAAAGTATGTAGTAATCAGAAGGGTGCATCACCGACTCCTTAATGTATTGATCAGCATCATTATTAATCAAATATTTAAAAATACATTTTTTTTTAGTTGTTACCAAGGTAAACCTGCTGAGCCCCTTAAATAAAGTAAAAGAAGACTCTACAAACTCAACACTGTCAGATTCAAGTGATTTGGTTGTTTCCAAAAGGATTATGGAAGTAGAAAGTCATTCGAGGTGTTTCTGTATTTGGAACTGCCGCTGCTATTGTATCGGAAAAATTGAAACGCATGTTGATGCCAATGTCTGTCACGCATTGAGTTACACGTCGGAAAAAGATGCAGGATTTCTAATAAGCTTCCCAACTAATAAAGAATGTGATGAAACATTTAGGGACCTAAGTAATGGAATCAAAAATGGCCACTCAAAATGTTGTGCCATTTGCACCGTTGTTAAAGTTTTTTTAATTACAATACTAATTTAATTGGGTAAGCCATTTTTTTCCCCGATTTAAATGTAAATATGATATGTTTGCAATTATTTGTAGGCCTTCAAGAAGACGATCCTTTGTTTAACAATGATCTCAAATCTTGCAGAGTTTCATATCTACTTTTCTATCACGATTAGAATTTCAACATACTCTTAACACCCTGAATAACAATGCCAGGTGTTGAGATGTAACATTTTTTAATTTAAATATTTCAACTCATTTAAAACATACAAAAGAAACTACTTCCGATCCCATAATGTGTATATTTGATTAGGATCAATACCAAAGTCAATTTACTCATGAATGTCTGTCTGTATGTCTACCCGGATGAACACGTGGATCTCAGAGACTTTACGAGGTAGAGACACCAAACTTTACATCAAAGTTTGTGGATTTTGGCTACAGATAAAATTAGATTTGGAATATGCCCTCTGCATTCCACCTAATTAAGGAGTTAATTGAGGTAAACCAAGTATTGGCTCGTACAATTATTATAAAATTTTTTATAGATTCTGCAACTCATGACAACAAACACAGAAGAATAATTTATCTAATATTTATATGTTGCAGCTTTAGCCGCATAACAATTTTTCTTCAAGTAAAATTGTATATTTATAATTTATATTTGTTTTATTAAATAAAAATCTAACTAAAAAACATAATTGCAAATTTTATCCATAACGAGTTACAAATTTGTTTTAAGAAGATTAAGCCTAAAATTAGCCCGAGTTTTTAATTCAGTGGTACTCCGTATGCACTATTTTCATTAGAATCCGGACTCAAAGTGGAGGTTGTATAATCAAAATGATCTTTAATAATATTATCCTCATTTGTTGTATCTTCATAAGAAGCATCTACAACTTTTGTATTTGGAAGAGCCGATAGAACCTTTACGTCTGATGGCTTATAATTTGTATTTGGTGGTGTATCTGACTTTTCAACTAGTTTAAAATTATCATCTTTTTCGGGCTTACCAAAGTTAAGATGTTCTATATTGCTTAATGATTCCTGTGATTCTTGGCTAAATTGAATATTAAGTGAAGGCTTTGGGTTCTTAATTCTAAAAGTGAAATTATAAAAACCGTCTTCAAAAGTTATTGTTTTAGTTAAATCGGTTTTGACTTCGTTACTGTGAGGTAACACACTGACAATTTCAGAGTCCGAAACACTTGCCCCAACTGGTTTTGATAATAATTGATAGTTTGTTTTCTCTGTTGGCTTCTGAGGCTGCGTACTCTGTAACAGGTAGGGCTTTTGTTTTAAAGACACATAATGGTGGTGAATATGCAAACTCGGAACGTTGACGAATGAAGCTGAGTTCGTTATAAAATCAAGTTTTTGGGCGAAAAGCATGTCACTTGTAGAAGCTGCAAAGCTACTAACAGGTGGATATTGCGAAGACATGGCTAATGGTGACATGAATAAATTATTTTTATTCAATTGTGTAGTAATTTGTGTATTCGTATCCGGTATCGGCTGCGATGGAATTGTTGGTATTCTTTCGACCGTAATTACATCTTTACTGTTGACCTGTACAGCATGATATGTATTTTGAATTGATTCCTGGCTGTGATGTGTGTTTTTGTTGCGTTGGCTGTTAACAATTCTTCCGATCGACTGCTCTTGAATAAGCGAAGATATTCGTAGCGGTTTTGTACAATTCGAACTAAAATCTTTGCATACAATTGCCGGCAGAGCAAAGATGAATTTGACTGACATTAATGTAATAAATGTGGATAAGACTAACATATTTTATTTAATAAATACTTTCAGCACTAGATGGGAAATGCAACTGAGGCTGTGATTGGAAGATTTGCTGTAGATGTAAAATTTTAAATGTATGCGTACACATATTGTGAAAGTAAAATGAAAGCTAAATAGCTTTTAAGATAATTAAGACTGTGTATACACATATAAATACTCTCTAAAATAAAATATTCATTCAACTAACATATTAAAATAAAAGTATAAAGTGAAGCATTTACTTACAAATAATTGTCAATTGAGATCAATCAAAAGATTAAAGAATAAAGAAAAACTTGAATACAAAGTATATCACTTTGAAGTAAAAAAAGCTATTACAGGGTATTTTAATTTACTATCATTTGATTTGTGTCCGTATTACCAAAATTCTTGCGAATGGTCGAATATTAAGCTAATAGAAAGTTGTTGAATATTACATACCCTATCTTAAAGAATTATCCATTTAAAAAAATAAACATAATACCTATTAAATACTATAAAACAAATAATATTTTAAGCATGTAAGAACGCTGTATTGCAAGACACCCGATAACGAAAAAACTTCATCCAGGTGAAGTATGGCAGCTTACATACGATTATACTTGTAATGAGCCCAGTGCACAAATATACTCACGCACATGTAACAATGGTGAGTGATAGAGCGTCTTAAAGACGTATGTGGATAAATGTGGGATTTTAAAAAAAACATTTGAATTGGATTGTAACAAATTATACGAAATATTACTTTTTGTACAAACCCAGTATATAAAATATCTGAAAAATAAGTTTTTACTTTAGAACGGTTAATTAATCAATACTCTCTCTCTCTGCTGTCTATGTATATATCTTACTCCATGATTTTGTATTTAGTAGTTTAATAGTTATAGTTATAAAGAGTCGCAAGATCGCAATAAAATGACAACGCATGGTGCTAGAGAAGAAGAGAAGGACAATGCGATGCCCAACATTTCTTCTTTGTAACGTTTTTATCAGTTTAAAAGCAGTACATCTTTAAAGCTAAAACTTATTTGTTTATTTTATTTATTTAATTTAATTTAGAGTCGACTACGAACATTCGACTAACAGATAAAAGTTTATTATAAATTGTATAATAACAAATTTTAAAAGTAAAAAAAAAAAAAATTTTAAGTGTGTTGGCGCGTGCTCGACGCGGTGTACGATGGGCACTTACTTCTAGCTGTAAGTGGTATCAAAATGCAGTTTATAAAGAAAAACACACAGTTGATACTCCGATAAAAGTGTGCTGAAATCCATATTTAAATATTAGTAGAATTTCAAATTTTTCTACTTAATTACTTACAATTGTGCCGTGCCCATGAGACCCTTAGCCTCCACGCATCCGCCTTCTTCCAGATCATTGAGATCTCTCTCTATCTCTATTTCTCTTTCCCTCTGCCCAGAGTGAAGCACTAGGTGGGATGCTCAGGAGTACACCTCAACCCTCCACCTAGTGTAGACCCAGATCCCGAGCCCAGATATTACGGAATTGAGAGGCCTTTCCCGAGTCCCAAATTATTAGGTCTTGTATATAAAATTTCGCTGTAAGCACCCTGGGCACGATTCGGGTTTACCCCGGCCCAAGAAACAACCTTACAGATGGCGACCAAGCAGGGACTCCTGTTTTTGTTGGATAAATATGATTTTTTATTTTATGGGTGTTTGTCAGAGGAGTATAATATACAGTCCTCCGGATAACACCTATCCCGTTAAAACCCCTTATAACCGGAAATCGACAGGAATGGCGAGAGGAGAATAGCTTCACGACCACTACCTACAATATGTAGGCCCCAAAAGATGCTTTATTCTGTCCAGCTAACAAAGCAGCTCGTTGTGCCAGTAGGGCCAAACGAAATTTCCCCAATATCTGACCCGTTCACTACCGCAAGAAGGCTCTGCTCACGATTGCTTCGCATTTGCTTCTTATCTTGTCCATCTTCTTTTTGGCATTGGCGGCGCGGCCAACCACAACTCAAAACTCAATTGCACATATACACTGAAAGCTGCTGCCGTATGCCATATTCATGTATGTTCGAACGAGATGGAAAATAAAGTCGAAAAAGGGAATTGCCGATTACCGTTGTAGCAATCCCGTATGATACATTCATACGGTGGGCAATTCTGGATTAAGCATTTGCCGTATCAGCGACGCAACATTCTCCACCCCGTAATTTGCTTGGATGGCTACCGACTCTCCTGACATTAAATTTTGCCATTTTGACAAACTATCTACAGCAAAGATTACGGCGTGCGGCCAAAGGCGCGAGGAAGGAGAAGGCAACGATGAGAATGCCGAAGCTCATGACAAGTCAGTTGAAAAACTTCTGAGCCAATGAAATGGTGCAAGATTACACCTATGACAAGGAGCATCATCTTTGGTTGGCAGAGTGAAACTGAACTTGAGTGTACGCTTCCAGAAACCTGATCTGACATCTATCATACGGGAACTAGCAACCAAGAGAATTAATATTGGAGAAATGTTTCGATATAACAACATCATGGATCTAAATCGTTTATACTCCAACGATATACATGCGATTCCACTCACCTATGGCATTGAAGGTGTCACCCAAGTTATTGTATACGATGTGAGCAATGTGTTCAAAGTTTATGGCTCTACAGTGGATCGATGACATTTGCCACTCAATGCTGACTATATGACTTTCGATGGCACTTTCCGGCCACTCTCTCGCGAGGGCATGGGGAATGAGGAATACTCATCGTAGACCCCGATCCAAATAACTGCGTGGGAAAATGCTGCTGCGGTGGCTGATGGCAGGATGGTCTAGATGGCAGAGCCTCATGATACCTCTTGCTAGCATTTTTTCACACCCAACACGGTTGAAGCTGTCCTCGTCGACTTGTTGTTGGTGGCGTAGACGACGCAGATGCCTCCGGTCTCAATTCGTCTGAGTCCACCTTCTGCGTTGGGTTCACGACTGGGGTCCACGGACCGTGCAGGATCACTGAACAGTTTTGAGTATTATTTTCGTCCATCGTTGCCGGTGAATTCGCAGACATGATCTTAGCGAAGTCTCGAATAAATCGTCGGTAATATTTCGAGAGTTCTAAGAACAAACGCAGTTTTTTAAAGGTTTTTGGGACTAATAAGGATTCTATTGCTTTAACATTATTTACATTTGTTTTAACGCAATATTAAAATATCGTGCAACCCGAAAAATGTACTTCTGTGACATTGCATCAAAGCAGAACCTTATACCTTGTAGTTTACAGAGGGCATAAAATGTGTTAGGCGTTTCTAATAATGAAAATGGTATTTTAAAAACATTTCTTTGGATTTTACTTGAGCCCTCTATAAAGCTCTCTGTGGAGAGGTTGTGAAGAGGAACTGCTGTTTGCTCCTTTCTTGGTTTAAGACAATTCTTCGTAGCCCTTGTGTATATCAAGATTCTTAGTATTCTCCTAGCCAGCTGTCGTTTGATGAACGGAAGCCGAAAGGATTCCTAAAAAATATCAATGAGCTATCGCCGTACATTGATTCGTTATTATCGGCAATGTCAATTGGACATAAGTTGACCAGACGAGTTTTACATTCTTAAACTTGCGTGTCACTTGACAAAGGTTCCCCGAAATTCGTGCGCTGCCTACTACTGTGAGAAAAAAGTAAGGTGAATTTGCTTGTAAAATGAAAAATTTTTATTTATTCTTGTAAATCAATTTCATCCTCTTCAAAGTAATCCCCTCCCGATAAAATACACTTACGCTAACGTTTTTTCCAATCCTCGTAACATGCCAAATAGTCCCATTCCGGTATAGCAATCAGCGCCTTTTTCGATTTAGCTTTTATCTCCTCAATCAACTCGAAACGCGTTCCTCGGAGTTGCCTCTTGAGTTTTGGGAATAGCCAGAAGTAACACGGAGCCAAATCAGGCGAATACGGTGGTTGCGGAACGATATGCGTCGAATTTTTTGGCGAAATGGTCACGAAGAACGATTGCATTATCGTGATGCAAAAACCAAGATTTTGTTGGGCCCTAACTCTCGTCTTTTTAGAATTGCTTCACGCAAACGACGCATAACGCTCAAATAATATTCCATATTAACAGTTTGGCGAGGTGAAAGGAATTCATAGTGCACCATAGCACGAAAATTTAAATTGAAAATTCACCTTACTTTTTGCCCACAGTAGTAAATCTCGAGGAATCTACTTCCATGGGCTGTGGAGGCTGATGTAGATCTTCCCTATTGTTTTGTTTCTTATTGACATTGCTACGATTCTTAAAAATGTGGGAGATCTTCTATGGAACTCGATGGTCTCCCTGCTTGGCGTATGCGACTCTAGCTGCTTCCTCTTGCTTTCAATGGCTTTTGCATACGAAACTGGCAATATACTACGTTCAATACTGGACATCAATACTTCCGACATCGTTGAGTCATGTGGTCATGTGCTCACACTTATGGCATAATGCTTGAATCACCCTACCTTACCATTTCTAATATATCGTAAAAGATGCAGTGATGCATTGCCAACGTAAATACAGTCCAAACTAGTTATAATGACATGTATGTTCATGACACCAGACGTGCTCTTGCTGGCGCCTTAATTTTGTTTTTCATTATTGGAAAAGCTTCGGAATTGTACACTGCAACCATTTTATATACTAAATAACTTATAATAAATCGGTAACTGATTGCCGCCATGACACATATTCAACCTGAGGGCAGTTGAAATCGGGGGTGATAAAAATGTCTAGTGGCATCTTACAAGGATATGTTCTGGTATTTTTCGACCGTTCTATACGTAAAATATTGACCTGATCTCTCATTTAATTGACCTGTGAATAAACCCTTGCTTCTTGCCGGGACAAGGTTAGACCTACAGCGCATGTCTATCTAAACAAGGTTTTTTACACGATTACTTCAGAGTTCTACTTCGTCCCTAGGTATTCTACTTTTATTTTCGTGGAACGACCTTACCAACCCATCAGCGTTTAGTGAATGAGCTATTGGGTAACGCATCACATTTATTAGTTTAATATCATGTGGCCGATAATTCACATACGGAAAAAAAAGATAAAACAAGTGAATATATGATTGCTTTCTAGGATAAACCACTTTGTTTTAATTGTTGCAACATATACTCGTGAAAGCTTTCCTTCGTTTTCTTTTCTTTTATATCCCCTTTTTCATACGTCGCCAGCTTTGCTTGCTTTACTACGTAGTAACATTTGTGTATGTATGATTTTATTGCTTCCGTCTCGCATCTTTAAATGTGCTATAGATTGTATATAAATGATCTAGATCGTATTAGCGAGTTTTATTGAATCAGAAGAAGACCGACCGCATTAGCTGAGAATACAATTTATTCTGAATTCTGCTTATCATTACAGACAAGGCTGAAGCTGGCTGGGCCGACTGCATTGTCCCTGATAATGCTCAGCTTGCGCCTCGTGTATAAGTTGCGATAGTGGATATTCCATAAGGGTATGCTGGCCGTTCACACTGCAGCGTCATTCTAAGGAATAGTTGCCTGTGCTCAATATGGCCCATATGTGTACCCAGTTGAAACACCGAAGAGAGCTAACCTCCTTAAGTACCTAAGTGTACTTAAGTAGGTAACCACTTCCAGTAGTGTCTGTGTTGCTTGCCTTGTTCTCATGCGGTGTAGTAGGAAACTTCCTGGTACTCTTGGTTAAGGCGATACGGTAGACTAAGAAAAGAATCATGTTCAGTTATGTTAATGAGAGGTGAAGATGCCTGCCACATTCCTGTACTTTATCCCACACTATATTATATTATTCAATGGTATACAACGATGATTGGATCCATGTTACTCGGCTGGGCTTAAAAGTGTGCCGTACTGCTGGAATGTAGCCCACGAACGTAAGTAGATCAGATAACTCGCAGAATGTCGCGCGTGTCGTTGCGGGGCATCCCGTTACTGCTTTAACGTCTTTGCTGCATTCCACCGCTATATTCTCTGGTATATTTAGAATCTTATTATAATACTACTGTAAAATTTTTTTTATATAATAGCTTAACTCTACGGTACTCAATTAGTACAAAATGGGACTGAAAATATGAATATTAGATTAGTCTGATAGTCAGCATTGAGTAATGAAGTAACAGAAACAATCATTCGATTTCTAGGGAAAAGCGTTTCGTATAAGTAGGAAGTATCAACCTGCGCTGGCTTTGCTGTCTTAAGAAATTTATTTACTGTATTGGACAAGTAGTTGATTTGGTTTTGGAGCCCGTGTTTATAATTTTTTGTCTGATATTGAACTTAATGAGTCAGGACTCGGACGATTTCAAGTTCTTTATATCTTAAGCATCTACCTTGAAAACTGTACCGAAGAGAATTTTTGCTCCTATTTAACCTATAACAGGTTTGTTATTTTATTTATTTATTTCATTAATTTAGAGTAGACTACAAAGAGCCCACAAAATAATAAAAGTTTAATTATAAAAGAATTATTATTAAATTTTTTAAAAGTAAGCTAGAAATTTTAAAAAGTAAAAAGTCTGGGATTATTATTAAAACTGAGTTTAAATTTGAATTGATCCAACTTTTTTTTTGCAAGGATTGGGGAAAAGTGTACATAAAATACCAAAAGAATTGTGGATCGTGTAATCAGAGGTGCATAAATGAAGATATAGAGGAATATAATTCCTAGTAGGTCTACAAGGAATAGAGTCGACTTGAAAGAGTAGAGGAATCAACCTTGTCGTTTATTAATATTTAAAAAAATAAAACAGCTAAGGCTGTTTTTCTGTTAGCTAAACGGAATATGTATAAGTAAGAGTCTACTAGATATTGCTGACAGACGAAGATTGGGATCCTAATTGAAACTACGTAGAGCAACGAGATGAAGTTGTTTTTGGATAGTCTCAATGTGGTCCTCATTATTTTTACATGAGTGGATCATACACATGAGCAGTATTCCAGAATAGGCCGTACACGTGTTACGTAAAGTAATTTCGTCGTGAAAGGACCGTTAAATTCTTTTGATTAAGCCCTTGATGAAAACTTCAACGGCTTTGACAATATTTACAAGATATGAAATATGTATTTTTAAATTTAATTTAGAATCGAAAATATGTCCTTAACAATAGATATGCCTTCTAACGGTAGGTTACCAATATTATAATTACCATGATATGGCTAAGAACGACTTAAAGCCATTAACATGCACTCAGAACAATTTTAGAGACAGATGATTGGCTGATCATCAGTTGTATTGAGTTAAGACCATTTGAAGAAGAGTAAGTTGAGAATAATAAATAAATAATTTGAATAATAAGATAAGCTTTATATATGTATTTTTAATCATCAGCATACACGAGTTAACAGGAATGTATTAAAATGGACAAAATGGTCATTAAATAAATGTATAAAAAAATAATGGACCAAGGTGATTTCCTTGAGGTACACCAAAAGTTACATTAATGGTTCATCTAATTACTACTTTTTGGATTCTACCTTTAAAGTAAATAGGAATCCAAGGTAGAAAATGGAGAGGGAACCCAAAACTCTAGCTCATGGCTTACAGAGTCAAATGCCTTACTGAAGTCAGTATAAATGACGTCAGGTTGCATTATCTTTTGGAACGCATCATGAATAAGTGAAAGAATTCCAACAAGTTGGTTAAGGTGGACCGACTCTGTACAAGGCCACGTTGATAAGAGGAAATGACAGATTTACAGAGATGTTCTAAATCTGTCCTAATAATATTTTCAAATATTTTGGAATAACGGACAATTTTAATATCTCTGTTTTTAGAGATATCAGTCTTACCACTTTTTTATGGAGTGGTATGATAAATGATACTATCCGATAGGAAAGACTCTGGTGGCAAGTGAGAGATTAAAAAGTTTTAGTAGAGCTTGAAGTAAGGAAGTACTATACTCTTTTAAAACACAACTTGGAATATAATATTACCGGGTCCTGGTGAGTAAGAATATTGTATTTATTTTATGGCAAACAATAAGGAAGACTCGGAGATAGTGGGACCTAAAATATTGTAGTACTTCAAGAAGATGTACTAGAAGGATACAAATTATTAGTATCAAGAATAGATTAATATTTAAATTGAAAAATTCAATAAGCAAATCAGCATCAGGGAAATTGCTTATAGCATTTTCCTCGACAAACAAAAAATATAAGATGGGAGACGTGATTTTTTAAATTCATCGTTAAAAAAAAAGGCTAGAAAACTTTATATGCAATTTGATTTATGAATCTGGCGATACATCTCGTGTAATCGGATCGACAGCGATGACAAAAAGCTTCTTCAAATGTGGTTGAGGAAACAGTTGTGTCATTTATCTTGTTACTTCACAATACACCAGAAGTCAGTTAGATTGCTTGAGTGCTTTATCACGTCCCTTCCAGAGGTATATATCGCTATCTACGACAGGAATGTAACTAGCTCGGGACTAGTCGGAAATTCGAGAATATGCCAAGGTGCGGAATAATAGCATCCGATACAAGAAGCCAAGAAAATACAAACATTTTTTGACTTGTGTTCATAGATCCAGTCAATTCGATGTCCGTTTTGTTCTTTCTGTCGATTTTGTCAAGTTATCCATGTGAACCACTCTCCCATTAATGAGGACAGGCGTTTACAGGTCTGCTTGGGTGTTTTCTTTGGCTCACAACCGAGTGACCTTGCTCCCTAACCTTCTATTGATCTTGAAAATAGTGGTTTCGCGTACTTCAAAAACACTATTTTGTTTGCCTTCGTTGTTTCTTCTTATTCTAATTGTACTTGCTAAGTTTTGTCGATCCTATCTTTTATGTCTTTCTTGTCTTCGACCGAAAGAGTGTAAATCTTGGCCTTCTATCCATTACTGAGTGTACAGAACGATGAGAATGGAGTGCACGTTTGATCTACGTTGTAGTTGGTAAGCACTTAAGGCTCCTTTTAATAATGCACGGTTTTGAGCGTTTTGTTTTAGTGTCACAATGAAAGGACAATTTTTTACAATTAAACGCAGTAAGTAAGTAATAATTTGTTAAGGCAAAATTTTCACAAGTAATTATTTTATGATCATCGAGTGGTTCCTATTTCACTTTTGGACTTTAAATTATCTTTGCCGTTGGGCAAATTTATTTTTTTTTGCCGTAAGGGTGTTTTACTTGTTCGTTTCTTTACGTTAGACTGCTGCTTCCAATATGTTAGTTTAATTTTTGCCGTCAGGCTGTTGTTTTCACACATAATTTCCTTACGTCCTTTTAACCTAACTAATTAGCTAGATCGCTTTAGCGAGATTAGACTAAGACCGCGTTGAACGCAATGAGAAGACGGTCAACAGTGTTAGCTGGTAATATAATCTATATCGAATTCGTCTTATCATTATATACAATGTTTAAGTTGCCTGGAGCTCGCATTGTCTGTGATAATGCTCAGCTTGCGCCTCGTGTAAAGCTTCAGCTTGCGATAGCGAATATTCCATAAAGGTATGCTGACCATTCATTTTGCAGTGTCATTCTGAGGGATAGTTTCCTGTGCTCAATATGGCCCATATGTGTACCCAGTTGGAACTCCGAACAGAACTTACTTAACTTATAGGCTTTTATACAATAAGCAAGTGCAAACGTATTTTTCCTTCTTAGGCGTCAGCTCTGAAACTATTGTAGCCTCTTAAGTACGTGATGTCTGTTTATTCATGTGTATGAATTATATCAGTTTCCAAAATTTGTAACTGCGTAACAGCACCGCCTTTCGTATGACTATTATGCTTTGAAAAAGAAACTATGACACGGGAACGATAATTCATGTCCGATCAAATGTTTATTTAATTTGGACGAGCTCCCAAATGTGAATAATAGCTAATCAACATTTATCCTTTTTTTTTTATAATTATTAATGAATTAAAAAGTAAATATTAATAATTCGAGCTAAAAAAAAGATTAGATGGCAAGACTACTTTATACTGCTTTGAAACTGTTATACCAGCTATTTGTATTTACCGTGTTTCATAACTTAACGACTGACTTACTTGGCAATGTCTGATTTACTACTGAATAACGACTTGATTTTAACTTACTGCAGTTAACTACTGCTTATGATTACTGCTGTTAGCCTGCTGGTAAGTCCTAACATTTCATTATACAGTCGACCCTCGGATAACGAACTTAATTCGTTCCAGAAACTTGTTTGCTATATAAAACGTTCGTTAAGCAAAACCAATTTTTCCATATGTTTCTATGTAAAATGAATAAATCCGTTCCAGGGCAAAAAAAATACAATAAAATAATTTATTTTCAACTTTATTTCAAAAAAGTCATTTAAAAGATAAACAAATTATTGATTTAATGAATTCAAAATTAAAAAAGAAACAAATTAAAATTTAATTTACGTTATATTATATCAAAGCATATGTACTAAGTCCCTTTTTAAGAAAAAGCTATCTAATGTATGTTGCTTCTGGCGGAGCTTTAAAATTTGTTGCAAAAGAGACACAGAATTATATGATGGTGTTTTTTTTGTAATAAATGTTGACACCTACTCCCGTCAAGAAAATATGTGGACGTTGGGAAGATATTCTCCACACACCTTTAGTAGCAGTAAGGTCCATAATTTTTTTTTTTTTAATAATTGTGGCAATCGTTGACTTTGATATGCTAAATACACGCTCAATATCAGCAAAGCCAAAAATGGGCTTACTTTTTTCTATAATTTTTTGTTAAATTTGCATTGTTATTTTTGTTCTCTAATTCAAATCATTTTTGAAGACATCTTTATATATAATTGTTTTGAATGAATTTGATTTTTACAAATCGAAATGCAAAGTAGCACTTTAACACAACTGAAGCAAAAGTGGCGAGCTTGCAAGTGGCGCCACCCAAATTCACAAGCAAACTAACAGACGAAAAACCAAAAATAAAATACAGGCAATGTGTGTCACATTTGTCGCCGTTGACATTGCATATTCTTGACTCTAACGGTTAAACATAATTTTTTCAAAGTTCGGTCTACGAAATTTCATTTGCTAAGCGAAACGATTTTTGCTTTAAAGTTTAGTTCGTTATACAAAATGTTCGCTATGCGACGCGTTCGTTAACCGAGGGTAGACTGTATTGTGTTTAACCATTATATTTTCAGATCTTAAATATTTGTGTTTTCTTTTAAAAAAAAATACATACGGAATAAATAAAGTTTATAATGAATTTATGAAACACGTGTAGTTAAATATGTTAAATATTTTTTATTTCTCGTCCCCAGTACCTATTGAGATAAATAATCTTGATTTTCAGGTGATATAGAGGGAAAGTCCGTTTCAAGGTGTAAATATGCAACAGTTAAATACTGTGACTTATAGCAATGCCTCCGGTCCATTTTTGGCGATACATATCATGCCATGTAAGTATATATACTAGAGCCTAAGCTTTAAAGGATATTGACATGATTAAAACCAAGTTGTTGAAGCTCTAAACTTTGGCTGTTTCAAGTTGGAATTGTTGCAATTGACAACTTCCGGATATTTAATGAGTATCAATCGCTCTTCTAGCGAAGATAACTTAGTGATGTTGAATCGTCAAATTTGGTTATAAGTATTGTCCTCTGGTAGGCAAAGAAAGTAGTCGAAAAAGTATTCAGACAGCTACTAGCAATACATTTGTAAAAAATATTTAATTTACATTTGTAGTAAACTTGTACATGCTCGGAAAATTGCTTACCAAGTCCGATTTTGCTTTAAATTATATTATAATTTTTAATATTAGTGACTTTATTTAATGAAAGGGATGTGGGAATTGCCAGTATAAGCTTTCAGAAATGTAAGCAGCTTTCTAATAATGACTTACAAGACCTAAATATATTACAAAAATAAAAGGTTTTTTAATAAGAAAGTCCTGTCAAGGAATTTTAATTTGTTTTTGTCATTTTGTGCTTCATATGTATTAGAAATGAAATAAGTTTTGTATCAAATACAACTTATCTAGTGTTATTGGCGTCCATACTTAAAATCTATACAACAAAATATTGATTTGGGGTTTTAATAGTAGACGTAACAGAGTTGACCACAACTTAGAGGTTTGTCAAACAAGAAAAAAATTCAGGGTTTATTTGAATATACTTGTATATTGACATATAAAGCGAAAAACATAAAAACCTCGATTTCAATGCGTCTCTGGCCTTACAACATAACTTCTATCCTCGAGAGAGGAAATAAAAATAATTACAAATTTCTCCGACAGTCAGTCATCTTAACAAAATATACACAGGATAGAGGACAGCAAATCAGTTTTGTCCTCTTTATTATTATATACAAAGAATTTATTTAATGTTGAAGGCATGCTTAATTTGGAGAATAATCAATTCTACTTTTTTAGTTTTTGTAACTGTGGAGCAGATATTTTAACTTTTCCTGGGATATTTCGTGCCAGAACTTCTTCTTTTATGCTTTTAAGCAAATCTTTTTGTCGACTATTACATGTTTTGTCCTTTGAAAACATGTTAAGTGCCAGTTTAGCAGCTTTGCCACGTTTTCCAGTTCCGGGTGTTAGCTTTACTTTGAACCTGTAAAAATTATGATAGTACGATTAAGGTAAATTTACGTAGTATTAGTATATACATTTATAATAAGTCTTAAAGAGTCAACATAATAATAAATAATAATAAAAAATTAAAGAGTCAATTAAACGTAGCTACCGCATTTTTGTATATCTTTGGCAAGAAAAATAAATATGTCCGAAAACAAAAACCATTTATATTACGCGTTGCCTTATAAACAATAAGTTTATCTACTACGGATTAAATGCAAAGTTACTTACTTATACTGTTGCAATGCTTGATAAGGCGCTACAACTGGAATAGCAAATAATAGCTCATCATCTTCAAGCGGCTGGCCAGTGAGTGAATCAAGCAAATCAGCGTCAACGCCAATGGGGGCATCATCATTTTCATCAATTTCAATTTGATTCTTGGGTATTGAAGCTTCTTTTATATCTGTTTTAGGCCCTTTTTTTAAAATATTACATTTCTCATCGTCTTTGTCAGTATTGGTGATACTTCTTTTGTCTTTTCCTGAGGAGTTCAGTATACTCATTCTTATTTTACGCTCTTCGTCATCTTGATCCTTATATTTTAGTTTCATCTTTTTTAATTTACCCTTCTGGCCCCGTTTTACTTTATTAGAAACGATTGGATCCACTTCTGTCGAGTCATTTTGAATTCTTTCTACATGTGGCTTAGCCGAACGCTCTTTAGTTTCTCTATTTTTTTTTGTGGTTTGACTCTTTTTGCGAGATGGTGCTGCTTCTATAATAAGTGTTTCTTCTTCGTTTATTATATTGAGTGGTTGCTCAACATAAGTTTTTATATCTTCGCATGGTAACTCTGTCTTGACAGTAATTCGGCCGGTATCATGTTCAACAATAACTTCAGTATTTGGAAAGTTACTTATTGCACACTCAATTGTTCCATCGTTGGACCCGCTTTCTTCTTCAAAAGCTGGTTTATAACTTCAGTTTGCTTGAACTTTTGTCCTTCAATATCATCCTCTGCATTTCGGGTTTTCCGTTCTCCTACATGGCGCTGTATAAAGCTCTCCTCCAATTTAAACAGTAAGCTTAGACCCATTGTGAGATGACAAGATGGCAAAAAATTCTTTTTTCCCCGGATCATAAAACTGCCAGTACCCAAATATTCTCCTGTCGGGGCAGTTTTACTAACTTGGTCACTATTGACCCAATAAGCATTTGTCACCACTTTTGCATCCCATGCAACGCTATAGCTAATTGCCATAGTACCAGCTTCCAATAAAGTTTTGGGAGGAATATCTTCTCCAGTAGTGTTACGAATTATCACACTCGATGCTCCTTGAATGTCGGCATGCACGTAAATGTCTTTTGAGCGCATGTACCTATTTTTATATATATCAATTATAAAAAAAACAGGAACGACATATAATATTATTTTATAAAGATTACCTCTTAACAATGATTTCATTTTGCTGCGCATCTCTCCCTCCAATTACCAGGTAGTTCTCGAACTAACAAACCAATAAAATTTTTCAAACCAGAAAACTTTCCGTGCTTTAGCTATATTTGATATAGCGCGAACTTCCTTA
The DNA here is from genome assembly GCA_035045065.1 of Hirtodrosophila trivittata. Classification (NCBI taxonomy): domain Eukaryota; kingdom Metazoa; phylum Arthropoda; class Insecta; order Diptera; family Drosophilidae; genus Hirtodrosophila; species Hirtodrosophila trivittata. The sequence goes on along the minus strand of JAWNNK010000722.1, from coordinate 169,195 downwards.
AGAGTCTGTTGTGTTTTACGTTCAGCAGACTTAAGCGCCTTCTGTGATGCATCGATCGTTTTCTGTTCTTTTTGAGCCGCTGAACGTTTTAAATCATAATATCGACATGCATTTGACCATGCAGATAGACCTAAATCGACATCGACCAGGACCGATTCCTCGCTATCTTCAACATCATCATTCGAACATTCATTTCTGCCCATATAAGGGTCAGTCAGTAGTAATGTTATGTGATTAATCTCCAGCTTTAATTGTTTTATTGAGCAAGCGACAATATCACCATTTGCTTGAGCCTCCTTTACAAGCTCCTGTATGTCGGGCCAAGATAACTGACTGGCTATGGCTGACTGAATTGCCAAAAGTGCTTTATCTACCAAACTTTGGTTGCAGGTTATGAATTCTGCTTTTCTCTTATCAATATCTTGGACTTTGTTAAGTTCTTCTAAGCGCTTTGTGTGATCTTTTTTTACATTAGAAAGTTTTTTAAACGCTTCTCTCTCTTGTTGCAATGTTTTCAAATCAATTTTTTGCGACTCTTGAGTAGAGTAAAACTCATCAACGGCTCCCATAAAGGATTCATACTCAGTGTACGTATAGTCTTTATGCTGGGAAAATAAGTACGGATGAAACTCAATATTTCTATAGAAATACTCTAACTTTTCTGAGTCCGTCGGCTTTTCTTCTTTAACTTGGATAATATATCCTTTAGAATTTCCATTCCGTCCATAAGATATTACATCATACGCACTCTGAAAAAATTAACATAAAATTGTAAAATGGCATTTGGCACGTCTTGTATCAAAATATTACAATTCAGACGAAATCACACATTGAAAAGTATATATTTACACACTAAATATGTGGTTACGCTACACATTACATGTGCACCAAATTTGGTATCTCTAGTTCTTATAGTGTCTGACGATCGACGCGTTCATACAGTCGAGGTTATTTTAACAAAAAGTCTACTGTTGATAGTGAAGTATTTGAATGGCAAAGGATCAGACATTAAAATTAGGCAGCGCAAGTGATAGGTGTTGTCATACAGGTTTTCTGCCTGGTGAAATTTGGGGCAGTCTAGATGTTTTTGGAGGGGACGCCGGTAACTTTGAGGACCCAATTTTGAAATTATATATATATATACATCAGACGTCCGGCTTAACGAATTTCCTATTATACTCAATTTAACGAACGAAAAGGGAAACGTATGCGAACTTAACATAAAATCAACGCAAAAATATAAAGAGATTCTGCAATGATAGAATTTAAAAATTGAATAGTAAAAATATGATCTTAGCATTTTGACACTTCACTATGTTAGTTGCCTTTTTGAATCAAAACGCTATTAACTATTTTGAAAAATGCATTGTATGTATTGAATTTATAGTGTTTTATAAGCATTTGTAATGCATGCAAAACTAGGTCCTAGGTTGGGTACTCGAAGCATCGAAGATTCCAATTAACATACAGGGGCTTGCATTTAATGGTTCGTTAAACCGAACGTTCACTGTATATATATATATATATGTCGTAGATAGCTAATTTGTTCCACTGTATTATGTGACAAAGAATGGCAAGTTTGTCTACAGTACGCGCGTCGTACAGCTTTAAGAGGCGACACGATGTCGCTAACGGTACTAATATTGCGTTGTAGCAGAGATGAAGAGACATACTCTTCTGCTGAGTAAGGTCTGATCGTAGGACGTTGACTGAATAGGAGAAACAGAGATGACAATAGATCACACAGTATTGTGAAATTAAAGGGACTCTGTATCGAGTAGTATTCAGTTCTAAAAAGCATCATCGAAGCATCATCGACCAGAACTTGCTGCGCAATGCAGAATATCGAACATACGTCGTTATCAGAAGTGGGATCTGCTTTGCCTACTGAACGTGCCACTGATTCTTATACATCAGCGTTGGAACTGCAAAAGCGTAACCTGCTGGAGTTAATTAAAAATATACAGGCACCAAGGGCACCCCAAACTGATGGAAAGACGTCACATTTGTCACTACCAAAGTATAGCCCGGAAATTGCTGGAGCAGATGCCTCATCTTGGTGTAGGACGGTGGACCTAATTTTTACGGACAACGTTCTCCAGGGTTCTAATCTTGTGATTGCCCTAAGCAACGCGTTAGAAGGCAGCGCATCACGGTGGCTTGCACAAATAAGCTTTGCCGGCATCACTTGGGCGCAGTTCAAGGAGCTGTTCATACAACGTTTTGTTGGATTCGAGACTTTTGCTGGCATACTGATGAAGGTTCTGAATGGTCATCCAAGCCCGGAAGAAGGAGTGGCTGAATACTTCAGTCGCATTTTCACGCAGCTTATGTCCGATTGGAAAGCAAAGGGGTTGGAAGAAATTGCTGTGTCTGTAACCCTGGCTCACATGGCTCAAATCGACAGCAAGTTGTCCCGCTGGATTTTCACTACAAGTGTGAAAACTCGTAACAAGATGCAACAACAGTAAGAAGTCCAAGTTTCCGTCTCAAATAAAATGCCATTACTGCGGAAAGGCTGGACATAAATACGCCGAATATCGTGCACGCATGAAGAAGGTCCAAAGCAACGACAAAACTCACGACGGCAGAAACACTGCGGGAATGAAGGATCGGTCAATTGTGAAGTGCTACACATGTGACGAAATGGGGCATTATGCATCCGCTTGTCCTAAAGGCCGTTCAAGTGGAAACGAAAGAAAATACGAGAAGCGTGTGGATATCTAATCAGTGGCTCCTCCGTCTGATATAATAAGGACATCCGGTGAGTCTGTTCCATTTTGTTTTGACTCGGGTGCAGAGTGTTCATTGGTGAAAGAAAGCGCGGTAGACAAATTCAAAGGGAAAAGAATAACTAATATTGTAAAACTGTACGGTTTAAGTAACGATGCTATCTATAGTACTCAGCAAGTTTAACAAATATCCTAAAGTGCTACTCTGACTGGTTTATCAGTGGAATACCAAAAACTCGAGTCTCGACAGGACAGTTGGAAATTAAGTTAATAGATTCACAAAGAAGAAGAAGAAGAAGAAGTGCAATGACGTCCCTATAGGCTTGGCGAAGAGGAAAGACATCTTGTGCGATGTAAAATAGATAAATTGTTGAAAGCAAATATCATTCGTCCAAGCTGTTCACCTTTCGCCAGTCCTAAGATGTTAGTGAAAAAGAAAAATGGCACTGATCGTCTTTGTGTGGACTATAGAATATTAAATGAGAATACCGTTACTGATAGGTATCCGTTGCCTCTTATCGCAGACCAGATCGCCAGGCTTCGCGGCGCCAAATATTTTTCGTGATTGGATATGGCAAGTGGCTTCTATCAAATTCCAGTTCATGAAAATTCAATAGAGCGAACCGCGTTTGTGACCCTCAGAGGGCCAGTGACTTGTTGGATTGAAAAATGCACCATCTGTTTTCCAGAGGGCCATAACAAGATCACTAGGAGCCCTGGCGCACAAATACGCTATTGTTTATATAGATGACGTGCTAGTTATTGCCGAAACCAAAGAAGAAGCGTTAGATCGGTTGCGTATTGTACTAGAGAAGTTAAGCAAGGCGGAATTTTCGTTTAATGTAACAAAGTGCTCCTTTCTTTAAACTTGTGTAGAGTATCTTGGGTTTGAAATAAGCAAGAGAGAAATGAGGCCAAATGCACGTAAAATCAAACCATTGTTAGATTTACCGCCACCACAATCTGTGCCACAATTACGACAATTTATAGGATTAGCTTCATATTTCAGACAGTTGGTTCCAAAATTCTCAGAGACGTTTTAGCCTTTGTATCACCTCACGTCTAAGAAAAATTTGAGTTTTGTTTGGCGACAAGAACATGAACAATTGCGGGCTAAATTTATAGCAGTAATGACACAGTCACCGGTGATGATTATTTTCGACCCGCAATATGCAATAGAATTGCACGCTGATGCAAGCTCGATTGGCTATGGTGCTATATTAATGCACAAAATTAATAACAAGCCCCATGTGATCGAATATTACAGTAAATGCACGTCTCCTGCCGAGTCTAAATATCATTCGAATGAATTAGAGACGCTAGCAGTAGTTAACGGTATCCGACATTTCGCCATTACTTGCAGTGACGAAAATTTGTAGTATATACAGATTGTAATTTTTTAAAGGCTAGTCGTACAAAACTAGACTTATCGCCGAGGGTACATAGATGGTGGGCATTTTTGCAATCATTTGACTTTGACTAGAGTATAGAAAGGGTGATCGAATGGCGCATGCAGATTGTCTATCTCGGAATCCAGTGTCTGATAAAAAACAATGATCAGGATAAAATACCTGAAAAGCGAATAGATTTGACTGAGGTAACCGACAGCTGGTTAATTTCGGAACAGCAAAGTGATAGTGAAATTTCAGATATAGTAACTAAATTGAGAAATAATGAATTGACAGATAATTTGATGAAAACCTATGAGTTGCGTTAAGGTATTTTGCACAGGAAAATACAACGTAACGGTAAAACCAAATGTCTACCGGTAATCCCAAGATCTTTTAGATGGGCCATTATAAATCATGTCCATGAATCAATAATGCATCTGGGATGGGAAAAAACACTAAACAAGGTTAAGTTATTATTGGTTCGAAAACATGTTTAAATATGTACGTAGATTCGGTGATAAGTGCATCACATGTAAATTATCAAAGCCTACAGTAGGAAAGGTGCAGGCAGACTTACATCCTATACCTAAAATAAATATACCGTGGCACACACTGCACATTGACATAACGGGAAAATTGAGTGGTAAAAGTGACCTTAAGGAATACGTTATTGTTCTTATTGATGCGATTAACAAATTTTTAACACTATGCACATAGATGCTGAAAGCTGTGTTAAGGCCGTTAAATAAGTTGTTTCCTTATTTGGCTAAAGGTTTTCGAGAGTTTTGTACTTCTCAAAAAATGAATCGTCATTTAATTGCGACTGGTGCAAGTAGGGCAAATGGCCAGGTAGAGCGAGTACTGGGTACTCTTAAGAATATGTTAACCGACGTAGAAGCCAGTCAGAGATCGTCACAGGATGCGTTGGCAGAGTTGTTGGCAACTGGCAATAAATTGCACAGCGAATGGAGTAACAAAGTGTAGCCCATTAGAATTGCTAATTGGAAAGGAAGCAAGACCTTTTGGCTTACTACCAATAGATGAGAAAGGTGATGACGAAATAGATAGAGACAACTTAAGAAAACAAGCTACGCAAAATATGGAAGACAGCGCACGATATGAGAGCAAAGACAGTATTACTTAAAAACGAGGAACGTCAGCAAACTAAGCTCGATCTAAAATTTAAGGGGCCGTTTGAGATTATTAAAATATTAGATGGAGACAGATATATGTTAGTCTTTAATAAATAAACGAACATATAAATATCCCCATGAATTTCTAAGAGCTTTGCCAAATAATCAAATTATAAGCGAAGATAGGGGTGGCACAATGGAAAGTGCTTTAGGGGTCAAAGATAAATATATAAAGACCGCACCATAGCAGAAGGACTTGCTATGGCGGGGGTTGAAAAAAAAAAATAATAATAATTATTATAAAAAGAAAATATAAATGTGCTAAAGGAATTGCAGAAATGAAAGTGTGCTAAGGGAATTGCACAAATGAAAGTGTGTTAAAGGAATTACACAAATGTTTAATTTTGTAAATGATATGAGAAATGTCATATAATTGCTACTAGAGAGTAACTAATTGAAATAGATTGATTTATGTTGAATTTAAGAAATTTGTTGAATATCTGAAAATTGTTTGAATGATTTATAGTTTGAAAATTTTTAAATAAAAAAAGGTGAACAAGATCTGATTAAAAGTTTAACGGAAAATTGTGTCATGTGGTATTGGCAAGAGAAAAAGAAAACGAACCACACGAGGACGTGTGATTTGTCAGGAAGGCCGTGTCGTAGATAGCTAATTTGTTCCACTGTATTATGTGACAAAGAATGGCAAGTTTGTCTACAGTACGCGCGTCGTACAGCTTTAAGAGGCGACACGATGTCGCTAACGGTACTAATATTGCGTTGTAGCAGAGATGAAGAGACATACTCTTCTGCTGAGTAAGGTCTGATCGTAGGACGTTGACTGAATAGGAGAAACAGAGATGACAATAGATCACACAGTATTGTGAAATTAAAGGGACTCTGTATCGAGTAGTATTCAGTTCTAAAAAGCATCATCGAAGCATCATCGACCAGAACTTGCTGCGCAACGCAGAATTTTGAAAATATTCCGTTATATATATCAAAAATTTTATATATCTAAAAAACACTTCTAAATTTATTCTCAAACCTTTATGGCATCCATTAATGTTGGCAGATCGGTCTCCATGTTAAATAACCTGATGTTAGCGTTACACATTTGTGCATCACGCTTTTTATATTTTTTTTTCGTATTCCGAGTGGTTGATGTTTCCGGCTTTTCTTGTTTAGCGGAAGAAGTGGCATTTACAACGCAATTTTCCAAACCGTGTTCAACTAAAATATGCTCAATTACAGCTGGACCACAGTCTAAAAGTGGATTTAGTATGCGCCTTAGACTCTCATCAGCATTTGAACTTTCAATAATCGTACGCAATGAGTCTTCTGTCAAAAAACTGTTTTCCTTTTTCGCTCGGTCATTGGGATATTTCTCACGCACAGCAAAGCGCAGACTTTCTCCTTCAGTGTGAGGCCGCAAGATGTAAAGTATTATTTGGTCATAATCAGTTAAGATTACATTTCCTCGGTCATAAAGCTCTAGCAAAACGTGATAGGCAGCGTCTCCAGTACCAAACTGAAAATCAATAATCCTGTCTGCGCCAAGTTGACTAATTTTTTCAAGGCGCTTGTTTTTTAAGTGTTTTCTTAATTTCATACTAAAACCAGAAGGTGCTACATTTTTAGGCCACTCAAATGCAGTTGTATGAAAACGTGTGCCAGACTCTATAAGCAATGTAACTTTCTCCGATGATCCGCCATGTAACCGAAAGAGGTAGGTTTTGTTGTCAATGTCATATATTTGATTAACACGAAAGCCAATTACCCTAGGATGAAGAAGATATATTAGTTTTAAAAATAATATGTAATATAAAATATGTAACTATATAAAGTAAGAATTTGTCGGGCCCAGAGACTATAATTGCAACAGACATGAAATATGATACGCAGATTTCTGTATACCGTACGCAAATAAAATGTGTTTCACATTTTAGAGTGTGGAGTTCAATAAGTTCTCAATGATTTTTTGGTCTCTGCTATGTATATTTCTTGCTTAAGTTTCAACAACTAAATATCTAACGAGTTGAGTATTGATCTTAATTAAGAATATATGTATATACTTTTAACATTTGTACAAACTTAATACAGTACGATCAGAATGATTATCGCCCCGTTTTTGACCAATTCCTACAAATTATAAGTTAATAAGAACATATGGATTTATATGAATGAAATTATAAAATTAAAAAATCATTTAGTGGTATTACCTTTGAAGCTCAGCAACACCACATATTATATCATAAGAGTTAAAACGGGTTTTCATAGTTAATCCGTATAACAGTTGTCTGTTGCACCTGGAAAAAAAAGAAAAATTAAATTTTAATTTATGCTTAAATTACTATTTTGCAATAAAAACGATCGGGAAAATTTTTTTCGATATTCTATACACTGTGATGCACGAGGGGACCACAGCTACGTTACAAAATTGATACAAACATAAGCAGAGGTTTTCGCGTGCTTTTTAATCAACTCTTTTCATTCTCAGTTGGCGTAACTGTAACTAGTCTATACGTGGTTCCAGCAGGACGCAGTAACTGGTCATTCTGGTTACATTCCAGACAGAATCATCCTTCCCAGAATCTACACTAAATTTATTCAAGTGAAGCGAAAACTTATCGTAAAAAGTTCTGGAAAAGTAATGGAAAATGCCATAACACTGGTCCGTATAGTCATTATATAAGACACCACCGTAAAGCCCATTTCATTTTCATGATTTGATACAATTTAAAACAAACTTAATCTGCGTATTCTATAACCAACATAACAATTTTGAGTCTCAAGAACTTATCGACGCGTTCGTAAGGACGGAGCCAAACGGCCGGGCAGACGGACGTGGCTAGAATGTCTCACCTGCTCACCCTGGTCAAGATAAAAATATATTTATTATATAGTTAATAGGGTCGGAGATGCTTTTCTCTGTTTGTTACATGTGCAAAATAAAACATTGATACGTGTGCAAAACGATGTAGAACGATTTTCTATATGCGTACGTATGTACGTACGGATATACAATACCGATGGCAATATACGTAAATATTTTATAGGGTTTTATTACTTACTGCTGAAATTTTATTCTTTCAATATGTGAATAAGAACTTCCAAATGTAATTCTTCATATATATAAACATTTAACCAAATTAAGTACCTTAAGGAATCGATAGTCATATCGGTAGTCATATCGATAGTCATATCGATAGCCAAGACGACTATTTTACGCGAGGTATTCTTTTGTTATATGTTTTTTCTTATCCACAGAAGCAATATTTTTATTTATGGGTTGTAAAATTAACAAACGATAGATCTTCCAGTTTACCTTACATTTCTTCCACCGAAGTCAAGTACCTGGCCGATTGTTATTAAATTTAAGGGACCCTATTCAGGTCAGAATTATACCGACGTAAATAAAGGCTAATTTTTTAACAGACTCTTTGAATAATTTCCATCGATAAGCAGAGTTTCACAATAAGCACACACAATAGACATACGTGAAAATAATACTTCACAGTGACAGCTGCAACTGCAAAAATAAAGAACTGTGTAAAATATCAAAGAAAAAATAAACAATTTTATTTTAAGGCTAATGCACTTCAATTTAATGCATAATATGTAAATAAAATAAATAAAAATAAGAAAAACATCGAGAATAAAGAAAAGTAAGTAAATTTACATTGCGCTTACAGCTCAAACTCGATTATCTATGATGTTCAGGGCAGAGTTCGTTATGGATCACTGAAGACCTCTTTTAAAGGAATTACATATGCAAATATGTCATTATAATTAAATTATTAAAATAATTTTTTTTTTTTGTGTGACTGCACATATACATTTGCATACACGCATGATAGAGATAAATTAATGGCCGTAAAGGTATTAAGTTGAATCCTTAGCGTACCAGCTAATAGATACCTCGATTAAGAGAAGGTCCGGTTCGGGTTCAATTCTACTTTTCCACTTTCCGATTAGTTTAGTAAATGAGGTGTGTTACTATGAATCGATCTGATTTTGAGAAGTCTCGTTCGAAAGGTACAGTGGGTCCTAGTAACAACTTTTTCCGCCAATAGTATTTCAAATTTAGACATTGATAGCATGTCTTTTTCCAGCATATTAAGCAGCGCTCAGTAAGTTCACATAGATTTAAAAGACTTTTATCAATGTTATCATTTTGTTTTTCAATGAATCAACAATAAACAATCGATTCTATACAATTATAAACATATAAATGCGGCGCGTTCAGGAGTTGCCTTAAGCTAATGACTTTTCTGTCATAGGGGAAAGAGCTTACTAGTATATTTTATACGAAAATCCTCACCCAAATTCGGAGATCAATGAATGGAACAGCCGTAAGCAATTGCTAATTTCAATTAAAAAGCGGTTTTTTGTTTTTCTTAAAATGAACTGTCATATTAAAACAAAAAACTAAATTATACTGCAACACGTGTAACAAAATTAAGCCAACAACAATGACCGAATAATTTAATATTATCTATCAATCAAAATAATAATAGATATATTACAATTTGCTGCTGCTTTCATCTAGAGCAATACTATATAAGAGAAAGATGGAAGCATCTCCCACCCCTTAAGGTATATATATGTTGTCGTAAAGTATGTAACATATCCGCTCTCCGTAGCTCTGACCGTCTGAATGAAGGCGTGGATCTCAGAGACCATTAGAACTAGACCCACAAAATTTGGTACAACGATTTTAGGTTAATCAAAGTTTGTTTCAAATTCTGGAATTTATCCCTGAACCGCCGCAAACTGAATAATAATAAACTGAGTTCAATTTTCAACAGGGATAGATAGGAGGGCCACATTGCATATCTGATCTTATTGTTTCTATCGGCCTGCGATTCGGAAGTTTTCTAGTCCACACAATTGATATCTATGATATGATAATGATAATCAGTTAATCGATTGTACCATCAATTTATTGACGATTCTAGAGATGGCAGTCTTCTGCAGGCCGCGAAAGTTCAAGTACTACCCATAATAATAAAATGTTCATGGGTTATTCTAAAGGAAACTGATATAGTGTGATTATGTATATGGTATGATTGAATTACCAGACGCACATGACATGTGTATTTTAAGCATTAATAAATCTTATGGGCAATGGTATGCACACGTATTCAATAAATATGTACATAATTATTACTACGAATATGCCCGGACTAAAACCCATCTAATGTACGTGTGTATTTACAGTGGCTCCCAGCTTATTGCGTGTAGATGTAATATGAACATTTTAATGGCAGACGATGATGGAAAAGCTTAAATATTTATTTTTAGACCATAAACCCATTTAATGCGGGTAAAGAGAAACTAAACGTTTTGAATATGCAAGTAATATAGCTTGTGCTAATATTAAAGATCTGTTGGATGCAATGGAAAGAGGCTAGTAAGTCGATTTGAGCGGCATTGTATTTGCACATAATATATGGATACTTGTATGTAAATCTGTGCTAAAAACTTTTCGTAGTCAGGTACACCCTTCCCCACTTGATCACTTGACAAAAACGTGTAGGCCCAAACTAATGTATGTAGGTATATGTATGTATATCGCTCCCGTCGTATTGCTTGACTGTAGGCTTAATTGGTTTTTGGTGTGTACCTCATTAACTTTGATAGTAGAATAACAAACGAACTCCGCGCCGAACTTCAGATTTGGCTCCTTTTGCTTATTAATGAATTTGTGTGTGCTATTTGTCCATTAGAGTCGTATTTTCGAAGTACATGGCGGACTGCTCCAATTCTTATCCCACAACTCTAACCCAAATCATTTCGTAATTTCATTATGTAAAATTAAACATTTTTTTATCTTAGGTGCTATATTAAAGACTTTATTTATTTATTTATATATTTTATTCGCTAGATACATAAAACAAGGTGTGAGCCAATCTATGTATATATCTAATTATTGTTCTTTTCGCAAATGTTTTTTCTTCTAATGAATTTAAATTTCATAAAGATCGGATGATAAATTATTCGAAAAACAATCTTCATTTCCACAGAAGCATTGCACATTTAAAGCAGCTTATGTTGCCTGTAAATGTGTTTGTATGAATTTTGTATATGTCTGCATGGATTAAAGGATTCACGGACTCAGATACACTAGCCTATAGCGTTGCTACTTGTTCAAAAAGCAGTTGCCCGTAATTCACGGTTTATAGGTAGCTAACCACTTTTAATTGATTAGCTCCTAAGACCTTAGCGATTAGTAAAGCAATTAGTGTTAGATACTATATGCTAAAAAGTTAAGAATATGGTTTTTAATTGTATCAAAAGAGGACTCTGAGTTGAAGATTTGAAAAAGTCTGTTATAGTCAGCACAGTGAACACGAAAAGGTTCATGCAAAGAATAGTTAGTATTACAAGTATTTACAGAAAGTGGTGTGAAGTTACGAGTACGTCTCAAAGGTACAGAAAAGTTAATTTGGCTCAATAGTACAGATGAGTCAATTTTGCCAATTATTAATTTATGTAAAAATAGAACTCCCAGCATCATGCGACGGTTAGTACGAGATGGGAGGTTAATTAAAAGCAATCTACTGTGGTATGGAGGCAAATCAGTACCTGGAACCCAGTTGAAGCCACGAAGAGCAAAAAGAAGAAACTTCTTTTTAACACTCTCAATTCTGTCTTGGTGTACCGAATATTGAGGAGACCACACACAAGATCCGTATTCCAAAATAGGCCGAACGAGAGAAGGGTTGTCAAATTCCTTAGACCATCGTTTGATAAATCCAAGAGATTGAGTCGCCTTGTTAACTGTAAGCGCGATATGTTTGTCTGGTCGAATATGTAATTAAATGTGTGAGGCGTACGTCTATAGAATGACATAACCTTACATTTAGAGCAATTCAGAATCAACAAGTTGCATTTACATCAAGCAAAAAACAAATCCAGGTCCGATTGCAATAAATAAGGAGAGTTGTTGTCATTATATGATAAGTACAGCTTCACATCATTGGCGTACATTAGTACATAGGAGTGAAGGAAAATAGACGGGAGATCGTAAATAAATAAATTAAAAAGTAAAGGAGCAAGGTGGCTACCCTGGTGTACACCAGAGGTAACAAAGACAGGCTTAGATAGTGAGGTTTTAAAAATAACTTTTTGGGTTCTACAAGACAGATATTCGGAAATCCACATAAGAAGGCTGTGTGGAAATCCGATAGTACTAAGTGTTTTAAGCAAGAGATAGTGGTAAACGGAATCGAAAGCCTTGCTGAAATCTGTGTAAAATATCAGTCTGCTTTTTGTTCTGAAAACCTTTGATAATAATAGAGGTTAGCTCAAGTAAGTTAGTGGTAGTAGATTTCGATTTCACAAAACCATGTTGGCAGGGTGAAATGATAGAACTCTATGAGTGTTGTAGTTGAGATGATATCAGCTTCTCAAACACTTAAGGCATCGCGGATAATTTGGAAATACCCCTATAGTTTTTAACATCAGACTTTGAACCATGTTTGTGAAGAGGAATTATAAATGATTCCTTTCAAATGGTTGGGAAAGAGCACGAGCTAACAGACAATTCAAATAATTTAAGCAAGGCCTTAGAGAATCAGCACAGATCCTAAGTACACATCCTGCTACTCCATCTGGGCCTGGTGAATAACCTGGCTTGATTAAATTAAGTTCATTACTTAACGAACTTTCTAGGATCACAGGACTAAAAATGCAGTTAGATTTCGGCAAGGTATACGGATAAGGGAAATTAGGAATAACGTTAGAAGATGAAAAAGTAGTTTGGAAGAATCCTGTAAAAAGCTCGGCTGAAGCCTGATGTCTTCATAAGAAACAGATGAGGGCAGTAAGGAAGTTTTTCGTTTAGTGTTGACAAAGTTGTAGGCCTGCCTAGGAGCAAATTGCAAACGACAACGAATTAGGTAATTATTGTAACAACGCGAATTACAAACAACAAAACTTGTTCTGGCAATAACATAACGAGAAAAATCTGAAGGATTATTCGAACTCTTAAATCTTTTATAATATCTAGACTTCACATTTTTAAGCATTGCCAATTCTTTAGAGAACCAAGGAGGTCTATTAGTTCTCCTGGGAAGCTCATCTGGAACGTGTTGGTCAAAAGTGATTTTATAATATTATAAAAGATTAAAGTAGCACTGTTAATGTAATTACAAGAGTACAGTTGCAACCAGTTTGTTTCTAAAATTAATGAATTAAGTTTTATAAAATCTGTTTTACGAAAACAACGTGTTTTAACGACCGGGTTAATGTAACAAATAGGTTCACATGTAGGCAGTTCAAAAACTAAGTCTAAAGTCGGATGATAGGGGTCTTCGGGGGCAACTAAAGGACAAGTTTGTACTACAGTACTAGAAAAAGGATCCGATTCAAAAATAAGGTCAAGTAGACGACCATAACAGTTTCGAACCGGATTCATTTGAGAGAGAGAACATCTTTAAAAGCGAATTGATAAATTCGTGAGATGTGGATGGCATCAAAACACTTGGAGAGTCAGACCATACCACATTTGGCAAATTAGAAAGTAGTGACGAAATGGACTTAATAGCAAAAATATGCTCTGGGTATAAAGATAAATCGGACAGTGGCGGAATATAAGAGCACGTTATGTATATTGAAAAATTTGTATCTATAATTTTAACGGCAATAAATTCAGTGCTTGTTAGGCAAGGAGGAAAAATGGATTCTGATAAAAGATCAGAGTCTACAGCAATAAGGACACCACCTCCTATGCGCGACAAACGATAGCATAAAAAATAAAATATGATCCAACATAAGATATGTGTATTTTATGCAAAATAACGAAAAATCTGAAATTTCGGGCCTTACCCAGGTTTCAGTCAAGATAATAATAATAATAGCTTCAAAAGAAATACTATCTACATAAAGCTTATTAAGTTTAGAGATAAGCCCTCTACCATTCTGATAGGTTATAGAAAGAGTTAGTTTTTTGCTACCTTACTCGAGGATGCAGATGAATTACTAGAAGGATTTAGAGGCAGTGCAACCGGAGGCCGATTTCTTCTACTTGACTCAAACTCTTTTATAATTAAGTCTTTCGGCCAGAATGTTTTGCAACATATAGTGTTAAATGCTTCCGCCGAATACTAATTTTAAAAGAGCCTATTTCTCTGGCATAACTAAATCTAAATTTATCAACAGATAAATCAGATAGTTTTATCTTTCGATTGGATGAAGGACTTAACATCATCAATCGAAGTGTCTAATAGGGGACAGCTATCAGCGGCTTAGCAGACCTAATTGCATGAAGGGGAATGGATACGGACAAAGTCTGGGGAGAACTAAGAGCGACGAATCAGTTGCAATCACATCCTTAGAGCCCCTCATAGGAGCAGGCGAGTAGTAACTCGTAAGCTCGACGGTATCGGATAAATTTGGAGAAATCGGACAAGGTGTAGGTGAATTGTGAGGAGTTAAAAATTGTGGTGTCGCCGAAGAGACTGGTATAGACATCATTACACTCTTCGACTCAGATGGCAAGGATGACAATTTTAAATTATTAAAATTATCATCCATGTTCTGGACGTCACAATGTAGTTTGGTGAATGCTGCTCAGCCTCGCGACAAGACTCGCAACACCACCTAAGTCCAGACTTATTGGAAATATAGTCCTTCACTTTGGTTGCATAACCAGCACATTTAACATGTGCTATATTGTCACACAACCAACAATAAATGAGTTCAGCCTTGGAATCAGACTGACATTTACAATTTCTAATACAGCAGACCGACATAATTACAAATAAATGAAAATAAAAATGGATGCAAAATGAGTCAAAAATATCAAATGGCCTGCACAAGAAAGGGAAAAACAAGAAACAAAACTAATGCACGAATACGCAAAATCAAAACAAAAACAACTAGCGCTGGGACGCAGTGTTTTTGGAATGATGCAAGCCAATCAGTTACAACAAGAATGAGAGAGAAAGAACTGAGGGAGAGCGGCATGCACAAAAAGCAGCTACAACAAACAGTGTTAGTATGCTTAACTGCATGCAAATAAGAAAAAGCGCTAAAACGAAACTGTTAGAGAGCAAGCTAACTGACAGTAACAACAACAACGTCTGCGCGAGAATGCACCGACGCTAAAACAGAAAAGCAAAAACAAAACTTACAGATGAGAAAAATATTATTATTAAAAGAGTTAAAATCTACGTTAAGCACTTGAAATAATAGCACAAATAACAAGGAAAAATTAATTATTTTCACACAAATAAAAAAAATATATCACGAGCACAGATAAACACAACCGTCTACGACAAAGCACAAGGTTAAGTGTTATTATAATATTAATCTTATGTCTACCCATATATGAATATAATACATAAAAAATTTTTAAATTTAATTTTTAAAATGAATAAAATAAATTGAGACACAGGAACAGCATTCCAGAAAAGGCCGAACAAGGGAATATAGAGCAACTTTTGTGGTAAAAGGATAAATTAATTCCTCTGATCAACGTTTAATGAATCCAAGTACTTCCTTGGTTTCATTTGTGATGAAAAAAATTAAAATTTACTTTGCAATCAAATATGACACACATGTGTTCTACCGTCGATATACGTTGGAATATTGTCAATCATATACGTTCCTAACTTGGCATTAGTGCCTAAGCACATTTTACCTAAAATCTAGTTATAATACCTAACATCTAGTTATAATGCATATTATCCGTGCATTTACAATATTTTTGCAGTGTATTGAGATGCGTTCAAAGGGATAATATCGCCAATCCCACCAAATTTAATAGTCACAATATAATTTTTATCGCATTTCGGAACAAGCGGTGTTGTTTTGCAACGAAATTTTTAAGGCTATCAAAAGTGTAGTAAATGACTTTGACAGTGCTGAGTCAGTCGCAGTTTATCAGTGTAAGGAAGCTTTTAACAATTCTATAAAAAAAAAAATTTAAATGTTATGCTACCTAACCTATTATCACCTATCAAAGGATAATTTTCTAATTGCAAACTGTTTTTATATTAAAAATATCAAAACATACTTTTAATGCATATTTTCATGCATATTACAAGCTTTTTATGTTGTAAATCCGGTCTCTAGCCATAAACATACATATTGAACAGTAAAGATGCAACTGATTGGACAAAAAAATCTTGCAAATAGTTTTGAGTGACCTCAGTATAAATAACATCAGATTGACTTTTTTTATAAACCTAGGTGATAAATTGCAGCAAGTTGGCTACAATAGATCGACCCTGTACATAGTACTTTAGTAACGGCTCGGTCAGAGAAGTGCAGCACCACTTAAGGACACAAGCAGGAATGTTGTCAGACCCAGAAGAGAAAAAAGATTTTAAAGAATTAATAGCAGAGGTTAACGTATTATATGTATAACAATAGTGAAGATAATATTATTTGAAGCTTAAGGTAACAGTATTCTTGTACCAATCAGCATTGGAGACGGATCTTTTTACTTTAATAAAAAAAAAAAACAATATTTTACACAAAGAATAAGAATAAATCGTTAAAAAAAGAGATAAACCCCATTTTAATAAAGAGCACAACAATTTTTTAAAAATCGTAAATCCTAATAACAAAACAAAAATAAAATATTTAAATTATCAATAATTACTTCGCTTTTATTTTTTATTTTCTGTTCCGTTTATAGTTTTTACGTTCCAGGCCTATTAAAAATTTAATTCTGTACGGTGTACAGTCAAAGTTGGATCAAATTCTAGAATTACCCACCACCTTAAGACGGCAACAAATTTTATTAAGATTGATATTCAACACAGTATTTAAAACATACTCTGTAAATTTCAGAACAATCGGTTGAAAAATACAGAAGCTATTCAGGTTCCACCTTGCATGAAGGGCATTGTTTGTATTCTCTACCGAGTGCAGTTAAAGTGTCTCCTATGATATATCACAGCTGGGTTAAGGGTATCTTAATTTTTTAGTCTTTAAGAAATCATACCCTCTAATGTATTTGTAATTGCCATTTTCTTATTTATTTTGTCTCATATTTGCTTACAGATATCATGGATAATCTGGAAACTGTCGGACTTAAATATTTAAATAAATATGTATCATTTATTGATTATATACTAAAAATCGGAGGGAAAAATTACAAGTTTAAGCAAATTAAGCAATGGATAATTTTAAATGAAAGGTATTTATATGAAATATGGGTAAAAAACGGCTAATGAAGTTGTAGAAATGTATGTCACATGTAAAGAAATAATCTAGGACCCCATATATATATATATGTATATTTGGTCAACATCAATAGCTATATCCTTGAATCTCTTGCGTGATAGTTGCAGCTGGTTTAGTCGCAGTTAAAGAATAACCGAGTTTTTGACATTTGACATTGCTCTTTTGCATATTACGTACTTTTAACATAGTCTGCAACATAATATGCTTGGGTACTATTCCATGGTCGCCGATTAGTATATCCTTCAGATCTGGTTCCATTTATTTATTTATTGTCAACTATTAACAGTCGACGAAAAATTTTGGGAATAAAATAATTAAAGTTCAATTAATATAAATTATACTAAATAAAATTTAAATTATTATATTTAAACTTTAATTTAATATTTAGAACTTTTAATTTAAAATTAAAGGTAATGTCAGGGGTGTATAAAATAAATGTATTGCATGATCAAACATTTGTTGCGAAGATTCGGAATAACCCAAAAAAGCGAATCAGATCACTAAGATTAGTAAAGCCCATTATTTTTAGGTATTACGTGCTAAAAATTTAAGAATTTGGTTTTAAATAATGTAGTTCAAAACTCGAAAAAGTCTGCAAAAGTCAGCACGAGCACTCGAAAAGGTTTATCCAGAGAGTAGTTAGTAGTACGACGATTTTTAGAAATTGATGTGATGTTGTAGGTCTCGAATGTACAAAAAAAGTTAATTTTGTTTAATAACAAAGATGAGTCTATTTCGCTAATGGGAGGTTAAATATTTATATATTTATTTGGTGTTCAAAATGAATGAATATTAAATGATTATTAAATGAATGAATATTAAATGATCCAACATTTTTTGCGAGGATTGGGAAAAACCCAGCAAAACCCAATCAGAACACTATGATTAGTAAAGCAAATTAGTGCAATTTACTACGTGCTAAAAAGTTAAGGGATATGGTTCTTAATCGTATCAAAAGAAGATTTTGAGTTGAAGACTCGAAAAAGTCTGTTATAGTCAACACAGAGAACTCGAAAAGATGCGTGCAGAGAGTATTTAGAGAAAACGGTGTGAAGTTACGAGTACGTCTAAAGGGTACAGAAGAGTTAATTTGGCTCAATAGCAGAGATGAGTCAATTTTGCCAATTATTAATTTATGTAAAAATAGAACTCCCAGCATCATGCGACGGTTAGTAAAAGATGGGAGGTTAATTAATTGTAATCTACTGTGGTATGAAGGCAAATCAGTACCTGGAACCCAGTTAAAGCCGCGAAGAGCAAAAACAAGAAACTTCTTTTGAACAGACTCAATTCTGTCTTGGTGTACCGAATATTGAGGAGACCACACACAAGATCCGTATTCCAGAATAGGCCGAACAAGAGAAGTATATAGCAGCTTAGTCGTATAAGGGTCGTCAAATTCCTTAGACCATCGTTTGATAAATCCAAGAGATTGAGTCGCCTTGTTAACTTTAAGCGCGATATGTTTGTAAAATTTTAGTCTATGATCGAGAAGAATTCCCAAATCGGTGACACAGTCTAATCTCTCAAGAGAAACCCGGTCGAGCATGTAATTAAATGTGTGAGGCGTATTTCTATAGTCTATTAGTAATAGACTACTGTGGTATGAAGGCAAATTGCTTGCTGGAACCCAGTTAAAACCACGAAAAGCAAAAAAAGAAACTTCTTCTGTACAGATTTAAGTCTATCGTGTTGTTCTGAATATTGTGGAGACTACACACAAGATCCGTAGTCCAGAATAGGTTTAGTTCTATATCTTTAAGTGCAATGTGTCTATTACATTTTAATTTAATTATTTCCTAAGTCGGTGACGCAGTCTAATCGTCCAAGGGAAATCCGGGCAACCATATCATTAAATGTGTGAGGCGAACTTCTATATAATGGCATGACCTTACATTTAGAGTAATTCAGAAACAATAAGTTGCATTTACTCAAAGCAAAACAAATCAAAATGTAAAAGAAAATTAAAAAATTGTGGTTATAAATAAGTTTTTACCCCAAAATTTTGAACCTTTCTATTTGCATTCTTTGTTATATTATATTATGATATTATGATCACAAGATTGCGCGTAGCCTGTATTACAGACTTTATTAAAAGAAAATATTGCAATCCGGATTGCCTGGTCCCCGGATTATAATGATAGTACTACATTAAAAATATATCGTTACCACAATGTACTTTTATGCGATAATTAGCCAAAAAAGCAAAAAATTAAACGTAAAAAAACTTGTGAGTTAAATTCAAATATAAGGGCCCTTATACAGGTCAGTAAGATACCGGCGTAGATAATGGCCAAACTATTGAATAAAATTGTGGCATCGCTGGCCAATAATCAATAAAAACAGCTGATAAACGTAGGCATTATTTGAATATATTATATGTATATATTTGTACAAGATTATTAGTAATTTTTGTTTCTAATTATTTGATTATTATATAAATTGTTTCAATATGTCATAATATTTACGAACGGACTGAGTCTTGTTCTTTTAAAAAGCCACGTTTCTTCAATGTCCCAAATTTTACTGGCAGCTGGCAAAAATATGTGCAGACTGGCAGCAAGGTAGTTGAAAACAGCTGATTTGTTCATGACTTTAATTTTTTAACTAAACGCTTTCAAATCTGTACTTTGTACAGCTATCATTAAAGTTATTATCGTCTTTAAAAATAAGGCCAATATACATTAACACCTTCCACAATTTAATTTGCATAGCATAATGCATGGACATTAAAAAAATAAGTTTATGTCCAACTTTGGCATCTCACTGTACTTGCTGTGAATTTTAATAACGAAATCAGCTAGTTTTGTTTATTCATTAGCGCTTAGCTGGAGAAACCATTATTGTCACAACGCCAACAAAAAGGCCTTCAATGTACCAAGTATTAGAAAAATATCATAGGGACGACAGTTTGCTTCATATTCGAGATGACAATATATCAGAGTATCTATAAACATCAAATTGATAGCTTATAATATATATTTTTTTTTTATTTTTTTACAGAGCTGATAAAGTTTTTTCTGCGTAAAATAGCAAAACGTAATTAAATATAATATAGAATTTAAATAACCTTATTTCTGGCTTAAAGTAAAATTCAAATTTTTCTAGCAATCGATCCTTAAAAATTGCCAGAACCGCCTAAAAAATATTATATCTAAATTGGCAATAGTGCATCTCTGTGCGGCTTTATGTAGACGCTATGCTGCAAGTTCTGATTAGAAAGCGTTGAACTTGTTGTTGTTGCTTTCACGAAAAATCTTATCTTACAAAGTATCACATCACGTAAACTTATTTGGATTAAAACTATGCATGTCTTTATTTTAATTTTGTTAAACTTGCATTTGATTACGAGATTTTGCATTATCGACCATGACTAATGGTTTTAGAAACATTGGCATGGGTAGATAATGGATAGGTAATGTCGATAGATCATTCTGAATGAAGTAAAAAGCATTTCTATTAAGTAACGCCTAATAATCAGAAGTGTACTTTTTCGCTCAACTGCACAATTAAATTAAATTATCTAACAACTATTCGTGGTAGAACGCGTAGCTTGGTGTGCGGCTGAGTTTTACTGACACATATTTTACAGTCACTGCCTTTTATTACCATAACTTTTAATTTGTGATTTAATGAACCTTAGAGCAAAAATAACTTACATTTTAATTAACTATGTTTTATTTTAGATTAAAAAAAAAAGCGGCACTCCAAATTGAATGCGTTCTAAAAATACAGTATACCAAATTGTTGCGAACAAATAAGGTATTTTATTAACAGTTCTTATCTTGTACATATAATTAAAAATTGATGTAAAATATCTAACATATTTATTTATTTAGAGTCAACTAAAAGTATACATAAATAAATATAAAAGGGGGAAACATTTTTAAAAATGAATTAAATAAAATATGTATATCTGTGGGTATTCAAAATTACAAATTAATTAAAACTGATTCAACATTTGATGCTTGGATTGGAAAACCCCAGAAAAACCCAATCTGATAACTGATCAGAAACTAACTGTTTTAGTATGTTAATTTTAAAAATATATTGATATAAGAGTCAAAAAGCTGAGGATAGAAAGAGAGAGACAAGTAAGATGTAAAAAGAATGGAGAATAGTAAAGGATATAATAGAAATTAAAGAATAAAAAAAAAGAAATGTAGCTAGAAAGGAGGTTAATTGTTTTCACTAAGATATAGGAAAAGAGAAGATTTTAAAGAAGAAAGAGAAGATTCATTTGAGAACACGTTGTATAGATTGTTATAATTTACACATAAAACGTGGAAAAGAGTTGTGTAAAGCACAATCAGTTGTATTTGTAGAAAGGGACAATGGGATATAACTCGTAGTAAAACGACGAGGAATAGTAAAACTTAGATGACTTCAAAAGAAAGAAAAGTCTATATTACCAATAATCAATTTATATAGAAAAACAACACCAATAGTTTTTCTACGAATCATTAGTGAAGGAAGATTTAGAAAAAGAAGCCTACTCGAGTATGACGGAAGACGAAGACTGGGGTCCCAGTTTAGTCCACGTAAAGGAAACAGCACAAATTGCTTCTGAACGGACTCAGTTTGATCCTGGGTGGTACTATACTGTGGGCACCACACGCACGAATAGAATTCTAAGGTCGGCCGAACAAGAGAAATGTAGAGGATTTTTTTGGCAAAAGGATCATAAATCCAAGTACTCCTTTGGCTTCATGTGTGATAGTAGAGATATGCGAGTTGAAATTTAATTTGCAGTCAAATAAGACATCCGTGGACGTACTTTGCAATGGAATATTATTAACCGTATATTATTAATCGTAGGAGCCTAAATAGGGTCTAGCGCGACTAAATGCCAAAAACATACGTTTTGCACAATTAAGATACAACTGACAAATGAAACACCAGCGTTGCAAAGAACTCAAATCTTCTTGAAATAGTTTTGAGTGTGATCAGTGTATGAACAGATAGGCCTAATATCGTCTACATACATGAGGTACACTAGAAATTGACCTCAATAACACTTTTTGGGTTCTTCCTTTTAAAAATGAGGAGGGTGGGAAACCTATGCAGTCGATTTTATAAATGAGAAGATCATAATTGACACAGTCAAAAGCTTTACTAACATCCATGTTAATAACATCGGATTCACTTTTTGTTTTTTAAAAATGCTGCATTTACCAAGGTGGTAAGTTTTAGTAAATTGGTCACGGTACGGAACGACCCTGTACAAAGCCATGTTGGACAGAGCAATTCATTGATTTACAGCAATGCTATAAAGTAGAAACAAGAATCATTTCAAACAATTTAGGAATTGCAGATAGCTTTGCAATGCCTCTATAGTTTGAAATGTCACACTTGCTACCTTCCTTATGAAGTGGGCCAGACAAGAGCAGTACTCCTTAGGCACAGCTGAGAAAGAAGCTTTTAGAGAATTAATAGAAGAGGTTAAAGAGTTATACGATATGGTAGGAATGAAGACAAAGTTATAGGCAGGAATATTATATGAATAAGTTGGAAGGTTGGAAGGACATAGGTGAGTAAGTAGATTAGAATAATTTGGCGAATGGATCAACTGTAGTGGAATCGTTTTTAGCTTACTCTATCCCTAGAAAAAATAAGGTAAAATTGAACATTTACGTGTCTAATTAAAAAAATTGATAAACTGCTTAGGATCACGAAAAAACTGTATTTTACAACGAGCAAGATAATTCTCGTAACATACAGAATTTAGGAGGGCAAAGTTTGACTTAGCAACAGAGCCAGTTTTCTTGTAATTTTTAAAGTGTTTAGACTTAACATTTTTTAAGTACTACAAAAGTCTGCGAGAAAACCAAGAGGGCTGTGACAGATTAAACGACGGGATGCAATTAGGGATACAAACATCAAAGAGTGAGTTTAATGTGTCAAAAAAAATATACCAAGAGCAATGTCAATATCAGTGACTCTATTAACAAAATACCAGTTAGTTGCAAGATCTTTAAGTAATGACCCTTACGAAAACAACGACGTGATACTTGCTGACGAGGTGGTGTAAAAGGAACATGAAAAGAGATACAAATCTCAATAGACGGATGATGTGGATCTTCGGAGACAGTAAGTGGTGAAGATCTATAGACGCATGAGTTTGCATGGTCGCTAATAAAAATTAGGTCCACAATCCTATTCAAATTGTTTTTAATTGGATTCATCTGAAATATTGAAAACAGGAATATAATTTCACTGTCAGATATGGTAGGAGTTAAAAAAATCTCTGTTAAAGAGATAATGTCGAAAAGAAGGGAAAAACTACCCAAATAAAGATTTGTGAGCTTCGTTAAAAGGCTTCTAACATTCTGGTAATGAATGTACAAAGAAACGCGGCACGATCCTAGTTTTTTGATACAGCCTCGAATAGTAAAGAAGAACTAGGAGTTGGAAGATGGCACAGTTCGCCGTTTAGGCGTTAACTTATGTACAATCATATGAGGTGGCCAAAATTTTGGATCACATACGGTTGAGAACGAGTCATGTGGGACGCTTATCTTAAGACATGCTATTTCCCGAGGCAAAATTAAATTTTGTGACCGACACACTGGCAGATGATTTGCTAGCAATATAGGCCACAACTGCTTCGCATGTAGTATTTAAAGATAACCTAGATACAAATACTTGGTTACGTGGACCAACAACTGATAGAGTTGGTATTAAGGGCACATTAATGCCGGTACTTAAATTAGGCATAGTAGAGTCGCGGGAAGGTTTACGTTTTCGAGTACTCACTACTCGAGTAGACGGCTCTATAGAGGTAGAGACATAGGTGCGTCAACTGGAGATGGCGCTGGAGAAACATCAAGGTTCATGTTGCACGGAGATGGCGACAAAGATAACGTTGGTGAAACATCCAGACGACAGACAGTTGTCAGTGAAGTTGAGGGCGTCTGAGCAGACGAATTTACCAAAGATGGAACGTGAAAAAATTGAGCCGGACATTGAGGAGAGGAAAGTTAAATTGACTGAGCATTTACTTTAGTCAAAATCGCTAAGAAGTGGGGCGAGAAAATTAAAATTAAAATTAAAATTAAAAATGAAGACCATCGCAACATTTTTTGGGGTCGGCAATAATTTTATCAGAGTCTCGATCCGAAAGAACTGCACATTTGGCATGCATGATATTATCAAACAGCAATGAACAAAGGGCGGCTAAGCAGAATCATCCGCGCGTTTTATATTGCAAGTTTTTTTGCAGCACGACATTACTCCGACTGGGGTATGTGTTAAAAAATGCAACAACAAAACAAAAGGAGTGTAGAATAAAAACAAGTGTCACTCAAATTAAGTGCAAAACAAAAAATAAAAGCAAATCAAAACAACAACGAAACAACAACAACAACAAACGGTCAGAGCGCAGTCCACATTAAATCGGACGACACAATCAAAAGAAAAACAAACACCGACACAAACAATTGTAAGGGCGAGCGTCAAAATTGTTTGGCAAAATAATTGCACTAGAAATAAAAAAAATATAAAAATAAAAAGCTACGTAATTGCACAACAGATTTAATTATACACAACAGTTACCAACCTTTATTCAAAAATCACAAATATTAACTGCAAAAAAATAGTTAAATGGCGCAAAAAAATCACAAATATTTAAATTTGGTACAGAGGAATAAAAAAACGTACACAACGAGCTATCATATTGCATGGACAAGAAACTAACCAGCTTGTAGATTAAAATAGACTTAATAACAATTGTTTTACTCTTCGCCTAATTTTTAAGGTTATGCAGAAGTATGTAACAAGTAGAAGGAAGCATCTTCAACACCACAAAGTACACATATGTTCCTGGTATATCCATTTCACTGTGTCTATCGTGCGTCCGTATGCACCAATTCATTAACTTAGGTGCCCGAAATAGAAGCGAACCCCTGTAAAATGTGCGCAATGTTTAATAAACTTAATTTTGAATCGTTAGCTTTAAATTTTTGCACCCGTCTATATAATTTTTTCTTTATGTAACATGTCATGCAAATTTCAAAAATTCTAAAATATATAAATTAAAAATTTAAACAAAAAGGATATTAAATTGAAAAAGTATATAATAAGCAGAAGGTACCATCTCCGACCCGACATAAAGTATATATTTGGGGTTGACATTGTTATTCTGCAGCAGCAAAACCAATAAAAAGCCGAAACGTTAAGTACTCCTCATTTCAACGCCTCCAGAACGCACATAAGTAACTTGTAAGTAACGCGCTGCTAGCAATCCGATTGTAGTTTAGTTGCATGAAGTTTGGCTCTGGACACGTTAACCAGAGGAGGAAATCAATCGGTAAGAAAATTACCATGAGTTATGAACCTAAGTTCTGAGGGATTTTCTGAATGTGGAGTAAGAAGTCGAGAATTAATTATTACCTGTATTTGGCATACCAGCCTTTGCAGTTCGTCAAAATCGAGGGATGCACCAATCGAGCGGTGCAAATGATGCTTGGCTGTTTTGACTGCCGCTTCTCAAAGACCTGCTAAATTGATTTGGCTATGTTCGTCTGTCTGTCCGTCCGAGTGAACGCGCCGAACTAAGAGATATTATTATTTGGCTTCGCAACAAGATTTTCATTGGAAGTTCTAATTGCTTTATACCCACTCATAGTCATTGGTTCCTTGTCATTTGTCACTATTTTGCTTAAATTTCTTAAAATGTTCAGGTGTTTTAAGGTGATGCGTGGATCAAGCTTTAGAATTTGAAAGAAAGATCTGCATTCAGTACCCAAGTAACTACATATCTCTCTCTACATAAAGATCTTCCTGTTCATTCTTGATAGTATCAAAAATCTATATACTTTATTAGATATTAGATAGTATGTCTTTCTGCCTTTTGCTTTTATACATTAGCCATTTATTACCAAATTTTATGATTTTGAGGTCTAAAAAAGAAAAGCTTATTATTATATGCAAATTGAACTACATACCATGTAAAATGGACAATTTTCAGGAAAAAAGTTGCATTTGGCTATAGAGTATAACTCTAGATTAAAACCAGTCATTTTTATATCTCGAGATCAAGAAGACTTATTGTATTTTTGTTTGACTCTGGAGACTTAATTACTTGGATCTTTGAATAGAGTTAGGAGTACACATATCTATATAATAGATAAGGAGTTTCATATCAAAGCAGAAGCTTTAAGGGTTTTCAATGTTTTGTTTATGCTTTGTTAACAAAGAGTAAAAATAAGTTGCAAAGATCAGTTGATATGAATAAAAAATTAAGAAAAAACCTTATATGTTGCATATAAAATTGTACAACTGCAGCAGGAGGAATATAAGCGAGTGAAGATGGGGGATAAGCAATATCTACAGCTAAATAGGAAGCCCGAAGCGAGACTAATTGACATTACAACCTGCGGCTTTTACCGCTGCGCCTATAGTTGGTAGAGGGCTTAGCTATTACCCCGCCCATGATAGCTGCTGTAACGAGTGATGGAACCTTCCGGCAGACATTACATTTGCGTATCTTCTTTCTCTCTATGCAATTTTTCGGCAAGGCATGTGGACTGCCACTTTTTTCAATACTGCTGACTAAAAAAAAGTTAAATTAATTTATCCGAGAATTTGTCTTTTGTGGGTTTTCATGCAACTACGATTGGTGTCTCCCGCTGCCTAGGCTAATATCACTTGTCACTGCTTGGCTAACCGTGGCGAAGCTAGATTAGATTGTGCAGCCCAAATTTTCTTTATTACAGTCACGTGTGAGCTACACAAGCGGCTTGCGTAAACCTAGCCTGCAATGCCTACAAAGAGATTAAAGCGCCATAAACAGGAAACTGCTAACGCGGTTGAAAAATTCTGAAATCAACAGCTGACCACGACAATTATTATTGGACAACCGCCTGACCTCAATTTCGAACAGAAGTTCTTGCAAATGGGGTCGTCTTTCGAACATACAGTGTTGGGAAGCGTTGGCGGCACTCAAGGGGCATCTTGACGATTTTGCTATAGACGTACATTTCTTGATTCGCGCAGTTTTTGGCGATTTGTCGAGCTCGCTTTACAACAGCATCTTAGCATCAGCAACTGATTCAAACCGAAATGTTTATTTTTGGAAAAGTAATTTTTTGTAGAGCACATAAAGTTCGTAATAAATCGAAGCCCATCGCTCCAAATATTTCAAATTTTAATATCACACAAAGATGGGGTGTTTCGAATTGCTTACGAAGGCAAATTACGAAATATGAAAAATAAACGAAAAATATTTTGAACTGTTGTCATATTGAAAGAACCACTTCTATTTGTTCAATCCCAACTTATGTATGCTTGGAGTCAAGTTTATCCCAAACATTTTTTGTTTAATATACCATCAAAAAATAAAGTATTTCTTAAATTAGATCCTACAAAACTAGAATGTGATTATTAAATTTTAAATATGTTATTAAAAACTGGTATGTACGGGTTTTTGTTTTTCGCTCTACTAGTGTCTTAGATGCACACGTTCATATAGGCAGAATCACAGACAGACGGAAAAAGTTAGACTTTTGGTTTTCGAGGAACGTGTTTGGGAGGGTAATAGTGTTTCTAATTACAAATACCAACTACGAAAGGGTTCTATCAGCCTTTAAA
Source organism: Hirtodrosophila trivittata (assembly GCA_035045065.1). Lineage (NCBI taxonomy): Eukaryota > Metazoa > Arthropoda > Insecta > Diptera > Drosophilidae > Hirtodrosophila > Hirtodrosophila trivittata. The sequence continues at coordinate 141,145 of JAWNNK010000722.1, read as the reverse complement.
AGCATTAAAAACCCATGCTTCCTTTTGCTTAATTCGTTTTCGGCAAGACAAGTCGGGAACTTTACATTCATCATAGAGATAGCGCCTGCTATACAGGGAGGAACATATAAGCTTAAAGCCCCAGTAATTCTTTTGGTTTACGTGAACGATTAGATTTCATGCGGTCCACGTAAATCGTAGTAAACCATCTCTACCAGAAAATACTCGTGTAATTTTATTATCTAATAACTTCATATTCTGCTTCAAATGGAATTGAAATCTGAAGGAATTGATTAGTTTTTTCCAGCTGTACAAATTTCGCTGCACTTTTTCACCTTTTCTGTAACATAACCACAGCAGAACGAAGTTTTTCTGTATTAAAAAGATTAAAATCATTATTGACCGAATTAAAGGGTTTGACACTCAGTAATATTCATAATGAAATATATATAACCAAAAAATATGTCTGGCTTGAATTGATGCACATTTGTCAGATCATTAATAGATATAGATAGGATATAATCCATCTTGACAGACTGCAGAACCTTTTTCTTCTCGTTTTAAGTTGCAATTGGAATCTCAATCTTTGTTTACGATGTTAAATATGTTCAATATTCCTGATGCCAGCGCTTCTAAAATTCTTGGTACATTGCTTGCAAGTGCTGCCAATGGTCCAAGCGATTGATTGACAAATGAGATAGATCACCTTTCGGATTAGTTGTGAATGGGTGTTCAATTAGAAAGTGGGCTGGAAATAAGTATGTGATGTCTGTGTCTGGTGTATAGCATGATGGTCGCGAGTTCACTACCGCACTAATGTGAAGAATCAGAGTTTGCATTTGTTCGAAGGTTAACGTCGTGTTTCCAACAGCGCGACGAAGGTGCGGATTGACGGAACGCACCGATGATTCCCACTTTCCTTCCAAGTGTGGTGAATTTAAAGGTATGAAACTCCATATATTTCTATCGTTGGCCAACAATTAGGCTAAGGTGTGTTTATGTTCTTGCGAAGATATAAGTTCCTGGATCTCATCTACTGCCTGTTTGGCACCAACAAAATTTGTTCCGTTATCATTTAAGATCTGAGGAACGTAAATCGACCAAGCGATGCCAGAAATGTGTTTGTGCTGAGGTTGGTGGCTAATTCTAAGTGTATGGCTGATGTTACAAGGCATACAAACAAATTTTTGTAGCCCTTAGTTAGTCGTGGATTACGTCCTCTCCTTTCGTGTAAAACGTCCAGCGTAGTCAGAAGAGAAGTGCCTTTGTTATACGAATGCCTGGTAGATCGGTCATGAATTGGTGAGCTGTGTGATTTTTATGGCGAAAACATCTTATGCCATTGTGGACAAGATTTCTTATAAGATTACGCGGACATAATGACAAAGAGTGCAGAAACGCCTGGGTGAAGGTTTGATGCATGTTCATGTTGCATACTTGTTTCATACATGTGCGATTTTTGACAGAAGCTGTTTATTAAGAATTGCTAAGCCGTGCTAGAGAACAAACTACTTCGGAACCGCTCTCAGCTGCTCAAGCTCTCACCGACCAACTCGTAGGAGGCCATTCTTGCATACAATCGGTCAGAGCTTGAGCAGCTGAGAGCGGTTCCGAAGTAGTTTGTTCTCTAGCACTAGATTTCGATCCTTCTTGAAACATTCTTGAGCCGTTATAGGTAAAGAATGCGAGCAGCCTACATCTTCTCAAATGTCAGCATTTTGCTACTTACCAACATAACTGATTTAAGGGCCCTGGTCCTTTGACGTAATCCACAATGCGAACTAGTTTTGACTAGGACGAGACGCGCTGCGCAGTGTTTCGACTTTCAACTCTTATTCTATGCATTTTCTTCTGAATACTCTCTTTTTGTTCAATCAAACTTATCTTTTTCTATCACCTTTAGTGATAGCTAGTAACACTAAAACATATTGTCCTGATTAGGTTTTTCTCGGTTTTCCCACAGTTCGAAATTGAACAGTTCTGCAGCGAGCATACCTCGGGTGGCGCATTATGCGGGGTTTTCCTTAGTTTTTACATGATGCCATACATTACTTGGTATAGCATCGATAATTTCTGACGTTTTATTTGCAACAAATGTTTTTAGCTTCGATTCTTGTTGTCAAAGCAAAGCGCCGCATTGCATGGATGATTTCAGCTTTCCGAACAGAAAATAATTATATGGTGCCAAATCAGGCGAATACGGCGAGTGGTTGACGGTGAAAATGCGATTTTATGCCAACTTCCTTTTTCGCGATATTCTGGTCGAATACGACGGAGAAAACGCCTCATAGCACCAAGATAAATTTGCCCATTAATTGTTTGGCCCGGTGGAACGAACTCTTGGCGAATGCCCTTCGAATCGTAGAAACAAATTAACATTATCTTCACTTTTGACTTTTGCAAAGTGATTTTTTGGGTTTTGGCGCGCGGCTTCTATTCGGCATTTTGACGTTTGGTTTCAGGGTCGTATTGAAACACCATGTTTCGTCACCAGTAACAATGTTAAAAACGAAGTTTTTATCCTTATTGGCTTCTTTAATGATGTCTTTTGAATGTTGAATCCAAAGTGCCTTTTCCTTGTCTTTCAATTGATGCTTAGCAAATTGTGCACATACTTTCCTGAAACCTAAATGATCGACCAAATGCAATAGATTGAGTCTTTGAAAAATCCCAATTCCGATTCCCTGAGCTGCAATGACTATTTCGGCTTAATTTTTGATTTCGTATACCATTCGTAAATATTGGTACGAGATGCACAATTATTCGAATAAACTTTTTTTTCATCAATTAGTGATTTTCGGTAAAAGTCTTACCAAGCTTAAAACAAAACTTAATGTTGGCTCTGTGTTCAGTACTAATGCACCGATGACAAAAACATACTGTCACATTAGACTTTAACTCCACTTCCACTGTTCCAAAGGTCATGAAATTTTGGAAGGAATGTCAATGAAAAATAAATGTTTCCAACGCAGGTCCTCAAAAAGAGGTGGCGCCACCAAAAAATGCCCTGGAAAAAATGTTCGGGAACTTGTAGTTAGTTGAAGTGAGTTTTCCGGCAGAAATGTGTGATGAGTTGGAGACCCATTTGCCAAGCTCCATGCCTGCACGTTCTATTAGCTGAATTATTTGTGCTTGCGAATAAGCTCCTCCTCTGTGTATGCTCCCGTAAATTCGTCAGTCATGTATGAGCTGCAGTGGGAAACTCGAGTTGATACTCGTAAGCTAAACGGAAAAACGAACTTAAACATTCTGAAGCGTATGCAAATTGAGAATAAGTTTCGCAGAATACTGGCTCCAATGTGCAGCACGTTGGTCAAGTCCATTTCACTAGTATCTTTAAACGAGCGTCAAAAACCATCCTTAATTTTTGCGTGATTACTGGATGATATGGCAAATAAAACTCGACACTGTGAACCTTTTTGAAGTCTTGAGTGTGAGTCTTCATAAACTGTTACTGTTACGTCCCCTGGTTCCCGATGAAATTCCTGGTTGCCATCCTCCTCCTCCCAAAAGCGTCAAAGCGATGCATTAATATCAATAGCCATGTGCATTGTTGTGTTAGTTGTTATGAGCTGCTAGTCGTAATAGAAGTTATGACCCATCCAAAAATGTTGGAAATAGCGTTGACTCACGTGACAGCAAACATGTCAGGCCAAGTGCCTGTATTCTGAATCACTGTCTAAGAGCACCCAACAGATAGTGTGCGATCCTTTTGCGTTTGGAACGAACACTAGAACTGTTCGCAATGCGCTTTTCCGAAGCTCTTGTGGCTGTGTAGCAGTTGATGATCTGTTGTACGAAGGTTCAGCTCTTGAAGTGGCATGCGAACGTGTGATGTGGCTGATGGTTACTGTAGCCTCTTCGGGAGCGCTGAGGATTCGCTGCTCGTCAACTCCTGGCTGCGCCTAGGTTGCAGTGACTGCGAAGTAGAATGTGCTATATGTAGTAGAGAGTGGTAATGAGTATGGCAAAATTTGCATGTGAATTTTTATTCACACTTTTGTGAGACATGCCCAAGCTTGAGGCAGTTATAGCACAAGGACTTAGCTTTAACGAATGTGCGTCTTTGAATTTTCGATTGATAATTCAGTAAACTTCGGACAAATGTAGATTTTGTGTTCCATGGAGCTACATTTTACACAAGCACCTTCTTCCAGCGATCGCTTGGCTCAGAAATTAATTGCTCGTGACTGGCCAAGTCAGTGATCACATATTCTGCAGTTTATAACATAACATAACAAGGATATATATTGATTCAAAAGCATATAATCTAAAGACAAACAATAAAAAAAAAAATGTCTTTCCTCGATTGTTATGGTAAGACACGAAAGTGTTAAATATATATTATTTATAGCTGCAGTGATGCAGTTACATGTACATATGTTACGAGTATATATTGGAAAGTTTGTTTATTTTGAACTCTTTATTAACACAAGGTCAAAATTTACGCACCGAATAAGGTATTTATCATTCACTTCTATTGAGAGACAGCTGAGATAAAACAGTTTAAGATTAAGATTACCTATAGAATATTAGATAGTCCAAAATTTTTTTAAAGTCATTACTTAAGATGCATTCTTCTTCAGAAACTTTGTATTGCATACACGAGCAAATCAAAGTGCAAATGTCGCTGAAAAAACAAAAAAAAAATTGTAAAGAAATTGGTCTAATTAATTATTATTATTATTAATTATTAAAAATAATTTTTACGTTTATTTTTCAGAACATACCAGGATGGATACATGAGCTCTTTAGAGAACAAATAGAACAAATAGATTTACAAAGCTCCGATGATGATGATTCAGTTCAATTGGTTCCAAATTCAGTTGACATATTCGATAATGATAGTGTTTCGGATAAAGAAAACATCAATGGAGACTCCAATTCAACAAATGACATAATAACCGGATATAAAGAGTTAGAGAGAACACCTTTAAAAACTCAAGAAGAAATAAACAGCAATCTGGTCGTTTATGTGAAGAAACTTTCGACATCTTATGTGGATCAACTGTTACGCAATTCATGTGAAGTCCCTAATAAAGGTGCTACAGTATTGAATGTGGTGTTAGTTGAATCTAATATTCAAAATTCAGCTGAAAAAATAAATTCACAATCCAATACAAAGGATAAAGAGGAACGCTATTGTAATCTGTATAACATCGACACAGAAATGACTGAACGAAATACACGAGCTTGTATTATTTGTAAATGCAAACCACTTAACCTCACAAATCATTTTGTTAACAAACATAAAACGGAATCCTATGTTTCCCGACTATGCCAAGAAACATTATCTCGATTGCGCAGTAACATTCCATTCGCGTTAGTTGTAGACCCAATAAATGTTGCTACTAAACATTTCAAAACAATGAAATTCAAGGTAGTTTGTTCTTTTTGCGAAGTCGTTGTAGTTGATAACTTTATAAACTTCTACAACCATTTTTCATTTCACACCGGTGAATATGCTTTTTACTGTAACTATTGTAAATTAAGAAAACCTTACCTTGAGGACATATTTCAACATCAAAAGCGCTCCAAAAATTGTATTGACACCGGTATATCAACAGCTTATTTGTACAGCGCTGATCACACGGCTATTCATATTTATCGATGTCGTTTATGTAATTTTGTACAACTTAATGCAGCCAACATAGAAAAACATTTAATTGATCATCATCACACTTTCAATAGAGAAACCAATATTCACAAACTTGTTATTGCTGCAGTTGAATTAGCAGATCACATTAAATAATAATTGAAATAAAAGAAAACTATTAAAACTAAGAAAATTTAATATTTTTATTGTTGTCTTTTATTTTAAATATCATTATTCCATTATTTCTCAGATAGATAAAAATTTAAATTTACATTAATTCGTTTCCAATTAAATTTTAGGGTAACACTACATACAAGCCAGATTGTCAAATTAAATTAGATGCACTAATACTGTATTTACACTAATGCCGTTAAGCAAAAGTCATTAGATTAATGGCGCACCTGATCACACTGTCTGAAAAAATCAGTGCAGTGTCAAAATCAGATATTGTTTGTTTTCATTTTAATATTAAAGTAAAATTGAAAAAACAAAACTCAGTCCATTCGTAAAAAGTATGGCAAATTACAACAACTCACATAATAATCAGATCATGAGAAACAAAAACTAATAATAATCTTGCACAAATATATTAAATTTAGCAGTTATACTAACTTAGTGCTCATTTTTCGCTTATTTTTGTTTAACAGTTAATTGGGCATGTGTATGTGCCCATATTCAAATATTGATTGCAATTATCATATATTTTTTCGATTATTCGCAAGGGTTGCCATATTTTTATTCAATAGTTTGGCCATTATCTTCGCCGGTATCTTACTGACCTGGATAAGGGCCCTTAAGTTTGAATTTAGCTTCAAATGGTACTGAGCTTTTATATGGTACTGAGCTGCTACTGACCTCTCACGGACTTTTTTTTTGCTAATGTCTCCTTACCGGCGGCAGTGTAAATTAGTATAAGCTACACAAACTATCAATCGCACTTTCACTGTCGCTCCTATCCCCACTCTTTCTGTTGGCCGACTTGATTATCGATTACTATCGATAACTTCACATGCACATGCCGGTGTTAGCACATGGTGCCTTTTCGTGTTTATCAAATTTTTACGTCAACACGCTTCAAAACAGCGCATCAGGAAATAATAGTCTTTGTTAGCATTTAAGTAATAATTAATAAAAAATGTAATAAGTAATCTGATCTATTGAAGCCTTGTCAAATAAGGTATCTAATGCTGCAGCAAGCGCGCTACAAAAACCCCTAGGTAAAATCATACTTGGCTCTTACATAGCACCACAGCTTACAACAGCTACTGCTGTTTGTCCTTAGCATGATAACGACAGATCAGATTGCGATCCTTTAATTCATAATACGAGCTCCCGAGTTTACGCTTTGACCCTCATAAAAGATGGTCCTAGCTGGGCACTAAACACTGTCTGTTTTGGCGAAAATTCCTACGGTACACATCCTGCTCTAGTGCATAAGAAGCTTCATTTGATAGCGTATCTTATTGGCGTTTTTCTCAGTCTGCTTTCTCATTACGCCACATGCTTTTACTCGAATTAGTTAAACGAATTTTCTCGTGAAAAAGTAGTCGACATATCTTCTTGTAAGCCTTAAGCCCGCAGCAAATAATAAGTAGATAAGTTAAGTAGTGTCTAAAAAGTGCTAAACGAATACAATTTCATAGGGCGTACTTTTGATTCGTAAATGAATGGATGATCTTAGATCACAAGAGATAAGATGGTTATCCCAATCTTTCTAAACGGGCCTGATAAACGACCGAATAGGAAAAATGATAGAATGATTAACACGTTTACACATACTGGCGTGGGGTGAATGTCAAGCTGTCTGAGCGTGCGAAACTTTCTATTCGGTTATAATTGGAAACCATTATTTAACAGAATAGTTTTACGCACACCAAACCTATAGGAAAGTTCTTATTGGATGTATTTAATATCTACACCTGCATTCAATTTCCTAACTAATTTTATATATAATACTATAAATATATATAATTTATGTAATATTTAACATCAGTGACCAATTAGGCTTATAATAGTATCTGTGAATCCTATCTAAATATCCTCATGTAAAGGCAATGTATGCGAGTGGTTAGCATCTCGGGTACAAGATCCCAAGCTTTCAAGTAAACGTGTCATGCAATATACTTTAACGTCAACTACTTTTAGTCGATCTTCTTGGATACAAACTGTATAGGATACTTATCCCCTTCTTCCGTTTCCTGGACAAGAACACACTCACTCTTTTCTTATTGTCGTCACAATTTATGTAAAAAGGTTTATTAAAGTCTGGACTGTGAAGTACTGGAGCCACTCACAATATTTTTGTAAAAATCTCAAACGCTTGATTTCTTTTTAGAGTCATAAAAACCTTCGGCTTCGCCAACACACGAAAATAGGCAACTATTAAAGAGGCACCAACTGCTAAGAAATTGTTGATGAATTTTCGATACCAGCCCGCCATGCCTAAAAATCTTTTGATGGCATTACGGGTATGGGCCGGAAATTTGACCATAGCCGAAATTTTATCAGGATTTGTTTAAATCAGACCCTCACCAACAATATGACGATAATACTTTACCGAACATACGTAAAATTAATTAATGTACAGTGCTTCCATTATGTCGCTTATAACTACATTAAACCCATTTAAATGGAACTGAAAACTATGTAACACTTCCAATAAGTCATCAAGATGTATATATAAAAATTGAATTTGTTAGTACCGCGGGAATTAGCTTATTAACCTATTAACCGAGCTATTGTCTGTGGGGCATTTGTAAGCCTAAAAGACAAAATTTTATAATGTGGTTTACCAGGAATGGTAAATGCCGAGGCCGAATCTAAGCAGATCTACCAATACGCATCTTTGAGATCCAGACTCGATTAAAGTTTCGGTAAACAACTCACAATACCGTCAATTTGCGGATATAGATATTTGCGATTGAATAGGTTAATTTCCCTATTGCCAATACACCACTGATCTTTCCTTGGGTTTTCAACCAGCAGTACAGGAAAGCACCAAGCGTTGTCAGATTTTTCAATCACGCCCAATTGTGGCATCCTATAAATTTGATGGCACCGAAAAGTGACGTAATTTAAATACCATCACATCTTCTACTTTTATCGCATGTAATATATAGTAGCCGTTTTACCTAAACCAGAGATAGCAAAGGATGGAAACTGCTTAATAAGACCTTGCAGCTTTGTACGGTGAGGTTATGTTATCTCCTGAAGTCCTGTTGACAGCTCAGAAACCTGCAATACTGGCTGCAAGAGACAAAATAGAGCCGAAAACGCGATCCCCAGGTACAATTTTATCGTCAATTGCTTTACAAAGCAATTGGCTTTGTAATTTCTGTTAGATATACGCCCACCTATAAAGGTCATAGCAGCGCCCGTATCTATGACCATCCAACACCACTCTTCCAGCATACTCACATCCGCATGAGGCTTTTTATTAGCCATTTTTTGAGGAATGGCATTGATAGCTTTTGAATGCCAGAAAGATAGTTACTAGAAATCCAGGGAAATACTTAACTTCTGATTAAGAGCAGAAGTTTGATCAAAAATTAAAAATACTTGTCTCTTCGGATTTCCCCGATCTGAAGCGGACCATCTCTTCGGATGTTGAGGTGAGGCGTTGAGTAGGAAATGAATGCCGAGACATTGTACACGCCTTTGCTTTTTTTTGAGCTCTGAAGGCATCTTCTACTCAAAGCGCACAAATGACCCACGGTTTTAATCTTGATATTTAAATTCTCATTACGTATCGCCGGCTATAAATTTCTCCGTAACATCTCCACCACTGCATTTTCAGGGTCATAAAAGGTGTTAAAAGTTTCTCTCGCATGATGCATAGAATCCCAAAAAGGCTTCTTATATTTATATTTCCGTTCGGGTACCCCGGAATTGCTTATGCAACGCTGTGCAAAAGAGATCTCAGTGTCCCTCACTTATTTGTGTAACCGCCAAAAGAGCAAACTGGCATTGCTGCAGAACACTCAAAAATACTCTCCAGTGTTTGATGTCAATGCTTCAACCCTTCATATGACTATTGTCGACATTTAGTCCGTCTGAGCACCCACTGAAGGAAATCATCAAACTGTTTATTGCTTGACCGACTTTGTCGGATCGGCGCTACAGATCCGAGGCTGGCATCCTTCGAAGAGACTCAGGAGCTAGCAAATGAAATTTCTGAATTCCCTTTCATCCCAGAGTTGATCATCTTGCCCAAAACAAAACACAAAACAAAGTCTAATAGATTGATTGAATAATCTTGTAATATTGAAATCAGCTAATATTTGCCGACATCGGACTTTCTTTCCTAGTTGAATGCTTTAAAATCTAACTGATGTAATCACCTGTTCGAAAAGTACTGTTATATTTGAAACACGTTAAAATGTAAATCATGAAAATTAATATTAAATATAATTAATTGATAATAAGTCATCAAATATTTTGATTTCACGCATGATCAATGAACCCCTAATTTATTTTCAGATTTTCTGTTGACTTAAGCAGACGATACCAGGGAATTGTTTTAATAGTCAAGAACGAACCATGAACCTAAGTTTACGGTGTTTTTATAAATTTATGTGCGCCCTATTATCTTTGTCGGTGACTAGTCAATGACTTTGAAGCAAGCTTCAACTGTTATCCCATGCACCTTAAATTAATTTCTTCTGACAGTGACTTTTTGGAGAAGATTCCAGCTTAGCTCTTTAAGGCAACCGTTTTCCTTCGGTTTCTTTAAAATGTAACCGTACTGCATATCCAAGCGCTTGCGTTTCAACAGCTGAGTTCTGATGAAGTACTCACTAAGGATAAAATGAAGGGCTAAGTTAGACAACAACGTAGTTCAAGATTTAAGTCCATTTCTGAGATTCCGTAAATAATGATAGTTATTCCATTTACAGCATACAAAGTAAGATAACTTTGCTTGACATTCTGTGCGAGGAATACCAGATACAACAGATCCGAAATCTGATGTGAAATCTATAATCTGTGATGTAAAGGTCGCCGTTGTTAGTGGCGCTGTTGCCGCCCAGCGTTGCCGACGGGCAGCCTTAAATTTTACCGTCAATTGCTTTACAAAGCAATTGGCTTTGTAATTTCTGTTAGATATACGCCCACCTATAAAGGTCATAGCAGCGCCCGTATCTATGACCATCGAACACCACTCTTCCAGCATACTCACATCCGCATGAGGCTTTTTATTACCCATTTTTTGAGGAATGGCATTGATAGCTTTTGAATGCCAGAAAGATAGTTACTAGAAATCCAGGGAAATACTTAACTTCTGATTAAGAGCAGAAGTTTGATCAAAAATTAAAAATGCTTGTCTCTTCGGATTTCCCCGATCTGAAGCGGACCATCTCTTCGGATGTTGAGGTGAGGCGTTGAGTAGGAAATGAATGCCGAGACATTGTACACGCCTTTGCTTTTTTTTGAGCTCTGAAGGCATCTTCTACTCTAAGCGCACAAATGACCCACGGTTTTAATCTTGATATTTAAATTCTCATAACGTATCGCCGGCTATAAATTTCTCCGTAACATCTCCACCACTGCATTTTCAGGGTCATAAAAGGTGTTAAAAGTTTCTCTCGCATGATGCATAGGATCCCAAAAAGGCTTCTTATATTTATATTTCCGTTCGGGTACCCCGGAATTGCTTATGCAACGCTGTGCAAAAGAGATCTCAGTGTCCCTCACTTATTTGTGTAATCGCCAAAAGAGCAAACTGGCATTGCTGCAGAACACTCAAAAATACTCTCCAGTGTTTGATGTCAATGCTTCAACCCTTCATATGACTATTGTCGACATTTAGTCCGTCTGAGCACCCACTGAAGGAAATCATCCAACTGTTTATTGCTTGACCGACTTTGTCGGATCGGCGCTACAGATCCGAGACTGGCATCCTTCGAAGAGACTCAGGAGCTAGCAAATGAAATTTTTGAATTCCCTTTCATCCCAGAGTTGATCATCTTGCCCAAAACAAAACACAAAACAAAGTCTAATAGATTGATTGAACAATCTTGTAATATTGAAATCAGCTAATATTTGCCGACGTCGGACTTTCTTTCCTAGTTGAATGCTTTAAAATCTAACTGATGTAATCACCTGTTCGAAAAGTACTGTTATATTTGAAACACGTTAAAATGTAAATCATGAAAATTAATATTAAATATAATTAATTGATAATAAGTCATCAAATATTTTGATTTCACGCATGATCAATGAACCCCTAATTTATTTTCAGATTCTCTGTTGACTTAAGCAGACGATACCAGGGATTTGTTTTAATAGTCAAGAACGAACCATGAACCTAAGTTTACGGTGTTTTTATAAATTTATGTGCGCCCTATTATCTTTGTCGGTGACTAGTCAATGACTTTGAAGCAAGCTTCAACTGTTATCCCATGCACCTTAAATTAATTTCTTCTGACAGTGACTTTTTGGAGAAGATTCCAGCTTAGCTCTTTAAGGCAACCGTTTTCCTTCGGTTTCTTTAAAATGTAACCGTACTGCATATCCAAGCGCTTGCGTTTCAACAGCTGAGTTCTGATGAAGTACTCACTAAGGATAAAATGAAGGGCTAAGTTAGACAACAACGTAGTTCAAGATTTAAGTCCATTTCTGAGATTCCGTAAATAATGATAGTTATTCCATTTACAGCATACAAAGTAAGATAACTTTGCTTGACATTCTGTGCGAGGAATACCAGATACAACAGATCCGAAATCTGATGTGAAATCTATAATCTGTGATGTAAAGGTCGCCGTTGTTAGTGGCGCTGTTGCCGCCCAGCGTTGCCGACGGGCAGCCTTAAATTTTTTTTTAAATACTTGGTTGTGCAGCATTTGAGCCAATGGCAAGTGAAGTGCTTGTCCAGTGTTTCGTGCATCTTGTCTGCTAGTTTTGCAACTTTTTTCGCCAAGATTGGGCAGATGTTATGAGAAAAATAAGGATTGAATTATAGGCTTGCTGTTGGATTCCGAGGATTCCCAGACTTCGTATTTTTGACCCTTTCAATTTCCAGATTACTTTTGAAAATGTTATATTATACAATTAATATTAAACTTTTATCTGTTATAATTTATATGTAAAATAAATAAAATCAGTCTAGTGTGAATTGCCAAACCGTACGCACGTACGTTTGCATCGCTGCAGTGTTCCGAATCGCACATTAGTAAAAGAAACAAGCAAAATAAAGAGAACGTCACGCAGAGCCGGCGCCGCTATGTCCCCGAAACTGATAAGAAAAGGGCCAAAAATTGACTTTGGTCAGTGGCAGAGCAAGAACCACTATTATTCACCGCTACAAGCACTAGATGATCAAGCAGACAACGACGACAATAGTGTAGAAATTGTTGTTAATAAGACCAAAGTACCCCTTATCATTGTTTAAGTGAAAATGATTTTACTCAAGTCTGCGGCCACCTATAAAGAGGTAAACATAAGTTCGTCTCGTTTGTAACTAAGAACAGTAAGCCGTACAAAGCTGTGCTCACAGGCCTCGATGATATTAATGCAGAGGTTGTAAAGAGCCAACTTATCAGCATGGATCTCCAATGCATCGACGTCAAACTTATACAAAGGAAAAGACCAAAGAACTTTGTCCACACGTTGTATGTGGTATATTTCGATAATAAGGCGATCAGTCTGAACGAGCTGAAGAAAAATTACGCCGTCATTGACCATATCAGAGTCAAATGGGAATACAAAAAACGAAAGAAGAATCTCAGGCTTATTCCAATGTGCAGTTAAGGCGTATTGCATGAAATGCGCTGGAAACCATATGACAGTCGATTGTGAAGATGGCCTACTTATCAAGTGTGCCAACTGTCACGGCGCTCACAAAGCAAACTCAGTGGAGTGTCCAGGCAGAACAAACTACATCAGCTTGCGCAAAAAAGGCAAACCCAAAACAAGTATGGCTAGGAATTCCTCACAGGCGTCACTATTGAATTGCTTTACAACCTTCTCTAACCTCAATACGGGCATACGGCAAAACCAACGAAGCCGATTTGAGGTTATAGCCTCACTTGCATTTAAGTTTCTTTCTTAATGTCTGACAATCTAAAAATCATAGCGTGGAATGCCAGAGGCATTCACAACAAAAAAGAAGAATTCCGTCATTTTATGTCCAATAAAAATATAGACAATTGCCTGGTATCAGAAACCTGGTTAGATAGCGCCACTTCAATCAATATATGCAACTATAAATGCTATAGAAATGACCGATTGTACAACAGAGGGGGAAGGAGTAGCAATATTCATTAAAAAAAATATTCGCCACTCCCTGCTACCTTTCCCCAAGACAAACATTATTGAAATTATCAGCGTAAATATTTTTAATAGAGATGGTACACAAACATCTATGTACTCCTGCTATTTCCCTGGAGGTCGAGCAATTTCCAGAAGTAAACAGCTGTTTCATGCCGATATCCACAAGCTCACTAGTTCGAATGAAAGTTACATTCTAGGAGGTGACTTTAATTGCCGCCATCAATCGTGGGCTGTCTCAGAGCCAACACCTGGGTCAACCTGCTTAAGACCAAAGCTGACTGTGATAATTTTTACCTATTCATATCCTCCAGAGAGCACTTATATTCCTGCAGGTAGACTTGGCAGACCCTCGATCTTAGATTTATTTCTAACAAACCGCCAAACAAACAAACACTCAGTTCAGACCACCTACCAGTGCTCCTAGAAGTCACTGATGAACCGGACCTATATAATGACTTCCTTCGCTATGACACAAAAAGAGAAAATTGAGCAAGATTGTCCCTCATTTTCAAAGAATCGCTTCCTGATATAGAGCCCAGGTCCATATGCCACCCAGCTGACATTGACAACATGATTGATAGATTCAGTGAGGTTGCCATGCACCTAAAGATTTAAGCATACCTAAAAAACGCATGATTCACCCCAAAACCACTTCCACAGAACATATTAAAACTAATTAAAAAAGCTAATTAAGAAAGCTGAGGCCCTTTCTCAATCATTTAGTCTAAATAAAAGCCTAACAGCAGGCCTTAGTGACACACCAGCCAAGGATGCCGTTGAAGCGTCAATCTAATGTATGGATTTAGCCCTCAAAATGACTATCTAGTTAAACAGTTGCTTAAAAAGAAAAAGGCCAAGAAGGCTCCTGGGATCGACGATATTGACAATTTGTGCCTGAAAGCACTTCATCTGAAAGAAGTAAGTTTTCTTACCTGCTTAGTCAATAAATGTTTAGGTTAAGGTTATCGCCATTCCGAAACAAAATAAACCTGCTGATTTGTCCTCCTCATATAGGCCTATTAATCTTCTGTCGTCAGTTAGCAAAATCCTGAAAAAAGTAATTAAGGACAAGCTTATACAATTTTTTGATTTGAACAGGATTCTACCACGTGAATGATTTGGGTATCGTAGAGAGCACAAAACCGTGCATCCCCTTATCAGAATTAAAAAGATTATCAAGAGCAATTTTTCCAATTCAAAGTCGACTGGCATGATATTGGTAGACATAAAAACCGCCTATGACTCTGTATGCTACGAAGGCTTAGTTGATAAAATGTTATGCTTTAATTTCCCTCCAGCGATTGTAAAGACACTGCTATCCTGTGCCCCGGTTCACTTTTTGCAGATATAACCAGAACCCTTCAGCAAGCATACAAATGTGTAGACGAGTATTTTTACAAGTGGAAAATTTTGGTTTGCCCAGAAAAGGTAAAGGCTCAATTTTTCACTCGTAAACGCAAAGATATCTATGTCCCAACAACCGAAATCAGATTAGGAGAGGAATATGTAAAATGGGAACCAAATGTTAAATATTTGGGCATCACCTTGGACAAGAAACTTACTTTTAGGGACCATATAAACGTCAACAACAAAAAACTGAAAGCTCTGGTTCGCTCTCTGTTTCCATTCTTAAACAGAAACTCTAGATTAAAGCTTGAAAACAAAATGTTCCTGTTCAGGTCAATCTTCCAAGCTGTATCGTTTTACGGTGCACCGGTATGGTCTGACATAGCCAAATCTCATTTAAACTAGCTGCAGATCAGCCAAAACAAAATCTTAAAGCTCATCTTTAACTTTCCTCGGCATCACTCTACGATTGATCTATATTGTCGAGCCAAAATTAAAATGGAAGATACTAAGTTAGCGCGACTATCGCATAATTTTTTCTCCAAGTGTCAAGACACAATCCGCCCTCATTTAAATGACTTGGCCTAGCCACGTAGTTGTAAGTTTATCTTTTAAGTTATCACTGGGTTTTTACTATGTATTTTCTCCCCAATTAATAAGTCAGTTATCGCATCATATCATTATCTTTAACATATAAATATCTAAGCAGAAAAGGAGTCTATGAAGCCTATACGCTTAATACTAGTCTTAGTCAAATCACAATACCTTGTAAATATTATTATGAGTGAAATAAATGAAATGAAATGAAATAAATAAAATAAAATAAAATAAACTAGCTAAATACCTTTCATATGATGCATCACATGTCTTTAAAGGACCAATATTAAGGGGAGACACCAGCCTTCCTCTGACCCACCAGACTGCACTATTATTATTATTATTATATTCCTAGAATTAATAGTAAAAATTTTAATAAAAGTTGCATCCAAGAAAAGTATTTAAAAATACAATAACTAATAAAAACTAATTTAAGCAAATAAATATTATTATTGATTTATGAGTTTATTTTGAGAAATAATATTTTTTTATTGATTCTGATAACAAATTGCACGTCAAGTCAGGAAGTACCAACTTTAGGGCAGAAAATGCTCTTTGTACCGAAACTTGAGAAACAGCCTGCTCATTATATCTTCATAAGACTAATTTGTTTAGGATAGTATCCGTTAATTTCGGTAATAGTCAACTGTAATTCAAGATCATCGTCGTCATCTGATAGCTTATTTTCAATTGAATTCAGGAGTTTAAAAGTAAACAAGTGAATGACATGTATTGTCTATGTCATTTGATAAAAGAGTTTCTTCATGTGTCTCTAAACATTTGGCAACATCGTTAAGAGTGTTCCCCATAGTACTACACACAACTTTGCTTGAAGCCAAGGTAAATACGGTTGTATTTATCTGTGCTCGTGGTATATTTTGTTTATTTTTTTATTTGTGCTAAAATAATTAATTTTTTTCCCTATAAAACTATTTTATTTAGTGCGATACATCGTCCGCCTATTTGCGCTATTATTTCAAGTGCTTAACGTAGATTTTAATTCTTTTAATAATAATATTTTTCTCATGTTTGTTTGTTTTTGCTGTTCTGTTTTAGCGTCAGTGCATTCTCGCGCAGACGTTGTTGTTAAATCTCTCTAAATCCTTCTAGTACTTCATCTGCATCTTCTAGTCAGGTAGCAAAAAACTAACTTTTTCTATAGCTTATAAGCTTAATGTAGATAGTATTTCTCTTTAAGCTAACATTATTATCTTTACATTATTAACTTTACCTGGCTAAAGCCCGAAATTTCAGATTTTTCGGTGTTCTGCAATAAATACACACTTTTTAGATGCGATCGTTTGTCGCGTATAGGAGGTGGTGTCCTTATTGCTGTAGACTCTGATCTTTTGTCAGAACCTATTTTTTCTCCTTGCCTAGCAAACATTGAATTTATTGCCGTTAAAATTATACGAATGTATTGATTACCTCTTTGTATTTGGTGACTCTAATTTGCCGGATGTGGTATGGTCTGATTCTCCAAGTGTTTTGATGCCATCCACATCTCACGAATTTATCAATTCGCTTGAAGAGAGATGTCTCTCTCTCAAATTAATCCGGTTCGAAACTGTAATGGTCGTCTACTTGACCTGATTTTTGCATCGCATCATTTTTCTAGTACTATAGTACAAACTCATCCTTTAGTTGTCCCCGAAGACCCCTATCATCCTACTTTAGACTTAGTTTTTGAACTACCTACATGTGAGCCTATTTGTTCTATTAACCCGGTCGTTAAAACACGCTGTTTTCGTAAAACAGATTTTATAAAACTTAATTCATTAATTTTAGAAACAAACTGGTCGCAACTGTACTCTTGTACTGATATTAACAGTGCTACTTAAATTTTTTATAGTATTATAAAATCACTTTTTGACGAATGTGTTCCAGATGAGCTTCCCAGAAGACCTAATAGACCTCCTTGGTTCTCTAACCAGGATGTGTACTTAGGTACTGTGCTGATTCTCTATGTAAGCCCTTGCTTAAATTAATTGAATTGTCTGTTAACTCGTGCTCTTTCTCAACCATTTGAAAGGAATCATTTATAATTCCTCTTCACAAACATGGTTCAAAGTCTGATGTTAAAAACTATAGGGCTATTTCCAAATTATCCGCGATGATAACATCTCAACTACAACACTTATGTAGGTCTATCATTTCACCCTGCCAACATCGTTTTGTGAAGCCGAAATCTACTACCACTAACTAACTTGAGCTTACCTCCCTTGTTATAAAGATTTCATCAGATTTCAGCATGGCTTACGATTCCGTTAGCCACTATCTCTTGCTTAAAAAACTTAGTACTATTGGATTTCCACACAGCCTTCTTATATGGATTTCCAAATATATTTATTGTAGCACCCAAAAAATTATTTTTAAAACCTCACTGTCTAAGCCTGTCTTTGTTACCTCTGGTGTACCCCAGGGTAGCCACCTTGGTCCTTTACTTTTTAATTTATTTATTAACGATCTCCCGTCTATTTTTCTTCACTCCTATGTACTAATGTACGCCGATGATGTGAAGCTGTGCTTATCATATAATGGCAACAACTCTCCTTTTTTATTGCAATCGGACCTGAATTTGTTTTTTGCTTGGTGTAAATGCAACTTGTTCTTTCTAAATTGCTCTAAATGTAAGGTTATGTCATTCTATAGAAGTACGCCTCACACATTTAATCACATGCTCGACCGGGTTTCTCTTGAGAGATTAGACTGTGTCACCGATTTGGGAATTCTTCTCGATCATAGACTAAAATTTGACAAACATATCGCTCTTACAGTCAACAAGGCGACTTAATCTCTTGGATTTATCAAACGATGGTCTAAGGAATTCGACGACCCTTATACGACTAAGCTGCTATATACTTCTCTTGTTCGGCCTATTCTGGAATACGGATCTTGTGTGTGGTCTCCTCAATATTCGGTACACCAAGACAGGGTTCCTGGTACTGATTTGCCTCGATACCACAGTAGATTGCTCTTAATTAACCTCCCATCTCTTACTAACCGTCGTATGATGCTGGGAGTTCTATTTTTACATAAATTAATAATTGGCAAAATTGACTCATCTCTGCTATTGAGCCAAATTAACTTTTCTGTACTTTTGAGACTTACTCGTAACTTCACACTACTTTCTCTAAATACTTGAATACTAACTATTCTCTGCATTAACCTTTTCGAGTTCGCTGTACTGACAGACTTTTTCGAGTCTTCAACTCAGAGTCCTCTTTTGATACTATTAAAACCCATATTCTTATCTTTTTGGCATAGTGATCTGATTGTTTTTTTCTGGGTTTTTCTAAGATTTTCCCAATCTTCGCAACAAGTGTTGCATCATTTAATATTCTCATTTTGAATACCCCAGATATTAACTTTAATTTTTTACTTAAATATTTCATTTAAATTTATATTATATTATTTCAGTTATAATTTATATTACAAATTTTAAGTTTACTTCCAAATTTTGGTCGACTGTTAATAGTTGTCATAAAATAAATAAATAAATAAATAAAGTTGCTCGCCTTGCAACTTAGTCGTGGGTAAAAATAACAACACACATCAGCAAGTTAATTTCCTCCCATTGAAAGTCCGTAGGTTGCAAATTTTTCTTAAAATGCTCTCTCGAAAACTAATTTAACCCGCACACATATTTCTACATGTTATATGTCGAGTTCCACCTTGTTGAGTTCCACCTTGTTGAGTTCCACCTTCCTTGGTTGGAAAGCTAAGTACAGTTGAAAAAAAAATATTTTTAATTTGTAAAGTTATGCGTTTAATATGATTACATAACAGTTGAAGCAAAAAACTTTGTGATTTTTTATAGTTGCTCCTTCACTTTTGACAATAGTTTTCCTTTTGTAATCTTTAAAAATTCATGGACCGCTAGCTGCATAGAACAGGCAGTATTGTATTGATTCTTAAATTATTATCCTTAAATTCTTTAAACGCTCCTCATCATCAAAATCTTCTGTGTTTGCAGTATCTAGATCCCGCTTTTACAACAAATTTTCTTTTATCGGAAGTAACGCAGTATATTTGTTTTTTTGAAATAGATAACTCTTCTGGCATATTTTCGACTGTCACACTCAAATTGAATTACGTATGTTTTCTACGCAGCGCAATTAAACAAGCGTTTTTATTTGAATACGGTGATTTCAATAATGTTTGACATTAAGTCACAATATTCCGTTATTATCTATTATCGAAGCAATATCGATTTTGAAAGATAGTATTTAATTATTCGCTACTTTTGAAATAGTTTATTTAATTGAATTGTATTTCTTACTTGCATGATACTGTTAACTTCATACATAGAGTCGAAATGAATGGTGAGTTCTAGTGGTGGGGTTAAATAAAAACTGAAATTTATTATTGATTATAATTAGATAAAATTTTACGTAAATGACAAAAAAGAGTTATTTTACAATTATTAAATAAATATAAAAAAAAAATGGTTATCCCATTTCTAGAATACTGTATCCTGAATTAGTGTATCTTAGATTTTCTTATTTATGCACATAACTTTTTGTAACTTATAGAACTTATTTGCCAAATATCATTTTTGAATAGGTCATTTAAAAGACTCCAATTAAAGATACATGAGAAAAAATTTTTTACTAAAAACATAAAATACATTTTTATACCATTTATATAAATATAAATAAATAAAAATCCACATGCAAACGCATTTCTGTAACACGACGCTTCACAAATAAGAATATGGTGGTAACAAGCAACGTCTCCATCATGCTTGAAATAGAGACCCAATTAGGTTATCAAGTCCGGTAGCTTCAAAATCAAATTGACTCCTTAGAAGTTGGTTCAACTTCAGCACAGTAAATTTAATAATATTTTCCGAATCACATAAATCGAATTCAACAGAAATCCTATCCCATAGCGTCGGTTGACCTCGGTGATTTTAAATTTAAGCTAAAACAACACTTGTTGCAAGGAAAACACAGAAAAACTCATTCAGAACTACAGGTACTAGTTTTATTAGATACAATAGATATTACCCAAGCTGATAGAAAAGTGAAAGTAAGTTTGAACGAAGAGAGTATTCAGAAGAAAAAACATGGAAATGAGAGTTGTAAAGTAAACATAAAATACGACAAGGATTGTGCAAGGCATAATCAGGGGTGCATATAGGAAGATATAGAGGAAGATAGTTCCTAGTAGTCGACTTAAAAGAGTAAAAGAATCCACGTTGCTGTTTATTAATTTTTGAATAAATAAAACAGCTAAGGTTGTTCTTCGGTTAGCTAGAGACGAAATATCTAATAGTTAATAGGTGTAACAGTCTGGCTAACCTGAAGATTCGTTGTAAACCAGTAAAAGTGTTGTATAAAAACTGTTATCGAAAGTACCCTTGCTTTGCGCAGGCGCTATTTTAAGGAAATCCTTATGTAGACTTCAGGTTTTCAGACATATGTTTGTTTACGTGAATTCTTCTAGTAAACGGTTTTATATTTATTAATATTTGTATTCGATTATGTTAATAATTATGTGTTTAAGTACGGCTAAAGAATTACGCTTCCAATTCAAACGGATTTAACTACTGCAATTAAATTATTATTATGATAAAAATAAGCTATAAATATATTTAAAAGGCTGCCTTATAAAATGCATTAAAAAAGCTTTGTATGTACATGCAATACGTTTATCTGTGAAAGAAATTTTGTAGACTTTTTGTGGATTGTGTGTTTCTTCTCATGTGTTTTTAAACGAATACAAAGAAATATTTATAAAAATATCAAAAATTGTGTCTGAATAGTAAAATAAATTACATTAGGTAATATATAAGCTCTTTTGTGATCAGCTACAAACTTAGAAGCAAAAGCTAAGCGGATAACACAATATTTATAAATATAGCATATGCATTGACACATGCATATACGTGCGTACATACATACATACAAAAAATATACATATGTACATGCAACTATTCAGCACACGCAACAACGTCCTTCAAAGCTGACTTGGTCAATAGAACTTTCTTCAGGAGGTAAAGTATGTAAACTACCTACGTAAATAATTATTTTTATGCTGGTCCATATTTTATCCATACACCTCTGTCAAAAATGAGTTAACACACTGAAAAATAATTATGTTTTACTAAACAAACAAATTCAAAACACTCCAGTCGAATGTGCTCGACTTCGAGAAGCCCTTTACATTGGTGTAATATAATTAAAGCATAATCTAATTAATCTTAGCACACATATTAAGTGCATGCATACACACAGTTTTAATAGCTCCGATAAATACAGCTGTGACCCAAGGTCTGCATCAATTTAAATTGTTTCGTACACATCAAGTAGTCGGTTGAAATAGTGCTTATAAAACGTTTTTTTGTTAGCGTGGGAAAGGGAGGGGGGGGGGGGGGTGGTTCTAAAATTTGAAATGTATGTGTGTTATGGGTAAAAATTGTGTTTTAGAACATATTTGAGTTGAAGGCTTGGATTTGGAATTCATGGCCTCAACCACTTTCCTAACCTATGTTACATATTTCGGAAACATGGGAAAATATTCACAGAAGACGCATTAGAAAAGAAATTAAACTTGATGCTTCGCGGGGATTTCAGCAGCAGCGTCGCACCAGCATTTTTTACAAATTCAATTAGAGAATGAGTTTTGATGTTTGCCTGTATATATGTATGTATATGTGAGCAGAATTCAGTACGTCATATCAGATCGTGGTTAAGGGTAACTCTTAGTCAGACACAGTCGACTTCAGCTTTATGTGTTGCTATATAAGCAATATTGTTGCGACATAGGTAGACCTTATATAAATAATTAAATTAAATAAATACATATATTGGATATTAAATATATTTAAAAACTTTATTTTATTACAGTTAGATAATATGGTATGAAAGTATGGAATCAAACCAATATTATTGCCGTAGTGGAATGCAGCAAATCAGCAATGCAAATGCAGCATCTTCTTCGAAAAGTTCACAAGCCCCTTTAAGCAAAATGAATTATAGAAACGGAAATGAACAGGAATATATGTCATGTAGCTCCAACCATTTGGAACCGGGGACCAATACAAGGGACATGCCTTCACGAAATGGAAGTAACAAGTCTCATATTGGAAATCGAAATATTGGAAGCCCTTACGTGTTTCCTCATAACAACACTGGGCATTGTAAAACCAACACGAGTAATACTGGGAATTATATCAATATAATGACAGTTCCATTAGGAACTTTGCAATACAATCGCAAAAAGTCTACCTCCCAGGACTACCAGTAAGTTATTGGCTAGTAATTGTTTTTATATATATGAATATGTATTTTTAATCAAATGCATTTATTGCACTTTCGACAGATCACGTTTATATTACAACACCACAGATGTTAAATGCCGTGACGATTACTATTTAGGAAACAATGTTAAAAGCATTTGTAATGAAAATTCAGCACCCACACATTATCAAGTACAACAGCAAACACAAAATAACCAACACATCCAGCAACAACTTCAAATCATCAATCACAGCCATCAATTGCCTCAGAACCAACAAAAGGCAAGCCCAAGTTCGGGCTTAGATACTATTGATGATGCTGTTGACTGTACAATGTTTTCCAATTCTTCTGGGACTGGACGTGTTATGGCCGCTACACAAACACATCTAAATAATGCCAGTGTTGCAACGTGTGACCAATTAGTGTCACAAACGCCAGTATCTCTGGTTCCCGTTAATGTGCCTGTTCCACCTCTTATGTATACAGTTCATCGTGTGGTAACTACAGCCCAAATTCAGACAGCAGCCGGAAGTACGTTTGCTTCATCAGCGAGTGTTTCTAGCGTTGTTAGTGCTGCTCAAAATGAGAACGATTGCATAGCATCATCACAAGTGACTTCTGCGATGTCCGTGTCAGGTAATGACCCTTGTCACAGTGGTCTACATTTATCAGACATAAGCGGCAATATTATTGGGAGCGGAAATTCGCTTGGGCCCACTACTGGACTTCGCAGTCAGCCCGGTAATGTTGCCTCGGAAGCTAAACCCCTTATGTTTGATACCTAATATATACTTCTCTGATATTTAGGTGTTTTTACAAATTTTTTACCAGCTCCTCATAAATGCAACAATAGCAATGAAGTTCAACAAAATCCTGCGATATCCAAAAGAATACTTGGGGGGAACTCCCCTACCACATACACTAGCACGGGAAAATTAAACCCGGTGGCGACGCGCAATTTACAAAATGTAAGCTCGATGCATCTTTTTAAAATACTTAACAATTTGTATTGTACTGACAACAAACTCTGCTAATTTTCGACTAGGTTATACCAACTTGTGTATACTTAATGTCAAGAGTTGCCGTACACATGGAAATCGAGGGTACGGCACAATGCCCTTCACAAGTGATGCTTGCAGCTGCACTGGGATGTGAGGAGTTAGGAATTTCGAATAAATTGCTTGCGCAAAGTATTTTTGGGCTATGGATGACTAGCGGCTTGCTGGAAATGCAGTTAAAAGCCCATCACTGTCCCTATATTGTGCGAGTGGCCTGGCCTAGTCTACTAGAAAAATTTAGCAGTGGAAATCCCATAGAAAAAAAACATGATGAACCAATGATTGTCTTAAAACGAAATGTATTTTTTTCTAAACGAGATGAAGAAAAAATCAAGTAAGTTTTAGTCATTTGGAATCGTTAAGTTCAAGGGTTCCGCTAACTGTTTCAAATTTTAGGGACCATCGAATTGTGGAGCTCCTTTACGAAGAGGCAAAGCATTACGTGTTAACGGGACGATATATTATGGAGCCGGTACATTCGCTTATGCTGGGCGGTATTCAAGCTCGAATTGAATTAGGCCCATATAATTCACATACGCATACAGTGAGTTTCTTCAGGTGAGTTTCAGAATAAACTAAAATTTTTCATTTTCTAAGCCACTGCATATTTAGAGAGAACCAGTCAAGATTTTTACCAAAACATGTTGCTAAGAGCTCAAATTGGTTGTGGTTTCCAATCAGCCAAAAGAACTCTGCAGAAGTTAAGCTTTTAGAACAATTCAAGCGAGTGCCACAGACAGCCACAACTCGCAAGTTAATGCGAAAATATCTGGAGTTCTGTTGGGCGTTACCTTTTTACGGGTAAGTTTTCTTATTAATAGCATTCATCGTATTTCATCAATATTTGAAAGTCAATACAATTAGAAGATCAGTGAGTCAGATAAGGTATAAAGAATTAGTAAGGCTGAGAAAAGATTATTTTAATTGCATTCCGCTTGCTTTTTATCATTACTTGAACATGTCACCACCTTATCAAATCTTTGTTTCCTAAAAACTAATTAACATACCTTTTTATACATATATTTCAAGTGTATTCATTTAGACACCATTTAAGTTTGAATTGAGGAAACAGTGAATATTTGTGCGTTATTTTTTTTTTATTTAGTTAATTTTATTTATAAATTTAAAACTGAGGAAAGTTAAAAAAAAATTTCGTATGTATAACGTAAAGTAGGTATTACATAGATTTAAATTTGGAGTTCACAAAAATATAGAAAAGTTAAGGATTATATGTAAATTGGCTTTTGTATAGGGTAATATACTATATTTCATGTAGGATTGACACTTCAGAAGAAAGAATTTAGATTTGGCGATAGAGTATTTGGATAAGTCTAAATTATAACTCGACATCTGTAACTTTTTAAAACATTTAGATTTAATGTTCTTCAAATATGAGTGTCTGGATATAAGCCCAGTAGGCTTAGAAGAACAGGGTTTTCTTAAAGATTTAGGATAGATAGAGTGCAGTTGGGATTAATATTAGAGCGTTATTCAATTATTTTATTTTTAGTTATTCAAAAGGACCAATCAGTTGGAAATATCAGTTGATAAGGCAAGTAAAGTTACATTTGCGAAAACAACTGTGTGGCTTATTGTTATAAATTAAATTAACTTGAAAAGGTGAAAAAATGAAAAATAAATTTGTATCGCGTATAGTATGAACAGCGTTTTAGGGAACACTTTTATAAATATAAAAGTTAAATTTAATAACAGATACAATATAATTAGAAGGCATGTTAGCTATATATGACACTATCAACTCACAAGTTCTGTTGGCGGATATTCTAGATACAAAAACTTGGCAAAGAGATAGTCTTTCTAGAGTGAATTGGGAGGATCGACGCTAACTACAGCCAGGAATAGGAGAATGTGTGAGAATGGTGTATGGCTGTTATAACTGCGCCAATCAATATTGGTTATTCTTATTATAGTATTAACTTGTTGCCGATCAAGAGTTGGAGCAATGGGTACCGTAATAGACCTGGTAATCGAGAATGATTAATAAAATTACTAGGAGAAGTGGATAGAGACAGTATTGGAGATGCATTTTATATGAGAGGCATTGTGTTGAGGAGATGAAGAAGAAGGTAATGGTAAGCACACATTTAAGAGGTTAGTTCCGTACGGCGATTCTGAGACTGTCCAACTTGAATTGACTTAGCACTTGGTCAAAATCGCTGGACAGAAGTTTAACTCACTAAACAAACAAGAATAGAAGAATGGAGACACTGCGCGAAAAAAAAACAAAATCCACAAACAAAAACTACAGGCGAACTAAGAGCAGCATCGAATTAAATAGCAAAAAGAAAACTGCATAGGCGCCGCGTTAGAGAAACTAAAATGTAAACTTATAAAGTACAGTTGATTATTCTCTACTGTATAAATGAATTATATATACTACTTATTAATTTATATTTTAATTTAATTTATAACCTTAATTTGGTGGTGTCGCTCATAATCAGAATGACAAAAAAAAGGTCTTACAAAAGAAATATTTATAAAAAAGTGTTTTTTTATCTTTGTGGTATGTTTGCTACTTTTATAAAAATACAGCGCTGCCTTTTTCCATGGACAAATGGAACAACCAGTCAGAGGGATTTTATCTTTAGTTAACCATAGAGATCTGGAGGTTTTTGTTGCTGTTAACGAAAGAGGAGTTTTTGTAATGGACTGCTTTGAAAACGTAAGTTGAATTTGAAATGCAAAAGATCTCTTGATCTTATGTAAAATATGTACTACTTTGTTGGTTTATCTTAAAGCTTTTTAGTGGTCTTCATCATTATGGGAGTAGCACAATGAATTCCCCAAGTCTTGGGCGTTGTATCCGTGTGGCCTTAATATCAATCATTTTGAATTGAAATTCATAAGAAATAAAAATAGCACTTCAATGTTTTTACGTTTAGAACGAATCAAATTCGCACTCTTCCTTTTGCATATTACCTGCGGCTTAAATAATTGAGTTAAATCGAGGGGATTAGCGACGTTGGCTCTGGCAAACAATTTCTCATTCTTTTATTTTTTTTTTTGAAAGGTGCAATGTGTGTAACGAACAAATGGGAATGGAATCGATCATTTTTAAATAGACTCCAGAGCTTTAAGTATTTTTCTTGCCAGTTTAGGCTGTGAATCAATCAAGTAAACTGCTTGAGCAGCGCTTCTTTAATTTTTTATTAATTTGCAAATATTAAGTTGGTATAGTCGAAACTTGACTTAAAAAACTCAACAGTATCAAAAAATTAACTGGTGTGTATTTTTATATGATTTAATTATAACTAATTAAAATACGTTTTTTTTTTTATTTTTAGACTTTATTATTGGGACTTCGATATGAAGATATGTCATGGGACTATGCAAAACCAAGTGCCAGTGATGATCCTGAATGTCTTACATGCATATTTTTGCAGGTTCGTTTAGACAATATTGGGAAAAGCAATAAAATATAATGCAATTAACAAAACAATTTTACAATAACTCAATTTATTTTCAGTTCGATACTGTGGAAAATGGAATCCAAATATCTAAGCTAGTACAAGTTTTCTCCAAGCAAGCGGCTATGATAGATGCGCTTATTTCGCACTTTACGGAGCAAATACGAAAAAGGAAACAAGATGGAAGTTTGACGGAGCAATTTCATGATGGTAATATTATATTTAGAATAAAACAAAAACTGTACATACATATATAAAATACATACAAACACGTTTACACGAACTTTACGCAATTATGTGCAAATATAATGTTGCTGCCCCTCACAGGTTCATGTTAAATTGATTGTGGAGAAGTATGTAACTGGCCAGATGAAGTATATATAATCTTAATAGGGCCAGTAGCCGAGTCGATATAGCCATCTCCCAACTGCCTGTCCGGATAAATACGTGCATATCAGAGACTATAAGAGCGAGATCAAACTTGTTTAATATTTTAAATTTAAATTTCATTTCCCCAGAAAATCACAAAATTTATACAAAACTCTCAGGTTCGGGCCTGGAATCTCAATTCGTGCGTGTCCGGGCTTGAGCCTAAGTTAAAGGCATGAAGAGTTGTTTTATAAAAATTTGTGCATAGTTGGCTCATAGTAAAATTTATGTAAAGGACAGAAACTTTAAGGTGTTACGTAATATTTTTGAAACCGATATTTTTCGGTTGCACTTTGATAACCGTCTTCAGTGCAGAATTTCTTAACATGTCCAAACTAGGGGACTTGTATTCTGTTATTGGCAGTTAGTCTTTACGAGCTAGGGGCAACACACTTGGTATGACTGAAGTTTATTTCAAATTTTAAATGGGATTACTGTCCTGTGGTTCTTCGAAATCTATTTGCATTCGAACTACCAAGTGAGCTCAAATACTTATAATATATATAAAGTCTTAATTCAAATGTTAAAGAATATCAAGCTGCTGACTTTCTTAATCCATAACTTTAATTGTTGTCTGTTTTTTCTGTTTGGGAATGTTAACAATAGAGAAATCGATATTTCAACGGACCTAAGAAACACAACAGAAAAAATATGAAGTCTACTAATTAAGATGTATTTGTACTTATATATTTCAGAACCAAATCCCATTCAACACAATGGCAATGGTGTATTATGCAATAAGCTCTCTCGGCTGACTCTAGCCAGCTTCGATGAAGAAGGCCGGTGTATTGGACAAATGGGATCATTATCTATAAGCTATTAACATTCGTTGATGTATATATAAACAATATTATATTTAAATTAAAAAGATTAATGGGCTAACATACTTATGTATAATGAAATTACAAACATGTAGATATGTGTACATACATACAAACTTACAGCATTTAAATCTGTCAATCTATCTATTAATAATAATCGACTTAAATTTGGGTAAATTTGTTGGGATATTTGCTTCTATTTTATAAAAGTGTCCGCTGGAATTTTGTTAAAATTCCGATTGAATATTTAATATGTTAGCCCGTTCACTAAACATAAATTATAAATTAAATAAATTATATAAGCCAAAAGGCATGTTAACAAATGTAGGTACAGCCAAATATTATAATAAATATAAATACGACGTCTTAAATTTGGGTCATAAAAGAATTATAATCAACAGAAGAAATATTGTATAGTAGATATAAAGAAAAAACAGTGGAAAATGTGCTAAAGCAGTCTTTTACGCGGTGCAAGTTTCGCGGAAGCCGAAACAAGAGTTTCATGCACTGTGGTAAGCACGCACGCAATTTTTTCACCAAACTAATACAAATGTTGGATAATTCTCATTTGCAGCGCCTTAACGCATTGCACAATTACAGGAACCGGACAATTTTTAATGTATTTTTAATTTAATTTCTTACCTCATTTTTTAAAACCCGTGTTTCAAATAACATTTATTAGTGATGCAAAAAGTGTGTGTCATATCTCTTCCATGCACTTTTTGCATGCAAAACTTGCATCGTCTAAAGACCGTTTAAGTAATGTCATACGAAATCGTTTAATAATTGTGGTGACAGGCTAAACATAATTAATAATAAATCACACATAAATGATGTTATACTTGACAGGAAACACTTATTTTAAGCTCGTGAATAAAAATAATTTGAAATATATTAGTTTTTATTACTTCTGTTTTGGTCAAAATTACCAAACTAGGGTACAAATTCATCTTATTTAACATAAATATTTCTTATTCTCACACTTTTTCTCAAAGTAATATTGATTTAAAAATTAAGTTCGTTACAATTGAACAATCCCAGCCTCTCTGAATCCAAATATTCTGAGGTTAACTACCAACGTCAAGTTCCGTCAACAATTTTGAATTTCCTAGTGATGTCTGTATTAAAGGGCTAAGGACTTTTCCATCTTGAGTTGTTTAAACTAAAATGATTCTACCGCACTTCCATTGCCTGCGACGTTCTTTCTCGAAGCAAAGTTTAAATTATTCTACTTATTAGGTAGGTTAATTTGCATCTTATATAGCCTCCAGTTAGGAACCGGTATTATATTGGAAAATAAGAGTTACACTATGATAAACAATTTTTTTATATTCATTATTTACGACTTGTAGTGGGCAAAATGCTCCTCCATGATTTAACAACAAGGGGTTCATCAAACTAATTCTGTTTTCTTTTTTTTTAAATCCATCAATAATATTCTTTTTTAAACGGCGTTTTAAACTTTAGTATTCAGATGCAGGGTATATCTGATACAATTATTTTGGGTTTCTCTGAACTTTTTTCCGTTTCCATCTTCTCTCTGATTATGTAAATCTATGTTGTTCTCAACAGCCGCATGTACATATATTGTTAAACCAAAAACTCTAAAGTTGTTTATACATGCTGCTGATAAAACTCAAGTAAAATTTCTGAATCTTGTCCCTCTAAATAAGGAACGAGGTTTTTCCGTTACGGATCTGATCATACCATATTTTCGGATATACTTATCTGCTGTGGAGTATGTGGAACAGTTAACTAGTAATCTATTTAATTTGTGCTTTAACGTCGATCAGTTTTGACTAACCTTTTGCGGTTTTCTAATTAAGCCTTTAATCCATTTAATCATGACCTAAGCTTTGCTTAAACTTTGCCTTATGGTCTTTCCTGCCAAGCTTCTTCACTGGATTAAGATACTTCGTAGACGCTTAAGGCGAACCTTTTACCTTGACTAATAGTTTTCCAAAAATCATATCATAAAGCCAAAAATGTATTTGTCTTTATAAAACGTTGAGCTAAACAATTTTTTGTGGCTTTCACGAAACAGCTCGACAAGTCCTGGCTGTCTTGCTTCCAAAAATATCAGGACCATAAAGAAACGGTTAGGAATGTTGGATGTCAACTTCCATAAGTGTGATATTGAAGTGTAATACAATAGTTTACGAATTTTGAATACTTTAAAATATCAATGAAATTTTTGTACCTACATACATTAAATAAATATGCATATAACTTGTATGCATAAGCTTAGTATCGATAAATGTTTCCATATAAATATATTTGCATGTAATCTTTTACTTACCACCGGAGTTTATCATATATATATATATATATTTTTTTTTTTACTTATTATACATATTACTCAATTAAAAGGTGGTAAGAGTGATTAATCTAATTACAGAGGTATTGCAAAGTTATCTAATATTACAAAACTGTTTAAAAAAAATTATTACAACAAATTTACAACATCTCTGTAAATCAGTCTATTTTCTCGTTTTATTTTGAAAGTTTACTTACTTTAAAGGTGGAACCCAAAAAGTTGTACTTAGATCAACAATTTCCAGACTAGTCTATGTAACTTCTGGGTTATCTTAGGGCAGTCCAGACTAGTCTATGTAACTTCTGGGTTATCTTAGGGCAGTCACCTTAGTCCATTATTTTTCATACTTTTCATTAATGACATTTCGCGTATTTTATCACATTCGCGTATACTCATGTATCATACATAAAAGGAGAACCCATATAAAGCCGAAAAGTGTAGGATTTCACCCACTGAACCTAACCCTAATCCTTGTTCCCTCCCGAGGTACTGAACCACTAGGTATAAATTACAGAGTGGAAGAAGAAGCATGAAGTCATTTACGAGAAGTCATTCCTGCAAGAGGTCAGGACTGTCTGCCGATACACACGATTGCTCGCGATCGTAAGCGGGCGAAGTCAAATTCGTTACATTACCCCCCTCTGAGACTCGAGGCTCCTGGCCTAGATTTTCGGGAGCCGATCTTTGGTAGGGGCCAAAGCGGTTGATGGAACCGTCCTAGTTGTCCTTTTGCCGGGAAAACGCGCCTCATAGATTATGTCCGAGTGCCGGCGGGTAACTATCGCCTAATGATGTAAAACTAATCCTATCATTCAAAAATCATTCTCAATTTACTCTTTTCCAAAATGACCTTAACCTGAT
The DNA here is from genome assembly GCA_035045065.1 of Hirtodrosophila trivittata. Lineage (NCBI taxonomy): Eukaryota > Metazoa > Arthropoda > Insecta > Diptera > Drosophilidae > Hirtodrosophila > Hirtodrosophila trivittata. The sequence goes on along the minus strand of JAWNNK010000722.1, from coordinate 109,197 downwards.
GATCAGCCAATCATCTACCTTTAAAATTACTCTAGGTGCATGTTTATGACTTTTAGCCGTTCGAAGTCAAATCATCATCATCACATATACCATTGGTAACCTTCAATTAGAAATGCTATATACTATATACTATTAAAGACTTGTGTGTTTTTTTTTTTTGATTCTACACCCAATTTTAACTCACACACTTATTGCGTCCATTGTAAATGATGCCAAAAGCGTACTAGGTACGTAAACCGAGAATAACCCCAAACAGTACAATAAGTTTTAGTATTAGTATAAGTAGGTATCAACGAAGGTGAAATGAAAGGATTGTTAATAGCAAAATAGTTCCTAGTGGGTCGATGCGAAATTAAGACGACTTAACAGAGAAGAAAAACCTATGTAGTCGTCTTAATTTCGTTATTTCTTGTAGACCTACTATTTTTTTACTACATACTGAAAACAATTTGTATTTGTATATTACAAATAAAAGTTAATTTATTTATTAACTTAAAGTCGTATTTGCAAAAATTTCAAAATTAATCTTATGTAAAAAATATGTATAAAAGGTACAGTAATCACGTAGTCTGTACCATAACCTTAATTCCTGACACTAATTTCTGAGAATTGTTTTAAAAGAAATTAGCAAACTAAAGAAAAATAAATTTAGAATTGAACAAAATAGTCATAAAATGGTTAAAAAAGGTTAATAGACGTTAAATTGAAATCGATTTATTTTTACGTTTTGCATAACGAATTAAAAAAGGTTTTAAAAACGAACTACGATTTATTTTCTGTGATATGTTTAATGAAGGGACGAAAGTGTTTGCAAATTTTACGAAGTAACGAGGGTTTGAAATAATCAGTTCGTGATAAATTTTTGAGGCTTTAGATTTATTATAATTTGACGGTATTTAATAGTAAGATTACTATTTATTATTTAAGATTTGAATTTATTGTTTCAATTTATGTGGTTGAAATTACATATGGTATAAAAAGAATATCAAAAAAATCTACAACTTGGAAATCTAGCAACCAAACTAAAGTATTTCATCATGACTAATAGCTGCGGGAATGCCCTAATTAGCGTTACCCCTTTGTCAGAAAAATATAGATTTTATATTACTAACAATAGTTTTAGGTCTAAGGTAATCAGCATGTTTTTTGGTTTGATAATAATGGTTAATGTAAAACCCATATTAAATCAAATATAGTGACTTTCGCTTAGTAGAAAATACTTGAATTGGAACAAAATAAATAAATGCGGTTTTTCGAAATTCATTCTTTTGGTGAGTGAGTTTTAGTACAGAGGTAAACCCAATTTACCTTGAATTTTTTTGGTTTATATATATTACTTTAATATTGAAAGTGAATGAGTTTTGTTTACTTTTGAGTTGAATGCGCTGGCATCGTAATGAAAATGATAGTGTATATTAAACTCTTATTTTATTTTATTTATTATTAATTTTAAGCTACTAGACTTTTAATACTGACCAGTTTTTATTGCGGTGTTTTAGTTAACAATGTAGGCAATAATATAGACTAAATATGTAAATATGTACTCAAATATATATATCTAATCTAGACATATAGCAAGTAACAACAAAGATGCAAATTAGCCTTCAACAGTGTAACAAAACTTAGCGCACATTCATAAATGTACGTTTAAACATAATTACCGATATATACTCGTAAGCAATTCTGTGCAATACATGACCAAGCCCTGGTCTTCACAATTGAATAATAACATTTTTATTTTAATATATTTATTTACCCGTACAGCAATATAGTACTTTAACAAATACAGAGGTGATCGACCCCATAGCGCAGTATGAGGATATTGAATTAATACTTTTTTTTTTTGGGAATATCCTTTTATGGGACCAATCTAAAGATAAAGATTGTTGGTTGAAAATTTTACATATGCAAAGATTATTTTAAAATTGATCTGCGTCCACTTACCAAAAACTTACATGCTTGCAACTTGGTGGCTCTATCTCTTATAGTCTCTGCGATTCACGCGTTAATCCGGACAGTCTATTTCGACTCTGATATAGATGTTGATCGAGGAGGGTGTATATATCGGGCAGATTGAAGTATCTTCGACCTTATAAAGTATATACTCGCATATATTTGCATGCATCTCAGAGACTATAAGTACTAGTTTCACCAAATTTTGGATATAGGAGTTTGATAACTGGACGTAGAACAAGTTCGTTTTAAATTGAAGAGTTTCTTTTGTTGTAGAATTTTATGTTAAGAGACTTGTTAAATACATGTATAATGCTAATGGAAAATATGTTTTCCCCATTGCTATTATATTTTTTTATATTGTTATAAAAGAAGTTTATTCTTCAACAGAAATTATAAAATTAAAATGTATATATTTGCATGTTTCATTTTTTATGTCATACTGTGCACATGCACCACAAAAGCGTATCTCTTCAGACTAACAAAACAATTTAAGAGACAGGAAAATTGTTAAGAGAGCAACATACACTCTATCCGAAGGGATAGTTGTTTTGGTGTTTGTTGTCTTTTTGCTCGCATTCTCTTTAAACACAGAGTTTGCGCAAAGTAATCCTTCTATGAGAAGAGTAACAAGTTGCTGTGATAGTAATTTAGCTTCGCATTGTTCTTGTTTCTTGTACTCTTTCGTACCTTTGTCTCAGAGAGATGTTATGTGTTTCTCAATACTATAGACTCTATGATGTTTGAGTGGGTTCAAGTTTTGTTGAACATGTATGTGTATATTGGTCGTGCTCTTCGCCGAATTCGCCTTAATTTTGAACATAGCTTTGGCTTCAATAGGACAACGTTTACTGAATTTAAATCATATCCTTCTGTTTATCCGAAGAGTGAACAACATTTGCCGCAATACTCGTTGTCAATATTAGCCTGTTTCGTGTTTATTGACAATCGTCGATAAAATTCGCCGACCGCAAGTAAATTATTATCGCTATAAATTTCGCAGCCGTTTGTGCTTAGGTATTAAAAAATGGATATATCAGCCTATCAGCATATGAACATTCGAATGAGTACTCGAGGCAAGCGACCGTTACGAAATCTCACACCCAATGACAAGGTCCGGGCCATTCAGCGCATTCATAATGGCGAAACAAAAGCAAGTGTATCGAGGGACATTGGAGTTCCCGAATCAACTCTTCGCGGTTGGTGTAAAAATGAACAAAAGTTGAGATTTATGTGCCGGCAATTGGGCTCTGAAAGTTTGGGTTTAACAAATCTCGACACACCTCCAGAAAAACGCGCCAAATTCGAACTACATTTGCCTTCAAAATTCGCAACAATGCCAAACTATGAAGATCTTAGTTTTGCCAACTTGCCGTTTCCTGCGATAGACTATACTTCGCATAATGACGTATCATTAGAAAATTTTGCATTAGTTGAATTTATAAGAAGAAATGGCTTGAACACCGAATCAATGCAACAAATTGCGGATGCTGCAAGTACAGGTTCTGTTTCACCAACGCCAGGTTATTCAGCCAATATGGTGAATCAACTTAACTTGCTGACGCTCTTTAATTCAAAGATATCTTCCAACGTAGATGCTTCTAATTCTACCACCACTTCCAGGTCAAAACATGACGCCTCAGTTCCACCAACATTATTTACCGAATCTAAAAAATATAATTGCCCCCTGCTGAGTGTCAAAAATTGGGCAAAGGATCCAGCCAAAAGTGTTGCATCTTCTCAAACACAGTATATAAATGATAATAACAATAATGATATTGATGGTATTATTACATCAACACCAGTACCAGATGCAGAACGGCAAACATCCCAACTGGCGGGGGATTCTGCTCCCCTATGTCCTCCAACACTTGGAACTTATTTAAACGAAGCAGCTGTATTGACGCAACAAGAGACAGATACCATTTGTCAGGGCGGCGCTTTGCTGGATTGGTGCAAAATGTTCAGCGCTAGTTTGAACTTTTTTGCATTTGCCGCAGCTGCAGCGTCCATGCACCCTGGAGCGGGATCTAGACCAATGCAGACGACAAACGGGATAGACGAATCCTGTGGCTTGAATGATGTTGTTCTAAATAGGTTAAGCCCTTTAGTTCACTGTGAATCTTCAAAAGAAAGTTATTACGACAGCGAACCCGAAGACTTATCCGTGCGGTCATGTGCCTCAAAAATCTCTAGTCCTACAAATAGCAGATCGCAGAGTCCAGATAAAAGCAGTACGTCCGGTACATCAATTAATAGCGATGGAGAGCAATAATCAAATTAAAAGCTCACATTAAATAATCATTGTATATATATGTTGAAGCTATATTCGATTTCTTAAATCAGCTTCCTCTAGCGTTATTTAATAAAGTTAAATTTTCAACATAACTTATTTTAAACGGAATAAAATCAAGTTTAATCCTAACATTTTATGAAAGCAATAAGTAATAAAAACAATACTACTGATTAGTTTTAATGTCATATAATAACTATCATTGACTGTGTATAAAACCAAATGCAATAAATATATATAAGTAACCAGTTTTAGTTGTATCTAATAGCATACATTTCTTGGCACATTTATATTCTTATGTATTACTCCTGTTTCATTATTGCTTTATAAAATAAACTACACATGTATATGTATCAATCATATAAATATTAGAATATTATTGGGATACAGAATGTATATCTGTGCAAGTATCCTGCAAGTAAAGTACAAATCTGTTTATCTTCGGGGTATCTTCTACATATACTTACCATATGCAAAACAATTTCAAAACCAGAGATTGTTTATAAGATCTTTTTAAAAGTATAACATTTATTTTTGGGCACCCGCATTTTATGAGGACCAGAGAAGAGGCACGAAAAATCCTGGTGATTAATAAACAAGTCTCAGTAGCCAGTTGAAGGCCGCAGGAACATGGCTAAAAGTGAGTGTGGATGTTATGTGTATATTTGAGTCCAGTTAGATTCTGTGTAAACTGTTTAAGATGTGGAAAGGATCGGACACATACATACAAATACACCAACAAAATATAAATATACATACTCGTATATATTTTACATTACACAAAATTATACATTTACCTAACTAATGCACTAAGTCCATAGACAAACAGAAATGGAACAGTCAATACAATACAATAAAATATGGAATAAATTGTACTCTTTCTTACTCTAAGTCTTTGTTAAACTCTATTCTACCACCAATTTTGAAAGTAATAAATAAAATAGAATTGATTTAATCATTTAAAATTTGAGCTTTGTTTTTTTATAACTGAATAAGCAATGAGTGGTAAAACTATTAGAAACTAATAAAAAATTTAGTGAGTCTTATTATTCTATTTTTTTTTTCATATATAAATAAATATTTATTGAATACCATTAACCATGGGGTTCTTCGTATTTATTTCGCACTTGATCTTATATGTGTGGCAGAAACAGTATCCTAAATAGCGGCATTGCTTTTGAAGTAAGCTAAAATCTACATATTGGCAAAAATTATACTATCAAAATATTATATTAAGCAAAACAATTCCAAGTGTAAGTAATTATGTTTCTTGAGATCTCCAACTGATCAGTTGTTGTCAGTTTAAATATCTATCTATACTTTGGCTGAATATACATACTATGTACTCCAAGTCTATGGCTTTTTACAGCTTTTCGAAATCATACTAAATAAATATGTATATGCACTTTGAAAATAAATAATACATTGTTAATCAGGGACAATTCTGTCCGTGCTATCAAGATTAAATCTTTAATAAGATAGTAAGTTTTTCAATGTACATAACAATTGTATTCTTTTTTAGAATCATTTTGACAAGCACACATAATTGGATCATTGTTTCGGGTTATACGTTAACATTTAAATCTGTGCAAGTGTATGGAAGAAATAGGTGGAGGCAAATCCGTCCTAGAGTTTGCATTTATTGTATATACACATATGTATATGGTGGTATTGTATTACAATTTATTTAAATTTCCCTCTGTTTCTGAATCTACTCATGTAGAATGTTTCTTTTACAGATTCTTAACCCATAAAATGGGTAATAATAATTAATGAATTCTTGAAATTTGAATGAATATTTTGCTAGATCTAATAATTGGACCACTCTCGATCCGTGCTCCACACATAAGTTTTTTCCAGAAACAATTTAATTTATGCAGCGAAGGGGAGTGGGGATAGTTTTGGCAGTAGCATTGTACTTACATATGATTATAATACATATAATGCGTGTAAATGTGTGTGCACATTGCTATATGCTAAGTGTTTTCCCTAGTCGCTTCAACATTCTTAATTGTTATTTATTAAAAAATGCAAGAATTGCTGCTTCGCATTTGGATGAAGGTGTTATCTTCTGAATTTAACCTATTTTTATTGAGTTAGGGGCATGTCACATAGGTTAAAGATCCATCTATTTAATAAACTAAATTACTTTGCTAGAAATCTTATATTTTTGTTATTAAAATAATTTCTTAAAAAAGAGTTCCAGTACAGTAAACGGATACAATATATGGATATTCCCGACATGGAAAACCTCGTGTAGTTCAAATACAAAATTAAGTATTTCTTCTTCTCAATCTAAATTAAAAACAAATCAAATTATTCTAAGAGGCTTTAAGAACGACTGATATCAAATTTAGTATATAGTATATATATAAATTAAAATAATATATAGTGTATATATAAATTCTTGTATACCATATGCAGTTTAGGTTTAATTCGAATTCGAAATTTATCTGTCAAAACTGTAAAATATTGATTTAAAACTGAACTTTTGAATAGTTTATTATAAATAAACTTAATTCAAAAAAGACTCTGGTTCTTACAATTTCTAAGAATCATGCGTTTTTCAGGATGCACAGAGTAACGGACATGGCTATATCGACTTGGTTATTGATGTTGATCATGGAAATGTACACAAAGTGACTGCCTGTTACATAATTTAGCACAAATTCATTAGCTCCTTGTTACCTATTTTTATAGGTTAAGGGTCTTAATAAATGTTTGTACTATGAAAATAGTGTGGCATAATCTTTTATAACAACTATATGAGTAAACATGTTCAGGTGATATTTGGTTAGTGAGATTGTCTGAAGATTAAGATAGAGAATTCACACTTCTGGCAATTTTGTAAAAATTTGCCTACAACAATTTCCAGGAGCTTCGGCTGCAGAACCGTCCGCACCCAGAAACCCGAATGGTAGCAGCAGCAGCTCCACCAGACAAATTATCGGTTCACCTTTTGGTAGAAATAAATATCGCGTGTTAGTAATTTCCGCTTGGCTTCTCGTTGCTGCTGCCAACGGTTGAATGTTGAAGCAAATTATTACGATGATTACGCGACTGACAATGCTCCCATGCACTCATGTCGTCCATCCGGCCTTCCAACAGAGCTTTTCAGACATGCGTTCGCATTGCATGTGTTGTTCGTTGTGCTTGTGGACATCTTCGTGGTATTCAGGATGAGATGAAATTACTTAAAAGCGAACCTCTGGGCATATCAAAAGTATTGGCATCCAACCGCTGTCAATATTGTGACGCTTGTCGTAACTGATCGCCAAAATTAACCACTATGGTACATGCATGATACACACATATCTACATATGTATGTATATCTACATATGTGTGTAAATCCATGTTGATGTTTATAAATGAAAAAGTATGTTCTTACATACGAATGTTAGTCTTACCTATCACAATTTATGATATGAATGGTACTATTATCATTATCACAAAAATTTTATTCAAAATTTTCCGAAAATTTATTATTGACAAATGTAGAACTAGCTTATCCGTTCACAATGTCTTCTGTTTGAAATGTAGCGTCCACCGCAACTTTATCGTATGGCCCTGTAATTATAGATTGCGTGCAGGCGAAATACCATCGAATGTTGCGGACGCTTCTTCACATGCACACTCGTAGTTACGAGTACAGTGGGCACCTGGACATTAGAAACATTTAGTCCCAGGGGTAACTTGAATTCGCGACCATTTCCAATTTCTGAACTTTTATTTATATAGTTGTTCTGACCATTAAGTACTTTTATTACAATATTATTAAATATATACGTAAATAAAGATTTTTTTTTGTTGAAAGCTTTTTAAGCTATGTAAATTTCCTTATATATACAATTTGTAGTTTTTAAAAGTCATTAGCTTTCCCAATAACAACATCCACGCTCTATCTGGTTCGCTCCATCTGATAAGTCGAAAAGTATATATAAAGCTTTGAAATTTGTTAAAAAATTTTATCGCATAATGTTAAAGTGTAGACTAAATGATTTAAGCCAATATAATGACTTTTGTGTCTCTGTGCCAAACGAGAGTCCCTTTCTCAGTGTAATTTGTACTTATAATGCAATGTAGTTCACTGTACTCACACGCATACTCATTATCATCATATTTATATTTGTTATTTATGTCCAAACATCATTTAACTTACTGATTCATTACTAGATAGATGGCAGAGCTCTATCCTCTAAATCTTTTCATAAGCAATATGATTTTTGCTTATTCAATGAGAGGTAATTCATCTTCGCTATTGATAAACACAATTCTTTACAAGAATTTTGTATCTACTAATTGGTACTTTATGTACCTGTTGCAATATTATAAGAGCATTGTGGATTGTGTGTCGGTTGACATTTATAAAAGTACTACACATTAATATCATACAACAAGTTGTTTCTGTTAAAAATTATTAACCTCTTACATTTTGAGATTTTGAACATTTTGAACAGCGGAACGCGTGCAGCAAAATCTCTATGAGAACCAATGAGAGTCAAATAATTTTCAGCCTACTATAAATCTTACGCTGTCAAGCTGGAAATTTTGCATTCGTTTGAATATATCCTCATTAACATATGCGTTTAGTTTGACATTTGCATTCATAAAGACAGTTCTCGTTTGCTTTTAAAATTTTGCACTTGATATTTCCATAGCATTTTTTTTTGTATTTTTTAAAACTTAGGCTTTTTAATTCTATTTAACTACCATCATTGGCTTCATTATCTCTTATATTATATTAGTCAGATTATAATAAATAACATACACGCAGAGTATGGCATACACACAGTATTGCATTGTAGTGTTAGTGCAATGGTAGAGGGATGGAGGCAAATGGTATTATCATTGTCAGTTTCATTTTATGGTTAGCGTTGTCAGTTTAATTTACGCTAATAAAATGTGCTTCTAAGCCACACTCAGTTCAGAGGTTTGAAAATCACTAAAATAGGCCATCCCCAAATCGAACAATTTCGACTTACACAAGAACGTTTTTACTTGTACGTATTGTATTAGAAATACTTATTAAAATCTAGGATATATAAACAAAACATTTACTGTAGAAAAAAAAATTTGCTGGCAAAGCTTTTGAACAATGTCTGCATTAAAAAGATTTCACAAACATTTATACATTTCCATTTCTTTTCTAGTTATACGAAAATGAAAACAAGGCTCTTTGCAACAACTCATTTTTTTGTCTTTCGGCCAAATTATGTTTTTGTTTTCAAATTTCTTTTTATAGTTCTGCTGTGCATTGCTCTGTTTCTTCTTTGTCCTTGTAAACATCAAAGTCTTTCAGTAGACCTTTGTCATTATGGTATTTTTACACCATAAACAAAGCGTAACAAGTAAAAATAAGCCAAATGAGTTTGCTTGACTATAAAATACCGTAAGTCCCTATCCGAAACACAAACAAACACATAAGCTACTCTTTTGAGTTTTTTGTAGTGTGCCAAATATTAAGGATATAGACTTAAAATTCAGCTTAAAAGTCCCTAATGTCGATTCTTAGTGTGTCTATCTCTTGTAGTCTGAAATTAAAGTTAAGACCAATTACCGAAAAAATAGGTGGACCAAAGGATGGTCAGAGATAGCAGTTTTCTATTGTCACTGATCAAGAATACATATTATAAAGTTGAAAGTGATGCTATGTGAGGTATATATGTCGTGCGTAAAGCTATTTTAGACCTAGGTGTAGCAATACTTGTTGAAGTATATATTTTTGTTGTTGCAAGTCCACTTTAATACTATAAATATTTATTCTTGACACGGATCAAGAGTCGATCTACCCCTGCTTGTCCCCTGGGAGAGACGGATACATAGACGCTAAGATAGAAAAAAGTACATGGCCAGATCGACACGGCAATTAGTGTGAATACATCAATAACTTTATCTCAATTTTAAGGTATAGCTTACAAATTGGAAAATTGGAAGTAATTAATATGCCTACCATATACGAGTGAATAAGCCTGCATATCAAATATGGTGTCTCTAAAATGACCCCGACGGATGGATATTTCCTGCGTTACATACAATTGCGTAAGTGAAATATAGCATTTAGGGACTCTTAATGTACTAAGGGTAAGAAAATATGTTATTAATCAAATATAAATAGTAAAAGAATTATATAAAATACTTTTTAAATTGAAATTGTGTTATTAGTTTTTACCAAAGTGTTTAAGTCATTAAAAAATGTATATAATAGACAGATGAGGGTTTCTCATGCTGCGTGCTTAAACTTATCTAAGATGTATTTTGACATATGCTTCATCTTTAATGATGAGACAATTTCATAATAACACTTTAGTTTTATCTGATATAATGACATATATCTTAATTTACCTTTGTCAGAGTGACACAACATTGGGCTGTCTGTATACTTTCAAAGCCGCTAAAGAGGGATGAAGAGCCTTCAGGGCAATTAGAGTATTATACATTATCATTCGGAAACTATGAATGGCCGTGGAAAAAAAGTTTTTGTGCGTATTTTCATCTCAGCGCTGAAGATACAATTTTATATTTATTTGTCGCGTCTGTAAGCATATACTATGTATGTTATATGCGGTGTTCCTTTGGACTGTTTGTAAGAATATTTCTTTCTGGGAGTTGAGGTACGTCATTGTCGAATACACTGGACTAAAGCATAAATAATAGAGATCAATTTTGGTATACATTTCAAATATGCTTTTATATTAGAAACAGGCTATTATCTACTTGTTAGCTATAATTTATAATTATCGAGTATTAAACACAAATACCAAATACAAATAAACCGAAGAGCAAAGCTGGGGTAACCTGGAACAGAACTCCTGCCAATGAATCTAAGCGTACTGCAAAATCCATATCACGTAGTCGAGTTAACTCCACTGGACATGCAAAGGGAAATATGTGTATATACGAAATGAGTACTATGATATTCATATCGAAACATTGAGAGTTTTTCCCGGTTGTAATTACGGAAAATATATCTTCTACCACTGCATGTGTAGCAAAAAAATAAATGTAACCGGTCTCTAGCCTAAAAAAATCATTCATCATAGGTATATTTGTCTGGCTTTTATCAAACCGGACAGATTTTACCACTGAAAACATCGCCGAAATCGTTAATAATAAGCCCGTTTCTCACGAGACGGGTATTAAAGTATCACGAGGCTATCCGGACCGTTGATGAAATCTCCTGCAGTTGGTATCAACTCTTTGTAAGAGTGTTTATGACCTCTGATCTTTTGTTTAGGTAGCTTCAAGATGTACACCCTAAGAAAAAGGGTTACTTACATATGACAAAAATAAATATTTGATGAGCTCATTTAAGAGTGTACTTTTAATATGGGTGAGAAGAGCATATTTCAGTTGTGCAATTGTAGGTAATCTGAAAGACCGCGACAACTGAAATCGTTAAATATTATATTCGTTTGTCACGTATTTATTTAACTACTAAAGACCGAAATAAAGAATTAAGCGAAGTATGCTCCAATCGAGCGATCTCGATTACGAGATAACCTTAGCCCAGATCTTATATGTCCTAATATACACTATATATACAATATATCCGCAAACACCTAACGGAGTGTGATCGCGTACCTTACACAGATGCTTATTCATAGTACAACTATATCTCCAAATTGAATGTATTCGCAACCATTTTCACTGTGTGTCCACCTGTTCGTTCACCTCTCAATTTGTAAGATAATGTATAATGTACTTAATATACATATAGCCTACTTTGTACTATTCCGAAACTTATTTTTTCGATGAGTAGGACTGTTTTCAAGTATGAAGTTTCATTTTCATTCGGGGAACGCATAAGTATGTTCTTAGTATATGCTGAACAAATGGTACCAATCGGACTTATAACACAGAAGATATGAAAAGGCATAACAACAACCTTACTAATTGCATAAAGTAAAAGCAGGCAATTGCTTATAAAATGTGTCCTTTTCTGTATAATGTATATGTGAGCAAAGGTGACGATGAAATTGATTCAGTGCATTTCACTTGAGATTAGAATATCACTTGGTCAAGGATATTCGACTGGAGACTTTATACCTTAAAAGTTGTCTGTCTAGATCAACGCGTAATTGTCTTTTTGGAAACCTATGGATATCGTTACCTGCAACTCTTTAAATTTAAATGATGTTGCAGACATAAAATGGGCTCAAAGAATTGTTGGTAGTTAATCCTTGATGTAGTCGAGTACATTGAACTGAAGTTTTCTCTTTATTTCTTAGCCCTTAACCTCTAAAAATGGGTAAAAGGTTGTATGAAGTTTGTCCAAATATGTAATAGTAAGTTAAAGTATTAAGTGTGTATCTTATTGATCAGAATCAACAGCTGAGTAAATATAGCCGTGTCATTTCGCTCTTCTGTATGTCTATCTGTCGTGGACATATAAAGTTTTCTTTAAGCTTAAGAATTTCCCCCTGGCTCCCTTTGAGGCCAGGCTGGCTCCCTTTTCTTTTAAATATGTTTAAAACGGTAAATATTCAATTAGTATACAATTTCGTTGTTGAATTTATTGAGTTTATCAATGTGAATCTATATCTAGTATTCGTGAATCTGTGTATATTTATATTTAACATATATATATGTACCAGTATACATGTCTATAGTATATATAATATCAAATAAGTTTTACTTTATATAATTATAATGAGTATAAGACGATAGTTTAAAATAATTCTTAAAGAAAAAAAATAGTGTTTAGTATAAAGGTCTATATAATTTATAATAGTTTCAGTCTACTATCAGATAAAATGTATATTCTTTTGGCGATTTCGTATAGAGCGTACAAAATTTTAGAAATAGGCCCACATTTTGCTTTATATGCTAGGTGGCATTTAAACAAACCCTTTCACTTTTTGTTAAGCAAACTTTCGATGTCTATTTTACCACATACCCACACGCAAGACAGATGGGATTTTAAGGTAAAGCAGGCCTGGTCCGAAAGAGGACAGAATTTAACATGCCACCAACTTGCTCAATAATTGCTCAAAGTGCGATGCGATTTGGGTATACGCGTTACTGAGTCCGCTGGACCATCAACCGTGTCGTTAGGCTTGTCAGGCCGACCCCAACCAGACCGGGACCGGGACAAAACCGGACCGGACCGGACCGGACCGGACCGGCTCACAGCGGACTAGACCATTTTCCATCAGCTAAAATTTGTGATAGATGCGGTTTGTGGAGGCTGGACTAAAGCACGCGAGGTGTTGTGTAAACGCAGCCCATACTACGGTTGTAACCCCGAAGTGTCCAAAAAAGGGATGAAACGGCTGAAAAATGCTTACGACTGGGTTTGGAAAATGTTATTACGAATATATTATGCGCATATATATAAAAATATATATATATGTATACATGTGCACATTACGTACTTATGTACGTACATACACACTATTGAATACATACGAACACTACCCAAACTTTCATTACACACATATATATATATATATATATATATATATATATATATATTAATATATAGATCTATGTATGTATCAGGTTGAACACATACATATGCATATACATACCCAAATGTGTAGGCATATACTACTTATATATATATATATATATGTTTTGTAGCTTTATATAAATCTACATTATAAGATGTGTAAGTATGTGCGTACATTTGTATACATATACAAGCATACATATATTAATGTAACAACTATGTACAAATACATGTAAATATTTATACAGGTATGTATGTCGCACATAAAGATGTAACTGTGTAGTGGTCAACAGATTGGCAAAGGTTCGCTTAGCCACGAAAGTGCTGAAAGAAGGTTATTGTGCAGTGTACAAAAGAGCGGTATGGCAAGCGAGAGTGCCCCCCTCCCCCCTCCTTTGCCGTCCACCTCCGCCCTCCCTTTATGTCCTTGTTACAATATTATGTTTAGTTAGATTTAACTTTTCTGAAATAGGGTTAGTGGTGTAATCAAAATGTCCCAGTGTTTTAGTAAAATTTGACATAAAATTTACAGCTCGCACGTGTCTGCCATTGATGCTGAGGTGAAACTCGCTGGACAACAGTAATTATGAAAGTCGTTGGGAATTCAAATATTCATAGAATCTCAGCTTGTAAAAATGTAAGTTTAATGTGCTAAAATGTAAAAAAATGTAACTGAATTTGTCTGAAAGAGAACTTGTATGCGCTATTTCATCCAGTCATATGGATCATATTTGAAGCTAACTTTAACTTTTACCCGTTAGTTAGTAGTCTGTGTAGCAAAAACTCTAAAAAATTAACTTAAATGTTCTTTTATTGAGAGTAAGTTTTTAATTTCTTTCAGAATTGTCGCATTGTAGCTGTAAATATCATGTCAAGCAAAGCTGTCGCCTTTATCTTTTTAAAAATTCGCGATAATTTCAGTTATAATGCATGAGGTAAGTGTGATTGACTACCAGATACCCTAATGCTAAGTCTGATCGGTTACTCTTACCGATCACAACCATTTTGGTGTAGTTGAGTGTTCTCGACTAAGCCGTAAGCCCAGGTGGGCTATGCCCTCACCTACTCTTTTACTGAGCTCCGCACTCATACTCGTACACGCACACTACAAGCAACTCTCTGCTTGCGTTCGTACGCATTCTGCAAACTGCTTAGCTTCAATCTAATCGGATTGAACTTTATAATAGTGTGCTTAAAATCGTATTTTAATTCACATATAATTATATTTATCGACGAGATCATACTTACGGACGGTTAAGTAAACGCACTGTCAGACAGGTCCCAATCGACTCGACTATTAATCCTGATCAGGAATATATATAGTTTATGGTAAGGGGCATTAGAATATCATAATATTAAAAAATGCTTCCGAAATCAAAATATTTGGTTAGATCAAATGACAACAAATAAGACTGTTGAAGCCGACTATCATAGTATGAAGCATACGAACCCTTGTACACCCTTCACCTGTGTACAGACACACAACAATACGTGCACACCCACTTACACGGTTTATACGCTGTTATGCAATTCTGCTGCCAAACCCACCACCCCCTCCACCAAACAGCAAGTGGTCAATTATTTATTGAGAACGTTCTCTGTTTACTGACTGATATTTAAGCAGAAGTGGTCTAGTAATTATGTGTATCAAAGATCAAATTTATTGGTTCTAAATTTTAGCCATTTTTTTTTTAATTTACTGAGACGAAGGTATTTTTAAAGTTTAAAACAAACTTGTTTACCTTATGTATTCATTAACCTTCTTACCAATTTTGGTATCTCTAGTTCCTAATGTACGAAATATTTACGCCTTCAACCGTCTTTAATGAACTCAGAGTTGCTTCCTTCTGACTGTAACACAATGCACAATAACTTCTGTTTCCTTAGGCTCTTCTGGTTCGCATCCGATTAAGAAATATTAATACCGCGTAAACTGTATGTAAATATTATTCTTTTGATGTAAGAAATTGCAAAACGAAATGTACACATTTCATTTAATTCATTCTTTAAATAATTCTAAAAGTTAAAGTTAACTCTGTTGTAAGTAAATTAACTAAAAAGGAAGAATGCAGCAGTCTAATGACCCTGACTTCGAAATACCGTTAACTTATACATATTTGATAAGTCGTAATATACACTTTGGATGAACTCAGCACACATATACATACACAAATATATAATTAATATATAATAAAAATGCTAAATTCAAAGACAAACTTTATCTTCGTATGGTCTACTAGGATTACCATACATACCGAATTTTCTTTCTATAGCTCTTATAGCCGCTGAGATTGATGGAGATGGACATATATTTGACTCTTGATGCTGGTCAAAAATATATGTACTTTATGGAATATGATATGTTTCCTTCTGCGTGTTACATAAAATTAGACCAACTACACCGATTTTACCATTTTGTTCAGGTTAATGTTGATATAATATTTAAGAAGCAATTTAAGTTGTTGCTGCGTGGATTCGGAATTTTTGGTGAAATATCTTCAGCGGTGATATATATCAGACATATATCAGACCTGGTTAAGGGTACCTCATTGCGAACACACTCGAATGAAGTATATATATTTTTTATATTTCAAATGGCTTTCAATATTCTTAGTTTGTTAGAAAAGTAAAAGTAAAATGTTAGGACACCTCTTTCACTTTTCCAGATTGTCTTGGCTGTGTCGACTCGTTCCTGTAAGGCAACACAGATTTCATTGTTAGCAATGATGTGCTGTGACCGAATAGCAATACTAGTACTTGTACTTTACTTCCTGACTTTCAAAACTTGCAAAGCAACTGCAAAGTTAGCATGACCTTGTAAACTTTTCGACTTAAACAAAAAGAATTTAGTTAAACTTGGATATTCAATGGAAGTTTTTCTCATATAGGATTAAAATATATCATCGTATAAGGGTGTACATAATAGATTATAAATATATTGTATATGTGTATGTATTTATGTAGGAATAAGCATCAAAAGTGGGACACTATGTTGAACATATTTTTTTAGTACGAACGTGCTTGTGTTTGTCTGCTTTATTTTTATATTTTTTTTAAAAGTTTTTGTGCTAACAACAAACTCCAAAACACTTTAATCAGTGCTATCTTTTTTTAATGATCGCTGCACTATTGTGTCCTTGGCTGGCGCCATCCTATATTGGCTTTATTTTTTACTACTGCTGACACCTGTTGAATACCCATTTTTTTGCCAACGGACTCGTATTCAATTGCTGCGACTACCATTGCTGTGGCCAGAGGTGTTGCAGTCAAATCGTCGAAAAAATTCTCTTTTTCAGAGATTCGCGATGAAAAAAAAAAGAAAAAATCTTGATGCTGACCGTGAATAAAGGCATTTTTCCGTTAGCACGCATCAAAACTGCACCATACGGAAGTTTAGTTGGCAAATGCCGTGATACCGTGATAGTCAGACTCCAAGCATAAAAAACTGCAGCCGTATACTCGAATTCGAAGGTCAATCAAGTGACTTTTTTCTGCCAACCGCCCTTCGCCAATGCGGCAAAACTGCGGTAAACAAAAACTTCGGTCGTCACACAGCTCACTAAACGCCAAGGATAAAAAATCGCCGGTCGACTAGCAGACCGCGCCATTTAAGGGGATTAGGCAGTCAGTTGAAAACCGCTTGTTTGCCAAGTGGCATGCAGCTTGATGCACTTCACTGTTTTTTCTGTTGCAACTTCAGCATACTCCACTTTTCTGGCTGGCCCTGTCTTCACGTGTAGTGCCAGCTCCATGTGATATTCAGAATCACATTGAATGTAGATGTTGCCTGTTGGTCGCCGTGTGATACTGTCAGCGATTAGGCATGTATGGACGTTCAAAGTGTTTGAGATGGGTGCTTTGAATGTGTGTTGGTTTTTGACACGGCAAAAAAGAGATTTTTTGAATCAACTCCTGGCATTGGGTTTTGTGTTTTTTTTTTTTTTGTTTTTTAATCGTCATCTCTATAAGGTAAACAAATGTTTTTCTTTCTTTTATAATTATTATAGCATCTCTGACCCCATAAAGTATTAATATTTTTGAACAGTATCTACGGTCACCAGCTAAACGTGATCTCTGGTATTTTACAGCTAACAGTATTTCCAAAAAACGTGGCCAAACAATTTCAATAATTAATTTTATTCATTTTATAATAATTAATCAATTTTTGTCTATTAACAATCAAATCTAAGTACCTATCCGAGATAACTTTTTTGAAAGATATCTAAGCTAAATCTAAAACTAATAATACAAACAAGCCTTGACGGTACGGGGCTCTGGTCACTACCAATTTCCAGGTCGACCTAGCCATGTCCATCTGTGTGTTTGTCTGTCGAAGTAATACATAGTGTGTATATGATAGTGTGGATGTTGGAGACTATTAGAGTTACAGACAAAATTTGAAAACGCTTGCATTTTTTTTACACCTGTATACCTGTATATATATAATATATATATTTATATATATTTATATACATTCATTGCGTAGCCTATTCTAATCTATAATGTAAATTGCAGAACAATAGATAATTAACTCAGACAAAGAAACAATTTAACCTAATGATAAGTTTGTTTCGGGTCCAATCGCACGCAGAGACACTGTTCGTAGTTTCTATGTGTTTGTATAGTATATTTGTGGAGTTTAGTATAAGTGTAAATAAGGCAATATACCACTTGCTTTACGAGATTTTTGTAGTCCGGCACAATTTACTAAAGTTATTTATTTTATTTAAAACTTTTATTATAGAGCAGCTATACCTCGCTTGTTGGGTACGAGATATCCTGAAACCAGGTCTGATATATCGTCCACACACAGTAATGTAGACAATTAACACTAACTAATCGGAAAATAGTGAACAACATTTTAAAGTACACTTTAAGCAGAAATCTATAAGTATTAATCTATAAGAATCAATTCGGGTATTACCATAAATTGTACTTTTTCTGTACATTGGTGCAAAGGCGTTTGTTACCTAACTTTAGCGCTTGTGTTGTTATCCTAATATTGCAAATGTGTGGGCATAAGCGTGTTATTTATTTTTACCATTTCGTGATTGTTGAGATATGTATTTATAGTGCTCCTGTTTTTAAGAAAATTACTTTTGTTAAAAGCCATCAACACAAATAATTTAAGATGCCGTGGAAATTGCAGAATCTGATGATGATGAACAATGAGGAATATTCTAAAAATAAGTTAAGTTATTGAATGTATCTATAAAATGTGCTTAAGCCAACATAACTGAAAATTCTGTTATGGTTTTAAACAACCTGGCCAGTGATTTTCTTTGACTTATAATTTATTCTGGGAAGACAAAAACGCATAAAAAAAAAAACATTTTTGTATGTTATAAGTTTTGTTATTCAATTTTTGATATGTAACATTTTATTAAGGCACCCCCAAGTTTAATTTTTTAATAATTAATGAACGCTAATAGATGTACCTAATATGCATTTATCTATTTTTAACCAATGGCTTATAAGTTTATTTAAGTCTGAACCAAGATAATTGTGATTTTTATCCGCAGTGGAAAAAGTGGAAGAAAAATTATGAGTCCTTGTTTACCTTTTTGCATTGATAAGGTATCGTTAATGGTATTTGTAATTGAAATTAAAAATTTAGTCGACTAAGTTATAATATTCTACAGGTAGATCCTTTTTTTCGAAATATATAACCTATTTTCATTATGGTCTATGACATTCGGACTTTAAAAATTTTTCCCAGAAATTATATTCGACTCCATTTTTATCGGTTTAATTTTATGATCTCATCAATATCTTAAATAACCGTAAACTAATGTATCGTTAGCTAAACTAAAGACAGAAATTACCAATTAACAGTCTTCCTTCAATGAAAAGCTATAAAATATGTAACCTAAATGTAACTTATTAATTAATTTTCTACACCATATTTATATGTTTAAGATAGGCGTCGGTTACGGCAGTAATCTTATCACATCAATGGAAAGAGTACTGAGATATTGACATAAAATGCATGGGTGCAGTCTGCGTGGTGATAATATTATCCTATGTTTTCCCTGATTTGAAGAAATTTATGTCAAATATCGGTAGCGATGAAACCGGAATATCAACTCCAATTACTCAGCTTTAAGTAACAATAACTGCTGTAAAATCTATACATGAATACAATAATATACAATAAAATATAATATAAGGTTAAAGCAGGGTTCATAATATGATTTCCACCTTTTTCTGAGGTTTTATAGATTGTAAAAAATATATGTAGTTGATTCATGTTTAAATTAAATTAGCTTATAGAAAAAGTACAGCAGTTAAGCTTTGGTGAAAAAAGCTAAATAAAACAAAAACTTTTTACTAGAGATTGGATTATATGCAGTAACTGTTTATTAAGACTAACATAGAGTACAGAGCTCAGTATTTCAAATGGTGTTCTTACTGTATTGCCATTGCATTCCTTAAACAGTTCTTGCTAATTTGGAAATTTGTACTTAGATTTTTTTAAAATACATTTATTAACGTACCATACAAACAAAATAATTTGATAAACGACCAAGTGTTGATATATTACGCAACCATTATGATGTTTGGGTCTGACAGTACGGCTGATGATGTCAAGGCCTACATCCAAGCGAAGATGAAAATGTCTGATTTATCTGTTGATAAACTTAGATTTAGTTATGCAAGAGAATAAGCTCTTTTAAAATTAGAGTTTCGGCGGAATTATAGCATTCAACACTATTTGTTGCAATACCTTCTGGCCCAAAGACATACTTGTAAAAGAGTTTGGTTCAAGTAGCTCAAATCGGGCTCCAACTGCCTCAAAACTCTAATAGTGCTTTATTATCCAGTAATTTGCTAAAAAAAACTAACTCTTATTCTAACTTATCAAAACGTTAGCGACCTTAACTCAAAACTTTATAAACTGAATGTATTAATTTCTTTAATCTAACATAACTATCTTTACTGAAACCTGGTTTATTTATTTTGCAATAAATTCATACTGTCGTGTGTAGGAGGTGGTGTTCTTAGTACTGTAGATTCTGATCTTTTATCGCAACCTCTTTACTTATTTATTCACATTGCACAAACATTGAATATATCGCCGCTAAAATTTAAAATTATATTTGTAAATTTTTCTATGTATATAACGTGCTGCCATATTTTGCCACAGTCTGATTTATCTATTGTATATACCTTGAGCATATCTCAAATTAATCCAATTCGAAACTGTATGGGTCGATTAGCTTACCTCATTTTTGCATCGGATTCTTTTTCTAGTACTGTTGTGCAAAATTTTCCCTTAGTTGTCCCTGTGTTTTTGAACTGCCTACATATGAGCCTATATTTTCAAGTATCCTAGTGGTTGGAACGAGTTTTCGTAAAACAGATTTTGTAAAACTTAATTCATAATTAATAGACCTCGTTGGTCCTCTAAAAAATTAGGAATGCTTAAAAACGTGAAGTCGCGATATTATTAAAGATCTGTGAGTTCGTAAAATCTTTCTGATTTCTCACGTTATCTTATCTCCAGATCAAATTTATTTTGTATGTAAAACCCGTTTTTATATATTAATAACAAAATTTGTTGTCGTTTACAGTTATACAACATTTTCAATACTAAACGTAAAACTTCCTTACTGCCCTCATCTGTATCTTATGTAGACATGAAAGCAAATACTGGTCAGACTGCAGCTGATCTTTGTGCTGAATTTTTCTAATCTACTTACTCGTGTTCTAACTTTCTCTCTCATTCCCCTTATTCTTATACCTTGCCGAAATATAACCGTGTTTTTAGTCCTATCATCTTGGAAACCTCGTTACGTAACGAACTTAATTTAATCAAGCCAGGTTATTCACCAGGCCCAGATAGAGTACCACCATGTGTACTTAGGTACTGTGCTGTGTCTCTATGTAAACCTTTGGTAAAACTATTTGAATTATCTGTTAACGCATACCCTTTCCCAACCATTTGAAAACAATCGTTTATTTTTGCTCTTCATAAACATGGCTCTAAGTCCGACAGGGGTATTTCCAAATTGTCCGCGATGCATCAGGTGTTTAAAAAACTGATAACATCTTAACTACAACACTTATGTAGCTCTATCACTTAACCCTGAAAGCATGGTTTTATGAAATCGGACCTACTACCACTAACTTACTTGAGCTTACCTCCCTTGTTATCAAAGATTTTCAGAATTGCTCGAAATGTAAGGTTATGTCGTTCTATAGAAGTACACCTCACATTTAATTACATGCTTGACCGGATTCCCTTAAGAGATTACACTGCGTCACCGCCTTTGGAATTCTTCTAGATCATAAAGTAAAATTTGATAGGAATATTGCACTTAAAGTCAAGAAGGAGACTTAATATCTTGGATTCATCAAAAGATGGTATAAAGATCTTCCTTAAATTCAAAATATTAAATTATTAATTTCAGCATAAATTTAATAGTTTCAATGTTATTTAATGTAACTAATATTTATTCTACATTTAACATTTTTATTGCAATATTTTTGGTCGACTGTTAATAGTTGACATTAAATAAATAAATAAAAAATAAATAAATAAATAAAAAATAAATAAATAAATAAAAGTCAAAACAAAATAATTTAGAATCAGACAGCCGTTAACACTATTAATTCATGCACCTTATATTTTACATCATATTGGTATATTGAGAAAAAAAAACATATTTATTTTTATTGGTTTGTTTAATTAAATAGTTTAATTTTCTTTTTATAAAACAAGTCAAACGTGCTTGAAGACGAGTTACATTGAACTCGCCCTAGAAAATCTATAATTTTCCGCGAAAAACTTTAAAATACAGTACGACCTCGCTTAACGCTACTCATTAAATTCGGACCCTTTACGAAAAAATGGTTAACCGAGATTGTAGTTTTTATTTTAACTATTTAACTAATTTTTATTAGCGCAGAATTATTTTTCTCTCTTGGTCTGGTTATAGTTGACTTGTGCACATTATATTATATTTTAACAGTTTACTGGTGTTGCGAATAGAATAGCGATCGCTCGTGGAAAAAAATTCTATGAAAGTGAGTGCGTGCAGGCACATGCATTTTTTTTGGGAATACCAAATTAATAATTTTTGGCAAATATAAACGAAAAATAAAGGATGGAAAGTGATCAAAACAAAGAAGAATAAGCTATTTGCTAGGACAGCTGCATTGACAGATATTTTTTTTTACTCTCGTTTGCGTTAAGCGAGCTTGTGCTGTATTTGTATGATTTTAATCACTAATCTTTTTTCTAAAAAAACAACATTTCCTACATAAGTGCATTGCTAAAAAAAACATTCAACTGTCTGTTTTACATTGCACAGGAAGTTTTAATAATTTTAATTCAATTTATTTCTGTTGACATATAATATTTGTGAGGGCTAACATATTATATTTAAAGGTATGAGCTCAGCAAATTTGCATTGTTTAGTATTAAATTAAAATAAGTAGTAATATTAATTAAAGTATTGATATTAACAATAGTTATTTGCAATCAAATAAATAAGCCAAAAACATATAATATACACATTTATTTAAAAAAAAATTGAAAATAAAGTAAAATATTCATTGCAGAAGAAATGTTTCATTTTGTTAGGTAACAAGAAGACGAATCTGAGAAGGCTCGGTATAAAAAATTTGACATTTTATCATAATTATTTTTTTTCTTAGGAACAGAGATTTAACAGCCAGACATTTATTATGCATAAGATTTTGCTTTTAGAGTCAAAGTTTTTGTTTCTTAAGATTTTTGTTAACAAGTGTTAACATATGGCAATTAAGCGAAATCAACAAACCATTTCTTTCAGAATACACATATGTATCGTATGTTCGAATATAAGTAATTTTTGCCTATTATAACCGTTCATTTAGACTTTGCATATGGTCCTTCACTAAAAACCTTTGTAGGTATAGTATAATAGCGTTAAAGATTTTGAGTAAAAGAAAACTGTAAGCTCTACTTGCTATCGAAATGGAAAACGAAGCGAAGATGCTGGACACAGCTGTACAGTGATGGCTTGCCATGGCCGCGCTTATGTGCGTGTGCATTTGCTTGGTATGTATTTCAGTTGTGTATATATCCATAGTTTTGTATATCTATGTATATATTGAGCTATTAATGTACGTATGTATGTGGCTTTCTAGGTCCTGTCAAAACTAAAGCGTGCTGTTGCCAGAGACAGACATGAACAAGTTTTGCTCCATACAATATCAGCAATTTCCTTCGTTAGTCATTCGTTTCCTTCGTCTGCCTTGTTGTTATGGCTCCCAGCGTCCATATACGAACAAGAACCCGTACCGTTAGTCTTTCTACTTTGATGTAGATGTAGAGACCTCCGAGTTCAATGCCTAGACTGGACCGAACAGGCGATTGGACATCTGGACGCATAGACCAGAACAAGAGGACATATCGCCCAAAGTATATTTCCCTGTGTGTTAGTGTGTATGGTTGTACATACGGTCAGACTCATGCACACTTAGCCATAGCTAGCCATGGCCGACGAACTAGGTAGTCACACACGGACACATAATGTAAATGTCCGCAATTTCTTTTTGGGAATCTCTTAGCTGCCGCTGCTGCCGTCAACGTTCTTGCCATTTAGCTTGAATACGAATCCTTCTGCCTCACTCGCCTTACCACTACGAGTTCTTGTACGACGTGGATCCACACATGGCACAGCAACTTGCGGAGCAGCGCAGATTGCTTCTGCCGTCGTCGCTGTCGCCATCACCACGTTTCCATCATAGCACCCAACCACCTGGCGCCAGAGGCCAGTCGATCGATAATTTCCATAGTTGACCACTGCTGTGTATGCGAATTTTCAAACGGACATCTGCACAAGCACAAGCAAACGTACAGAATCACCCTCTAACTACTAACACACATATATACTCGCACACATACATATATGAACACACTAAGCATTTACTCTTAGAAGCACCGGCGACACACACGAAGCCGTTGCCGTAGCTGTAGATGTGGCTGAGGCTGAGGCTGAAGCTGAATCAAGCTTCGAAAGCAGTAGCTTCCACATCCACATAACGGCACGGGTGTGATAGCGATGGCAACAGCGCTGGTCAGTCCCACAATAAGTAAGGGTCTGCCATGAAGATAAAACGAAGACCAAGGAACGAACTGTTTCTGCAAAATGTTGTTTGCATACTACTTGCGACATGTGAAAAGGATAAGAGTGAGTTTGTATGTATGGAAGCATCTATGTGTAAGTGTGTAAATGCGTCTGTATGAGTTCCATATAGCGGACGATGCCGCAAATGGTACGTGAGTGGGAGTTTGGCGCGATTGGGGACTACCGGAGTCGGTGCGGGCAGTTACCACGGACTGCTGTGGAGTGGGTGTGTGTTCTGGTCAAGCAACGCGCCGTTGCTTGGGACTGAGACGGGACAGACGATTTGATGGTTAGGTCGGTCTTGGGATTGGGAGTGGTGGATTGTCCGGGCAACGGCAAAACTCTCGAGCTGATGCTGCGTCGTGGGAGCGTCTGGTAGATGGAGGTAAAGATGTGCGCTAGGCGATTGTAAAATTTCGCATTTTAGAGAATTAGACGTTTTCTCGAAAACAAACATACATACATAGATTGGTATATACATACGCACATACTGGGTATACACATATATATTAATATGTGTACATATGTGCTATGTACCGACACATATATATGTATTGTATCTGAGTCTATATATACCCACTTTTATGCTTGTACAATATGCATATACGTAAGCAAGACAAAATTTTGCACAAAGGCAAATTGTGCTGTTGTTTTTCATGTGTATGCGATAGGCAAAGAAGAGAATGTTTAAGGAAAATTTTGATATGTTGGGGATTCTGTATTCTAACGATTTTAGTAAGAAAACCGAAGCATCCATTAGGCAATACAATTTTTACAAGACATTGATATGTAATATTTAAAATGCTTTTCTAAGATATATGTATGATTCCCTAAGATTACATTAGTGGTAAGTTAAATAGTTTAAGGTGTGGTAAGTAAAGTGATTAAAATTTTTAATCACCTTTAAGAAGTTTTACTTTCATTACCTACTCCGTTTCTTTTATACTCAAAACAAATGTTCGGAATTTAGAATTTCTATATTAAAAATTGTTGCTTTATATTTTTAAATTAAAGTCTTTTTGTCTGTTAAAGTTAACATTGTGCACTGAGCATTGTGGCACTTGTAAATATAAGCACCTGCACAAAAATAAAATTGCTAGCATACTAACCACTGAAGAAGCCGATTGCTTCTTATGGCTCCTAGTCAGAAAAGACCAAAGAAACAGCATCAGAAGGCTAAAAAGAAAAATACTCACAGCTTGTTTGCGAAAATGTACTCACTACATAATAATAAACTCCCTAAACAACTATCAGGTTAAACCCATCTACGGTATACAGTTAATTTCTCTAACATTAACAACGAAAAATTAATTTATTACAATTGAAAATTATACTTTCCAAAGTTTCGCATCCCAAGGACCACGACTTCGTGCTATTCAACTTGATTAAAAGCTTTTTTTGAGGTCGGAAGTATACAACTGTCAAGTTTTAGAAAAACGAAAATCTCTTTGGTATATATACATATTTATTTAACACTACAACACACTACTAGTTTTAGTTGTTCAATTGGTTAGTATGAATGTGGAAATATGTTTAATTCGTCGATCGCCAACGTATTTTGTTTCATGTACCACAAAGACGATTACATAAACGGCATTTCCGTAATCGCCTCCACAACTCTTATGCTCTTTTACAAAGCTTAGAGCACTAAACAGCACAGTGTGCATCCTATAATCTAATTTCATACCGATCGTATAATAAACGCATAAGTTATTCCATAATCAATTTAAGATCATGTTGCGCTGAATTGCAAGCAATAGTGAATTGCTTGTAGTGTGCCTGTGTGTATGCCAAGGTATATGTGTATATGTGTGCGAACTTCTGTAAGTGTGCTATTGAGTGTATGACTCTCGTGGGTTAAGGGCTTCTTGTAACCGGATACATTCAATTAAGGAATTCTTATTTGTTACCGATTCTTGACCATTTTTTAAAAAACAAATTTTTTTTATTGTAGAAAATCGTAATGAACACTACCACTACACTGCACCGACTACTAAAAGACTTTAACCCATGTACACACATACACAAGTACATATTCACTCATTTAAAATATATTAAATTTGATGTATGGCATTTTGACGTACTTTAAGCAGCTATCGGAGACTATAATGTTTATTTGAAAAAATGGCTATATATATATATATATATATATAGCCTGTGAAAGTTACCTGTTTTTTTAATTAACGCAATATTGTTTTACACCAAGGAAATTAACATTTTGCATGTCCGTTTGTCCGTCTATCCGTCTGTACGGATGCACCCGTAGATCTTAATACACAATCCCAGGTTGATGCGTGTCGTTAAGGGTTTTTCGTAGTGAGATACTCTTGACTATATAATTCATACTCAATTTTTAGCTGGCCCTGCAATCAGTTGCTATTTGGGTGATGTCTTGATTATTGGTTAGTCTTTGGTTGAATATACACCAAATACTTGGCATTGTCATCTTTTACAACTCGTGGTACGTGTAGAAAGATCGACTTTGGAGTGCATCGTTTGAGAACTTAGTCGTCGATAAAATAACTTTGGAGTCCATCAGTTTTTTTCACAGCGCTTTTAACGGTGTCTAATAGGTATACTATACATATGTCGTCAACAAAGGTTCTTTCTCTGGCTGAGCGATATTGTGATATTACGAGGAAGGGACATACGAATAGAAGCTTGGGCCAAGCACTCTGATCCTTGTTTTCCCCCGTTATCGAAATATTTTTAAGTTGTAGTTAACATTCATCACTCCAAAATGTGGATTACAATACACAAATAATTATAACGCAAGCCGAGTGCCATATCTAATCGCAAAAGTAATAAAATTCTTTGAGCTATCTTAAAAAGGCTATCGATAAAAGGGGCTTAGCAAATAAAATTAATATAACAGCATTAGTGCAAGTGCAATGCTGATCACAACGTTAGTGTTTTTAGTCCTATCTTTATTATTATTATACCTCTGAATGAATTATGAATCGTGTGCAAGTGCAATGCTGATCACAATGTTTGTGTTTTTTAATATATCTTTATTATTATTATCTGTCTGAATGAATTATAAATCATCTGCGAGCCTATTCGTGACTCTCCGAAACTATAATATTGTAGATAGAGACACCGAATTTTGGAATGCAAGTTCTTTGAATTTGTAATTAGAAATTAATTTTTGGGATACTCGTCGACGAGAATTGTTGGTGAATTTTGAATGATGTATACCGACGGGGAAGTGACATGAAAATATTTGTGTTATACATTTACCAGTACGAAAAAATCCCATGTTTAGTTCTTTTATGTCAATTTTTATTTAAGACTCAGTTTAATCTATTAAAAAAATAGATTTGCCTAATCTATTAATAATCTATGGCATGTGTTCAAACTACTTAAAATACTTACCGTGTTATGTCATAAGTGCGGACTGATTCTGGCCAATAAATAAAAAATAATAAATAAATTTATTTTTTAATAAAATGAAAATTTCGCTCGTCAGGTGCAGACCAAGATGCTGTATATAATCTGAAAGTATTAAATTTGATCTCGCCCGCAGAGATATAGTACATAATAAACACTGAGGTCTTTACTAAAATGTACTTTGGCAAACTCTAAACAAGACATCAAATTAAATTTCAAATTGTTTTAGGCTTCATTAGGCAAATAAACACTGCATTTATATCGACATATTTTTAAACGCAATACTAATGCTTACGCCTAGGCTTAATTATACTTGCATTTTGGCGTTGAGGACTTGCTTTGAAAACATTTTTGATCTGTAGGCAGTTTACAATTATCTTATAACAAGTGCTGGGAAATCAGTTTCCGCGCTATGTCAGAGTAAAATGTCGTAGAAAAAGTGTATTTTATTATATTTTTTAATTGCATTTTTTTCTACCACGTTAATGGTTAAATGCAAATATTCAAAACGTTGGTTGGGATTGAAATAAAATTTATAAAGCATATTTAGCGCGTAGGACCGCGTGCAAAAAATTGCAAAAGAAAAGGTTTTTAGAGTGTCATATTGACTAATCGTTTATCTATTTTTTTCAGCTTGCACGAAATTTTTCATTTAATAAAAATGTTTCGGTTACCCTGCAGCGTGCACAAAATCGACTTACATGCAAGATACGCATGTGTTTACAGTGTGGTGGAATTTTTGCACTGATTTAATCAGAATCTTACACCATAACTTTACTTATATTATTATTAATTATTATTTAATTGAAGATAAATTAATAATTTATTTAATTAAAAAACGCAACGTGTCAACTAAATATTTAATTTGGCATACAAGACGGACGCCGATAAATCGATTGGAATCAGTTGGAACTGGTCAATAATTAATATACAGTATGTCAAGAATGAGTTTTCACTTTCCTGTAGAGCCACAGATTATTAGGTGGATGAGTTGGCTAGTTTCAACTTAAGCTGGGGTGTGGATGATGTAATGTCTTATCTAAAGGTCATTGTAGCTAGCTGTTGTACATGTATATCACATAAGAATTTGTAATAGCTAAAAACAAGTATAAAAAAAATTGTTTAACCTATACATAACATATATGATCGAGGTTAAATTTTGTTTCTTGATATTTTGATCCCGGTATCTACCCAATCATGGTTTATCTTTTTATTTATATACTTATTTAGAGTTGTGTAAAAGCAGTCAATCACAACATAAAAGGAAATTATAAAAAAGTAAATACATAAGACGTAATCTAAATATTAAAAATTACAAACTAAATTTTAAAAATCTAAACATAAAGGTAAAAGTTCTGCAGAAACTTTATAATAAATATAAGTTGATAGCTTTGATATTTTTCCAATTTTTGGCACATCTTACAGCGCCTGTTTTAAATATATTCGTGCTCAGAGAGAGTTAGAACTGAATAAGACTAACTCGTAATCGAATAAACTCGATTAAAGTTAATTCAAATTCTAATTAATTAGACTTTTACAATAATAATTATGAATTCGGTGATATACATATATATCATATATATGTATATATATATATATATATATATATATATATATATATATATATATATTTATGCGTGATCAATAAGTTGAGTCTCATATACATGTCATATGACTTACTGAAAGTTGCAATAACAAACTACAGATGGACTGGTATATAACTTGTAGCATAATAAAATTAGGCAGTGGAAATGGTTTGACCCGATGCTGTATATCTGAAGAAGGGTTGGCAAGGGCATTAAGGTGATATGAATGAAATCAAGCACTAAAAGAAAGATTAAAAATGCGGCAAAACCACGTGGCCGATGTTATCTTTCAATATATTTACTCAATACCAATACCCACGTTCAGAAGGCTAAGCACTGAGTGTGAAAAAATAATTTTGTAGTGCTTGATTAGCTACTACCTGAACAGCTACAGACCTGAACCCAATTAAACTCCTCAACGTTAAGGTCAAATGGGCTCTTGTAAACCGCACTACTCTGCAGGACGCTTGAATTAATATGGATTCAAATTTGTACAGTAACCTAGTGGGTTAAGAGCTAGTGCCTAACGGAGAGCATATAATTGGTTTTAATTGTCCAGAATGATACAGTAAATTTAAACAATATTTTTTACTCAATATGAACTTATTGATCATTCGACTATTTTTGCATTTTTTATTTTTATTGTGTTTTAAAAAATACATTTACAATTTCGTATGTATATGAATAAAATATGTATTTTATACACAAAAATGAAGCCCCGTTTTAAATTTGAAAGTGAAGCGTGATCAATAAGTTGAGCCACTGTATACATAGTGTATATATCATATATTGAAGATACTTCCCACTACCATAGTCTTATAATATTTACAGTATACAAATGTACATACATATGTACATACGTCTTTAATATCGCAAGCGTTTTCATAATGATTGCCTGAACATTGTTATACAATTCCTTATATATAAGGGATATATATATTCAAGTTCAAGGTTGCTATGTGTTTAACAACCTACTCCTAAATGCAAATACGTGCAAATGTACATATGTATCTATGTGAATCACAGAATTATAAACACACTGCGTGTTATATTCCCATACTCTATCTTTGTATACTCAAATGCTTAACAGGCTCGTAAGCATATACATATGTACGGAACTGCAACCGCAATAACAGGCAGCTCATTATAATTACGAGTATATAGGCAATAGGTTGTTGTCGTTGCCCTAATTTGTTGATATGTGACGGAATGAGTTTGGCTGAGAGTATTTATTAGCGGGCGCAAACCGACACACACACACAATATTAATCTCATAAATGTATATATGTACATACTTGTAGTATAACATAATTAATATCATAATTATTAGCGAAGCGAAAGACACACATCTATTCCAATGACACATAATACTACTTACGTATGTGGATATCTATGTACGTGCGTGTACCTCCAACTGCTTATAGGGATAGGTTTAAATAGCTTGTTAAGTACATATGTATGTACATAAACATGTACATACTTGTTGATGCGTTAAGAAGAAGGTGTGATAATGTGGCGGTGTGAATGTCCCTTTTTAGGTGTTTGATTTAACTGTCTACTCATTCAATAAAGGTCAGTGTCAGAACTAATCAAATTATTGTATATATATCATACATATCAATTCCCATTATATGCTTTGTATATGTATAATATTTAAATGTCACCCAGTTAGTATACAAACTTATAAATAGCGAAATCATTATAGTTCACTGCTACCTTTAAGATTGTTAGTACTTATGTATAGATGCACTATAAGAGCTAGAGGGATCGAATTTGGTATGCAGGTTTCTGTATACCGTACGCAAATCAATAATTTTTCAACCATTTTTTAGCACATTACTATACAATACAATACACTCCTAATTTATGCTGTAAAGCTATAATAATCGGATATCTAACAAAAAAGTAGTTCAAGCTACGATGAGCTGCCGTCAACAGAGAGGACATATAGTACGAGGTCTGTTCAAGAGAAAAGATGAATTTTAAATTTTTTCGAAAAGTATTTATTTATTCATCAATAACTATTTTGTCCCCTTTAAGGTAATCCCCTTCAGATATAGTGCCCTTATGCTAGTGCTTCTTCCAATCCTCAAATCACTTCTGAAATGCGCTTTTTTGTATGGTATGCGCTCTTTGATTCCGAATTTATCGCATCAATTGTGGCAAAACGCTGTCTTTTCATTTATCTCTTCAGTTTTGGGAATTGGAAAAAGTCGCTGGGAGCCAAATCTGGTAAATGTGGACTTGTTGGCTAGAACTCATTATGCACCACGCCAATGTAATAGAAGAAAACAGTGAGCAAAACCTTTACATTTTCTTTTGAACAGACCTCGTATATGTATTCATCAGAGTATATTTTGATGTTCTGCTATGCAAACATTTGTTTTATTTTATTTAATTCTATGTGGGTTATGAAAAATTTAGGGATGATATTCAGTTCTTTTTGGCAAAATTGGCAAATTGTTTGACAAAACCTTTTCTTTTGAACAGACCTCGAAAGCCACCTGGTCTAAGAGCTTCTATTATTGGGTACACTCATAAAAGTTAAGCGAAATTCATTTCAGTTTAATAAATTGAAGAGTGCTATAGTCGAGTGAACCCGACTCCGACATACACACTATACGCTGTACAATAGTATTACCAACGACCTTGCAGTTTGATTTTATAATATAATAATATATATGTTACAAAAGTATTAATTAATGTATCGTTTATTAAAATGAATACAGAAACGATCAAACTATACAATTTTGTAATCAGAGTAATTAAAATTATCCAATAATTATCCAGTTATTAAACCCAGTCAAACAGTCATACTACAATCAGAACTGTAACATATTAATTTAAGTTCAATTCCAAATAAACTTATTTTTTATTTGGACCTTGTTTGGTGCATTAACCATTCAAATTAAATTTATCTAATTATAGTTGTTCTTTGAATATTTATAAAATTATATTTCACACAATTTTATAAAGAAAATATACGAAAAAAATTGAAACGCAAAAGGCTGCGGACAAATAAAATACACAGTGTAGAATGACAGAATAAACAATAAAGTTAACTTAGCTGTGAATTATTTAATTTTGTTGAACTTATAATAAATATTGACCACGCCACAAGATGTAGAACAATAACTTAGGTCGGGTTCCATATTATCTAAGCAAAATGGTGGACAGTTGGGGCTTGAGAACGAGTCATACTTTCATGAAAATAATGATCCTGAGGATACAGATTATAGAGTAAGGCTACGGCTACACCCCGATCTCAAGGCTAAATATTTTATTTTTATTTTCCTTGGCGCGGATGAGTGGATAACGTTGGAGAATCATTCAATCAAATTTTAAGCAAGTACATCTATATACAGTATTTAAGAATCTAAATACATTATGAATATGTTATCTCAAGCACTTATAGTCTCTGAGATGGTCCCGTTTATCTAGACGGTTACACAATTAACATTATTATATCGACTTGGACATTTATCCCAATCAACAATATGTATACTTGTTTACAATTTCAATGAGGCCTTTGGTCAATGGGTAAAGCTTTTCAAACATACAATAAAAGTCCAAATGTGCCGTGGCCCATTGTAAAGTAATCTTATATATCATATTTAACGCTTTTACATTTTCACCTTAGCCGTAATTTATGTTGCATACTTTTAGAGAACAACTGACTTAAAACAATATGGTGGTATAACTATAAATGAACACATACATACTTAAGTATTAGAATACGAAAAAAATTTGGGTTTGTAAAATCTTATAAAAACCAATATACTCGTATGAACCTGTTTTTGATGCTATGTCCGCTTGGTTGTCGGCTTTCGACAACTAGAAAAACAGCAGTTTTTTTTTTTTTAATTCTTGCAACTTCTGCAATAATTTTTTTTTTAACTGAACGCTCTTGTTTATATGTAAAACAAGAATAGAAATAAATAAAAGGGACAAATATCGGGATTTCAAATGAGATAAGAAGAATATAATGTATAACTAATAGATTTAACCACACTTTTAAGACACTGTTGCGTTGCGATATCAATAAACAGCACTTACTCTTGCATGGTATATATATTACATGTATATTTTGATATAATATATATAATATATTTGATATCGTACATACTTTAATTTCAAATTAGTCAAAGTTGCTTACCAATTTAGTTGTAATTTAGAAAATAAAGCACACATAAAACCAACTCTATATTTATAATAATATAATATAATATAATTATATATAATAATATATTTATTATTTATAGCAAGTCAGTCGAATCTATCCATTAAATAATAATAGTGTAAACAAGTCGAATCACAATTACTTTTCTTACAACTACTTATACATATCAGTCTTTTTTTTTTAGTTGAAAGTCCAGTTGAATAAAATCGAAAGTACTTTTACTTGTCGTACATAGCACATATCGTACATATGTATATATATACGTATGTTTTTACAGTCATACATACTTAAGAGTGCATGTGAAGCAATAAAAAAGTTGGTCTTAAATTATTGCTTCGAATCGAGCCAAAAGCGGGCAGCGTCCGACCGCAATGGCATGGCTGGACGCGGGGATGAGGACCTTCCCATAACCTAGTGTCTGTTTGGGTTTATCTTGTTGTAAGAATAATGTGATTTCTGTCCTTGAATCATAAAACCAATTTTTTCCACTTCTTTTCTGTCTATGTGTAAGGATTTCTTTTTATTTTTTTTTGTTTGCACTTTTTGAGCAGACTTTGTCTACATAAAAATACATATTGCATCGTCGTATTTTGTGTACTTCTTGGTCGTTGGTCTACTCAGAGCCAGACTGGTGTCGAGGTCGAGGTCGGTTGGGGTTGGGGCACCGACTGGTCACTGGCATGGAGCTGTCATGGACGCTTTTTTTTTAGGTAACTCAATGCTTATAGAAATAAAATGGCTCTGCATACTTACCTTATGACATACACATATATATACATATACATATGTAAATACATTTATATATATATTATATATATCAACCAATATTTCGTATGTGTAGGAGTAGAGGCGTTAAACCTTGATTTTTGTTTTTATATTCAATTCACGAGTATCTTGCAGAGCATCTCAGCCTGGCCTTTTTCTCCCCTAGTCTGACTTATACACTTACAGACAAGCAGTTGTACGCTTCACTATACATATACAAGTATATCTTTTATTTTCTATGTATTCTTTTCAAGCATTTACGGTTTGTTATTTACGAGCCTGCTTTAACAATATGTATTTACAAACTTCGTTTATTAGGGCGTGTGTGTCCTTCGCTAATCTCACTCATACATATACATACTTATATACAAGCATGCTTATTAAATTTCTATATGTATTGCCATCACACTTGTGCGCACTTAATGTTGTATGAATGATTCTAAGTATGTGCTAGTATGTACATATGTATATCTGTATATCTGTATGCCTGTAACTGTGTCTGTGAGAGTTTGTATGGAGCTTTTATTTCATTTCTTTTGTGTGCTAAATAACATAAAAGGCATTGGGTTAGGTCAGTGTCAGACAACTTATTGCGACTTAATGTGCTTTTATTTTAGGTAAAACTTTATCGAAATCCAAAAAAAAAATGTTCCTTATACTTACATTAAGTTTTGATTTATGTATATATATAAGATACACAGTGCCAGGTCATTGCATTTATGACTGATTTTACTCCTTTAACCCATTGGTAAATGAAAAACGCGTGAATGTTAAGCTTGTGCAGATGTATGTAACAGGCAGAAGTAAGCAAATTTATTCTTGATGAATATTAAGAACAGAATCGATATAGTCATTGAGGTCTCTTCGTTTATAAAGATTTGTTCCTTAGAGACTGTACTAGCTAGAGACCCTAACTTTGAAATTCGATCAAAATCAGTGCATTTCAGGGCACTATGAATCAGTTAATAACTGTGAAATAATTGTCACTAACATGTCTAGTATAAGGTCTGCTATATTATCTCGATGCGAGGTAAACATAAATATACAGCATATGTATGTATGGAAAAAGTATTTTGTAAGATGTGGTATATAATATATTTGTAGGATATTTGAAACAAAATTGATCTACGTTTGGCAAATAAAAACAATGAAATGACAGACAGACAGACGGAAATGTCTAGATCGATTTGCTCAAAATACATATTTGAGTATATGAATATTTTATTTTGTGAGCTAGTACAAATGTATATAACAGGCAGAATGAAGCATCTCCGAACCTATATTATTTTTTCACGATCAATAGTCGAGTCGATCACGTAATATCCGTCTTTCTGTCTGTCTTCCCGGAATCCTGATGAACATATGGATCTTAAAGGATATAAAAATTGTTAAAGATCATGAGTGTAAGGTCTAAGAAGGCCGCTCTTGAATCGTGCTACAAATAACATAATTAAACTATTCATCAAACAATTTACCATTAGCACATTGGATGAGCTAGCAGCAGCATTACACTTGTACATAACAGCATATAGTGCATGTAAATGTGTGTGTTCATCGGTTAAGGGCTAATCGTAGATGGTTATATACGACAGTAAAATAGCGATATATTCTTAATTGTTTTGATATAATATTGTGAAGCCTCTTCGCTATTACAGTTTATACGTCCACAATTTTATTACAATATTTTATAATATATTATTGTGCATATAGAAAGCTTGTACACCAACTCTAACTATCTAAGCTTAAACTAACATACACGTATGCTACAAACAAATCTCTAATTGACCCATGTTGTATTTTACCACGTTAAACTGTTTTCCAAATATATCGTGCGATCGTAAGTTAATTTTCAGCAGAGATAGAAAGTGTGTTAACATTAACGGGTATATAAAGATTTTATAGATTTACGGATGTACAGATGTACAGGCTTAATCAGACAAGGAAATAGTAGTGTGTGTATTTGAGATATTGGTTAAGAGTATCTTGTAGTCGATCAAAAACAATCAGAGCGCCATAACTTCTATACTTCCATATTTTTGTTAAGTATGAATAAGATATTTTAGCAAAGTTAGTGCACATTAACTCCACCAGTTTTTAAATTATGAACTGGTAACTAAATACTTAATTCGGATCGCGGGATGAGGTATTGCACAGCAGAAGAACCAAATACGACATAAAGAACGGCAGCATCAGAGCACCAAACACCGTTACGGTCTAACGTTTGGCTGCGACAAGTTCTGCTCGAAATTAGGGAGCATACTGGTTCGCAGCGAAATTTGATATTTTGTAACCATTCGAGGATAAGCCATCACCGTAGGGCAATTAGATCACGCTTGACTTGATGTTAGCGCTCCTGTACATTTTTATTTTCTATACCCGACCCGTTAGCAATGGACAATAAGCAAGACCGGGTACGAGATACGCCTGATATATTCTAAAAACCCTCCAACTGAGCTCCGCACACATTTAAATACACGTACACTACAAGCAATTCTCTGTTTTAGCTTATAGGTCTTACGCATTTATCTCAGAATTTAAAAGCACTAGAGACCGCAAATTTTATATGAAGGTTGCTGTTAACAAAGTTCAGATTGACTTGACTTTAATTTTATAGAGTTGGAGTTGTCTTTACCTTCTATGTTACATAGATTTGCAACACCTATACATACCCTTTTTGCCTATTTGAGTTTGGCTTAGGGTATTAAATGGGAGTGGGGAAAAAAAGAAGTCAAGACAAATAACAAGTATTTTTATTTTAATTCCAACACTTAATATAAACTTGATGGAGCCACAAAATCTCGCTCCATTAGCTTCAAGGGCAAAGACAGTGTGGGGGAACAGAACACAAAACGTGGCGGCACTGTCAGTAGCGCACTCCTTTCTAGCAGACTCATGCACTTGTTGATTTTTATTAAATGTTGTAATAAAATAACAGTTAAGTTGTAACTTTGAGTATAGCACTGAATAAAAAAAACCCGCATCAACACTTGCAAACACTGGCCCCGAGTCACAGTCACGGACAAAGAGAAATGGGCAGCAAAAGCTCAGAGAAACCTAGCTACAGAGAAATAGAAAAAGTGTGCGGCTTTGGAGAAGGATACCCCGCGTATAGCAGTATGTACCAAAAGAGGTAGTAGAATGAAATGTAGAATGAATGTTAAATATGTTATCCTTTGCCTTTAAGCATTGATTTTCTGTACTTTGGCGCTACTTCTGGAAAGTAAGTTCTGTGCATGGTGACACCGGTTGAATCTGCCTCTGCCACTGGCACTTACTCAGACATAGTCTACAACCACGGCTCAGTCTTAAAGCATAGACGACTCGTACAAAGCAAACGTAAACACGTCGTATATGTAAGCATCAGCAAACAGAAAGCATAAAGAAATAAGAATAAAATAAAATAAAGCTGCCGTTGTATTCACACTCGTAAGCTGAAAGTAGAGCAAAGCGCATAAATTATTATGCCCATCCGTATGTTCGTTTGTATTTTTATGGGCCACTTGTTGGACAGTGGACGGGACTAGGTTAAGCCCAATAAGATGGCTAGACGTCTACATAGTTTTGTGTGCGCTCTCTTCGATAAAAATAAAACTTAATGCTAACTACCAATCATGCCTAAAAAGAATCAACACAAATTCATGAGTATAACTGTCGCAAATAACCCTAATCTAAACTACTGACAAACTACTTTCAGTTGTTAGATTATGCGATAGAAGAATTGCACCGCCATCCATATTTCTTCAATGCATTCGTCGTGAAAATCAAATTGATGGCTTAGTGTATAATCCGCTGAAAGCATGGAAACTAGATTTAATATAATTTTAGATGCGATTCTTAAATTCAATTATTATCAGAGAGTTCGATAAATTACTGTTTACTTGTGCAGTATCTTCTAGATACACCTGTCACCTTAACGTGAATGCTGCGGAAAACCAATCAAATACAGTCGCAGAGCTTGTATTGGATATGTACAAATAAATTATTATGTAAGGAAGGTACAGGAAAAGTATAGAATATTCAGTAGAGAATATGATGGCCAAATAATGCTTCAATGAGCACATAGTACATAGTACATAGTGCTTTCTTCAGAAGAACTTTACACCCGGGAGATATCGGGTAGATGGGTTCAACGATACCGAAGTAATATACTGCTATCCAATTGCTTTTTTAGCTGCATCAGTCTGATTCATCATGTTCAATGGTTTTTGGCTTAAGTTGAGAACATGTCCAATTTATGTTGTCAGTTTCAGCTGCCTTTAATTTATAAGCTAAAAAATTAAGAACACCGTTTATTGCCACATATACAGATGTACATACATGTTTAAAGATTCACACAAGCGCAGATTCTCAATAAATGCATATACATATATACATAAAACGAATGTATGCAGAAAACATTGTTCGTTTGTTGTTTTGGCACTGGACTCGATTAGTCCTTTGCGACCATCGAGCTTACCGTTTCCAGGCCCGTCTTTGACTTTGTCTGCCTAACTGAAACTGGAAGTAACAGCAAAGGCACTAGATGTCGCATAAGCAATTTCTGGCATCTAACGCACACCCTTCGCGCCCACACCCATCGTTGAAAACAACTTACCACCCCAGTCGCCTATTTGAATGGTCGAATGGGACTAGCAGTCTTTTGATGCGCATGGACCATGTGTATGTGTCATGGAAATGGGTGGAGTGCCTGAAGTACGGAACGGATAAAAAGACGAGCTGGCCTGAATATTTCCACCGAATGCTTCGCAAATGCAGAGTTGCTATAGCTTATATTCCTTGGTCATCGTCATCTCGGCGTCCTCATCTCTGGGTTGTTAGATTCGTCGTGCTAAGAATTGAATAGGGGGTAATTCATGTGTGCAGGCAGTAGTATTTTGTCGTTGCTAACGTTCATGCCAACTTATTCTCGAGCTCGAGAGTTGAGCACCAACATAGGCAATGGCTATTCCAGCGTCACATTGCCTTTACTTGGGCTCCCAAGCAAATGACCAAATGGTCGTCGCCAACGTCCCATCCTGTATTTTGTCGCTGTCGCAAGCTCTGCTCAGACAAGCACTTGCCTCCATCACAGTCCCAATTTCAAAATCTATCCCTAACCCTTTCTCAGCCTCATCAACATCATTGCATTGCCACAGCGCCCATGTCCGCCTTGGGTGACGCCGCCCCCGAAATCCGTTAAGGCAGCACTACCAGTTCGTTGGCATACAAGAGCTAGCGCTCCACTTCCACTCCGGCTGCGTGTCCATCATGCTGCTGCCTTTGCAGCCACCACATCCATCGCCCAACCACCTGACACCAAAAGCAAGTCGATCGATAATTTCCATAGTTGACCACTGCTGTATATGCGAATTTAGAGATGGGAACATTTACACAAACACGAATATCGCAGCATTCTTACATATGTACAATATATGTATGTATCCGTACACTTAAGTATACATATGTATGTATGTACGAATGTATGTGCGGACTCGGACATCGTACAGGACGCAAGAAGAAGCAAAAGGACCAGCATGCAGCAAGGAGGCACTGACATGGGCGAGTGTAAGAAGGAAGCCCAACGAAGGCGACCAGCAAGAGCCTCCAGTAGCCGTGGAAAATGTTGTTTGCATACGGCTTGCGACTGCTTGCTGCATTGGCATCTGATGTTAGAAGGTGGTTAAGTAAAAGGGGGTAAGAGTGAGTAGTTGCCTCTGGTTCAGTGCGGCATGTAATGGATATGAAGATGGAGGCTATGTGGGCTACGTTCTAACCGGCTAGGTCACGTTTTGTTGCGTCGGCAGAGCTGGTCCTCGTTGCCATTGCCATCAACGTGGCTGAAGTTGAAGTTGAGGCAGAGGCTTAAGCAAAAACAGAGGTTATGGTAGCGACTGGACCATAGCTGAAGCAGAAGCAGAAGCAGCACCGGCTGAGGTACTGGCGCAAGTCGATGTGATGGAGGCTGTGAAAATTCGACTTTTCAAGTTGCCATGGCCAGCTTGGCCACAGTGCCGCGACGTAAGTGTATGGGTGAACGAGTGGGAAGGTAAATTAATACACAAACATATATGCTATGTAGGGAAAGGGGCATGAATAAAGACGGAGACGGTCGGCGACAGCAAAAATATACGGCTCTATATACATATATATATGTATGTATAATAGTTGGCTATTGCTCGAATGTCGCCGACGTTGTAGTTGACAAGGAAGGTAAAAGAGTGAACAAGCCTTGGAATTCTGCTAACCCATTCCCACCCCAAATAGCAAGCTTTGCGTAAATGTGGGGTAGCTGGCATTAGAATACGAATTTATGTATAGTATATAAAAGGAAGCAGTGGTAAAAAACAAATTGGCATTACATCTGGAAATCTAAAACCAGAAGATTCAAAATTTTATCGTACATTTTAGGCTTTTTGGTTCGTCAATCAATAAATCACTCTTTAAGGTAATAATATACTTTTCAGGTGCCTAAAATATTAAAACTTTAATAGCAGTCGAAATAAAATATTCTAGTTTATTTTTCTGGAATACTAAATACTTATATCTATGTACATGTCGTACCAGATTGAGTTAAGTACACAAACAGTCATTTTAATTTTAAAGGGGGAAATTCCCAATTTAGAGTCTGGGCTATGCTATTGACACTGATCAAGAATATACTTCTACATATATTTTATGGTGTCAGAGATGCCTCTGCTGACTGTTACATACATTTACGCTTCAAGCAGATTGCTGATAATCGTTCGATCATTATGCAATATAAAGCACGCACTAAATGTCTAACAAATAAATAAAAATTACGCTTTTTAAAAGTTGTTATTGCATTGCGGTATACATGGTATATTTTGTATACATGTATGTCTTCTAAAAGACGGACACACATAATAAAATTTGCTTGACTATTCATAATTGTCAGGAACATATTAGTTTGTAAGAGATACTCCTACTGTTCGTTTTAATAATTTACACAACTTTAATACTCACATTTCACCGAGTATCAACGGATTAAGGGTATGAAAGGGTAATTAGGGTCGTTTTTTCAATGATATGTAGTAAGTACGGATTTGAAAGCGATTAGTTCAAAAACTAAAAGTGTTTCCAGCTATTATGAATAATTGGCTATTTTCAACAACTTTGTTTCAGAGAACTATCGAGTTATAGAAAAAAATTTCTTTGACTAAAGTTTACTGGTGCACCACGGCGACATTATGATTTTTTTTTCCAGACATATCGTGACCCTATATTTTTAAGCAATTTCAACCGGGTCCCTTTCTGTGTACATAGTTTTTAGCATATGCATCAAATAGACGCTGAGCTAAGACTTGTTACATTTGTGTGTACATACAAAGTTAATCCGTCACCCTTTACATCTTAGCTTACTCTTAATTCAATAGAATATAAGGAAGGACGCTGAAGTAATTTGTGAATTGCGATGAAAATTTTTAAAGACCGGTTTAAAAGTTTAGGTGGATAATCGCTGGACACAATCTACCAATGATGAAGAGCCAACCAACACGCCCAAAGTTTATTTATGTATGCGTATATGTTATTACATACTTATATGCATTTATGTACATATATATATATATACATGTATACACAATTGCACAATAATATTTCCTAGGTCCGACCGAGTGTTTAATGGGCAGAGCCAGAAAGAAGCAGAAGTTGAAGCCGGCGCAACAATAAGAACAATGAATAAACACCAGCAGGAGTAGATTTTATGCCAAGCCAGCTGGTTGACTGCCGTGTCAAGACATCTATGTTCTTCCCGCCTACTCTTGCCCATTCCACCGTCATGCTGCTTGGCAACGTAAGTTTTCCGAAAACTTTTAGTTGCTGGTCAGAAATACGCACACAGTGGCAAGATACGCATACATGCGCACGCATTTGCCAAAGCCAAATATGCATATTGTATATGAATTTCAAAAAGTATACACCCACACACATAAAGGAATTTAAGGAATCGTGAGTTCTTCCGTATGCGGATGCATTTGCATAAATGCATTTTTGCATGTATGTATGTATGTCTGTACACATGCGTATGTATGTATGTACCACATGTATTGGGATACAGTCCGTTATGTAGCGACAAAATTATATGCATGCGTATAAGTTTGTGCATACATACATACATACATACATACATACATACAGACATACATGTATGTATATGCATTTATAAGCTTGCATGTATATATGCTCTGCTTAGGATTTTAGATCATCTTCCCACTACATATCCGTTCTATTCTGTATTTGTCTGCAGCTATAAATTTAAGAACTGTTTTTTTGTTGCAGCAACTGCCCTCAAGTTATTTTACTTAAGAGTGGGCCAGAAAATGAATCAGTACTCATTGGGGACAAGATTGCAAGACATCGGCCTAAGCAACATATAAATGCGTAAGAATATTTATATACAAACATTCATATGTATGTTTATGCATTCATATGTATATATGTTCACCAGAACATATGCATATGTACGCGTATGTATTGCATTTATGTATACTATTCTAGTATTGGAATGTGCTCTGACGTATAGCTCTTCTTAATTGCAATAAAACATTGATATTAATATATATTTATGTTGAAATTTAGGCATATGAGTACAAATTAAAATGTAAACTAAGTGTATAGTATATAGTAAGTATATTAGTATTATGCAATCTGTGTATAATTGCAAGAGTTTTTGAAAATATATATATATTCTTACATGCATATATTATTTTATGTAATTTGCTTTACTGCAATGTAAAAGCAAAAAAGGTATATACAGTAGATTTTCAATTCTGAAATATACTTAATAATTGCACACCTGGTTTCATGCGTCATATCCAGCTTTTATTTATTGCGAACCCAATACAATCAAAAAGTGTTGACCTCTTCTACTTGCAACACTTAGACCATTAACCTATAAAAATGGGTAATGACGCTGAGATAAAATACTGAACATGCATAAAGTATATCCATCCTCATAAGGTATATATATACGATTATATGTTATTCTTGATCAGTATCAATAATAGCCGAGTCGATATAGCCATGTCCGACTATCTGTCAGACTGCTATAAGACGGATATAAAAGCTAGGGCCACCAAATTTGGTACGTAGGATACTAGACGCGATCAAGTTTGCGATGCGTGGTGCATTTTTTATCATTGAAACACGGAATTTATTTAAGAAACAAATTACAATTATATGTAAAATTGATCACTATAAAAGTGAAATAAATTAGAATTGTAAGGAAACTAAACTTACAATGTGAGTAAGCCTCTCTTAATTTGTATTAAATATAAAACCTCGAGACTTGCGTCAACCCCGAGACCTGCACAGCACCTGCTTTTCATTACGTCGTTGATCTGAGAATCTACCTTATCTACTGAATCTAATTTAGTTTTATTATATATATATATATTACTGCCACATCTACTGCAAATCCGTCCAGCCGTTTTGCATTAAGTATATTGGTATTATACGTTTCATGAGCTTATAATAGCTACGTGGAACACAATCGACGACCATATAAAGTGAATATATATCTGAAGAGACTGTGCAACTTAAACTTACAAAATTTAATACGTACGTTTCTATATACCGTATGCAGGTCTGATTTTGCTTTTATACACTTTATCCATATAAATAAGGTAAAACAAGTAAGAGTGTTGTCAATTTACTAAATTCAGCACCTACCTCAGCATTGTGATAAATTAAATTTTGATCAATAGTATGTATACTTTATGGGGTCAGAAATTTTGTATTTCACCTGTTTTATATATGTGCACACTAAAAGTATCATATTTTACATAAATATGATGTCCTAAAGTGAATATGAATTTTTGGTAAATATCCTTTCCTGACATCTACATTTTAGGATAATCATTGGAACAAAGGGATCGTATAAATGAAATGAATTAAGTAATTTTTTAAAGTATAATCAGGCGATGTGCTGTTACTTTTCCTTTAC
Source organism: Hirtodrosophila trivittata (assembly GCA_035045065.1). Taxonomy (NCBI): domain Eukaryota; kingdom Metazoa; phylum Arthropoda; class Insecta; order Diptera; family Drosophilidae; genus Hirtodrosophila; species Hirtodrosophila trivittata. The sequence continues at coordinate 64,515 of JAWNNK010000722.1, read as the reverse complement.
CTGAAAATTCCACTAGGCCATGAAACCGCTGTGTGTTATATAAATTTCTAAAGTCTTAATAAACCACACTTAATAATTTAAAAAAAATTTCATTTTTCGCCGTGGATAGATTGCAAGTCTATGTCTTTACTATTATACAGATACTCTTATTTAAACAAACCCAACACACACCAACACGGCAACACGGCAACACGGCAACACACGGCATACGCTAAGGACACTTTCCCTGTCACCGTTGCTGTCCATGTACTGCACACAAACCAATGTATTCACCCATATATAGCTCATTATCATTAAATTAGGAAAACAAGTTGTTTGGTCCAATGCTTGTGGCGATTTGGTTGGCATTTGCTTTGCATACCCGCACACACAACAGGCGTAGAAACACACAACCAACACATGTGTTAGTGCAGTCATAAATAAGCGTATGTACCCATTATAATGAGATGAAAGTCAATGTCAATGCACAACATACATAAGTATATGTTTATGTATGTACTCGTATATAAGTACATATGTACGTATCTTAGTGTGTCTGAGTAGGGAACAACAAGAGCGATACATAACTATGAGTACATATGTACATATAGATGCACGTATGTATGTAAGATTTTAAATGCATGACCGGTCCTTATTATAACAATACCTATTTTGGTGAAAGTCTGTTGAACCTGGTAATCAGGTTACTAATCCTTAAGTACAATGACAGTCAGTGGGTGACATTAAAACATTCACATTCACATTCACTTCATAAATATACATAATGGTATTGACATATATGTGTCAACATTAAACAAGCGAATAACCCACTTATTAAATCAAATATGTCCGTAGATATAAAAGTACATAAAAATGTATAGGTACCTGCATCATTTCATGCACTATATATATGTACTTAAAAGCTCAGAAAAGTGTCAGAAAAATGTGTGACAAATTGATAACTAATTTGCTCGCGTGCAAAATGAAACGTGAATTACATGGCCACAATATGGGTCATAAAACATTGAAATCAGTTTGCTTAGACGGCATCTTCAAGAGCAACCACATCATGGCTCATAAAAATTTATTGACGCCAGGACAGACCCACGGTCAGGCTCTTTACTGGGATATAAATAAAACGAGTCGTAAAAGGAACTTTAAGCTGCAGTAAACACATCATCAACATATCAACTGAGCACAGATAAGCAGTTACCAACTCAAGTTGCTAAGATGGGGGCAATTAGAGCAATAAACAGTGAGTTCGAACGCGAAAGAGGCGTCAAGAGGCGAGTCTGCATTTAAGCAGCAACAGTTAGGACGATTGCGCCAAAGACATCAATTCCATTCAATGAAGACATACTGGGCAGGTACTTTTGGGAATAAAGGTGAAATAGAACATTCTGTAAGTTTTTTATTCACTTAATGACCATTAATATACTTCCGATCATTACTGCATGCCACAGCAAGAGGCAAAAACTGTTTAATAATAGTAAAGTGATCACCAATTGCGAGGTGCTAAAGTTACAAGTTGAATGTAGAGTAGAGTGTGCCATAATACATAATGAATTATTACTACAACTACAGTGTAAATATCTACTATTATATTCAATTAATTATATTTATTTATATTCATTTGGTATTTCTCGTTCTTATATCATAATCTCTTACAGACGGATATAGGAAAAGGCAAATATACAGATGGATATGGCTAGGCTATTTTTAGGGATTCGGAGATATCCCTTCTGCTTGGTACATACATTATCTCAGTTTTAATATACCCTTTTTACAAATTTATAGTCTCTTTACCTATCAAAAATAAATTTGAAGCATTAATTTTCCAAATGGATGTAATCTATGGAAGGAACCATCGCTGACCCCATAGTAATATCGATCTATCCGTATCCGTCTATCTGTCCGTCGTAATAACGCCTCGAGCACAGAGACTTTAATAGCGAGATAGATTGTTAGTAGTGTTGTTTGTGAATGTTTGCTCAATTTAGTAATATTACAAGTTGTTAGCTTATAATAGTAAGGTACACTAGACTACAGCAAACTTACTTTTCTTTTATTATATTATACATGTATACAGTATGCCATCCCCCGATAGATACAACTTCTCGGCAAACGCAACACCCATAGGAGCAGCTTCTTAAAATGTCCTCTTTTGACCAAAATACATCCGTTTCAATGTTTATTCATCTTTGTAAAAATATATATGTTTGTAATTATACCAAGACTCTTAAAAAATATATTAAAGAAAATTAATTATTTGCTCTAAAAACAAATGTATACGATTTTTATAAATTTTATTGATCAGAATATTCGTCATATTCTTTAATAAAAATTTCGACCTCAGTTTTGGCAACAATTTTGATTTTAACGAGTTTCTTTAACCAATGACGAAGTGTACATACATATTGCTATTTAAATTTCATCAATTTATATAAAGTTGTACATATATATTGATCCACCATCAATTTATATGTGAGTCGCGAGGTCGCGCAAATCACCCTAGTGAATTCTCGCAATTTTTCAGTGTCTGTTCTTTGTCCGAGCCAAGTGAAATCCCAATACTTACAAAATGCATTAATACACACATCAGAGTGCACACCCTGGATAGTCAAGAACTACACGTCCACCCGTCCATCTGCTCAGCGACTGAGCGAGACCGCAAACGCGTCTGACACGTTCGGTGTCCGATGCCGCGCGTTCAAATACAAAATAAATATCCAATATATGCCCATGTGAGTGTGTATCCTGTTTCTGGCATATATTATAAGTGGCATAGAAAAATAAATGCGCCGTGATAAAAGTTGTCCCCAGCTCCAACCCCGCATGCCCACAGCAGAACACAGCGTCCGTAAGCCCTTGTGAGCCCTCGTCTGTCCACCGCTAAACTGCGCGCCGTGACGCGACGACAACACGTCAGCAGCGATGGCAAAAGCAAACAATAACAAGAACAACACATCAGTAGCAGCGCGGACTACGACGACGGCGATAGCTTTGGCGCTGGTGATAAAGGTCCGTGTCCACAAGGGGCCGCCTTCGAGCCGCTCATCCTACAAAACGGACGCGTCACGAAGCACGTTTGAAATATTGAAAGAAGGACATTTAGGACTAAAATGAAAGGATCGTACAATAACCCTCAGCTTTGCTCAACCACCCCACTCCCACACCCCATACTCAAAACCACGCACACATGCACACACCTATATCCAAAGGGGCCGGCGAAAAACTCCCGACACCGTCACATATCCCATTTGCTTCAACAAACACATGCACATTAGACACACAGGCCCACAACGTACACTTACATATGTACACGTTCGTATATACACTTGTGTGGCTGTGTATGTGTGTATTTCGCGTAAATATTGGGAGTCCTTGACTACGCGACGCGCACGATGCTGATAAAATACAAATTCTTGGGCCGCGATGCTGTCCGCTAGAAATTTATTTGCACAACTGTACTTATGCCAAGCTGGACAGTACCCGGACTAAGGCAACGGCAGCGACAAATGCCTCACCGTGGCCCACGGCTTGGCAAAGGAAGAACGAATATTTGCCGTACTGGGGGTCGACCAGTGGAGCGGAGCAAATGTTTTCGAGTTACACTGAAAGAAACACAATCGAAAAACTTACAGTTAGGAAAGTTATATTTATGCATGACCTTCTGGTATTTGTTTCTAGAAACTATGTGTCATAAAGTCCACTTCAAATAGTGTATAGATATATCTTAATAATAATGTCTGATATCAATAAAAATAATTATAATTCTTTAATTCTCATTGCGGAGGTATTAAAGATTAAATTCATAATATTATGCATAAATAAATGTTAATGCAAATATACCAACAAGTTTTGAAGAGTTCGCCACATATTTTAAACTTTTGTAAGCTTACAAGAATTATTCAAGTGTACACAATCTCCTTGTCCAGTTAGCGAACAAAAATCTGCGACGAAATTACGCCACATGTGTTCATGCCACGAGCAAATTTTCAGCGATGCTAACGGACGGTTGGCGGACAAGGGACAGCACTTTCATCTTAGGACGATTCTTTCAAGGGACAAACGCAATTTAGACGCCGCCGACAGGGGATGGACGGACTCTGGCTGTATACACATATATATATATATATATATATATATATATACATATATATATGTATATATATATATATATATATATATTCGCTTGAAAGTGTGCGTGGGACGTGGACGACTGAGTCTGTGTGAGGGCGTTCGACGCTGGGTGGTTTGAGTGAGGTGGATTGAAGCGCCAAAACGGACAGGCATTCAGCTAAGGCGACCGCCTACACATGTGTTTGGGTATGATTGTGGATGTATGTATACGGATGTGAGTGTGGGTGTATATGCAGTTGTTGTTACTGCCCCCGGCTATGTTCGTATGCCTTATTGTATGCCTTGAGTCTACACACAGACGCGGCAGCCACTTTGTCTAATTTTCAGACGGTCACTTTTTGAAACGAATTCTTCTCATACCCAGAAGTACCTTTTGCGAAGCTATCCACGTTTCTGTTGTGATGCAAGACCATGAAATTCGCATACGGATTATAGAATTCACTTAAACAGACTTTCTTCAACCCTTGCCACCGAAACTCCGAGATTCTGCTACCACACAATTTACGTTCATTCGCGGTTCCAAACTCCTGCAGTGGTGATTTGGCTCGAACTCCGTTACGCACATGTATACATATGTTGGTAATGTTAGGTCCCGTAAGCCCAATCGATCTTAGAGGCTCTGCAACTACAAACAAATAAGCCTAATATTGTAACCACATATACATACACGTGTATATTATTAGTCAAAGCCAATAGTCAAGTGTGTATCCGTCTGTACCAACGCGTTGAGCTCAGAGGCTATAAGAACTAGAAATACCAAATGTAGTATATATTGTAAATTCCTTTTGACTGTAAACAAATCAGGTTTATTTTAAACTTTGTAGATCATGTATTGATCACTATCAACTAGATCACAGTTAGTGCTAATACCAAGATTTAATTTTACATCTATAATCCCTGGCAAATCGGGCAGAAAAATTTACGACAATTAATTATTATGATGTCATAATTTTTAGCACTTGTATAGATGCATAAAATAGTTACATGTACCTTATTGATATCATTGTTTTTAAGCTTGTGACATCTTTTTTTTTCTTATTATTATATTTTAGTCACACAACAATCCTGCGTGCTAGACAAGATCCATATACAAGTATAACTTGCACTTAACATCTATGACACTTTGAGCCATATTACTTCATTTATTAAAATTTTGAACTGTAGCTTGTAGTGTGTACAGGGGATATATGTATCTATATGTGCCCGAAGTTCAGACCTTGTTTAGGGTATTTCGTACCCGCACTCTCACTTGTTAATATCCTAATGCAAAAATGATATATGTAAATACAGCTTAAGCCGAGCTTGCTTGAATATAGAATACCCTTAACCTCAGCACACGTTATATTTCAACTCAGCGAAAATATAAAAAAGGGTTTTTCAAGAAATTTCATTATTATATTACATATTATCAAATGCTTAATAGGTTGTATTTTATAAATAGATTAACCATTCTGTTTGTAAAAACGTTAATCTTTACTTTGAGAGGTGGATGAGAGTTTTCAAAATGTATGCATGAACCTATTGTATATACCAAAAAGGAAATTCAGTAAAAATATGTAACAGACAAAAATAGGCTTTTCCTAAACCATAAAGTGATAAGGGTCAATAGCCGATTAGATATAGCCATATTTTTCTGTTTGGATGAAGAGTAGATCGCAATGACTTTAAGAAACAATAAATTTGATAAGTTGACAACAACATTGAAATTGCACTTAACTACATATAATGCGTCCAAATGTGTGTATTTATACATGACTTAAAGGTTTCTAGTAGGTGGGTACACCCGGCTACATCATTCTTACTTGTTTTATTTAAAAATGTGAGTGTATGCTATTTTATTGATTATATAAAATTAACATCAGCAACTATATTCTATATATATAAGTATGTAAAATAATTATCTTATTCCTATTGAAGATTTTAAAATAACCATTCCCAATTACTACAACGTAAATAATCAAAAATTAAAATTTTTATTGATTCATATGTATTATAGCATTTCAACCAATTTTGTTTTTCAATAACAATCATTCTTCAGAAGATTTATCTTCCTCCTTTTTCAGGTTCAATCGAGGATCCTTCTGCAATGAGGCCTTAACCCATTCATATTTTCTCTGAGATTCCTGATGAGTAATTGTCAAGCGTTGCTGCACCATACGTTTTCTTAGCTCCAAATCTTTAGCCTGTTGAACCAGACGATTGTAGTCGAAGTTATCAAATTGATTTTCAAATTTATTTAGAAAACGATTAAGAGATTTTGCCTCGCTTGTTAACTAAAAATAGATTAAATAACAAATATATAACCAGTGGTTTCATATGTTCATATATATATATATAAGTCTTACGTCTTCGTATTGTCGCTGCAAATTATTAAGAAGAGTGACAAATCGGGTTTTTAAATCATTTAAGCAAGCATGGTATGCGCCCTGTGACTGTTCTTGAGTTAGTTCGTCCTGATCTTTGTATGGAACTAAGTATGGGGCCAAAAAGTCAGCTGGTTTCTTGGATATTTCTTCCTTATGTTCCTGTTCTTCTTTATACTGCAAGAATATTTTTAATACAATAATATTAAGCATATACTAGTATATTTAAAAGCCATTCTAATGTGATAATGTATGACCTGTTGCATTCTAATCAATCGAGCTGCTGCATTGCGGAGGGGATCAAATAAGCTGAACTTAAGCTTAGGTTCAAGCTTTTCCATTCTGCGCAGATCAAAAATATTGCTGATATCATCCTGAATTCTTTCAAACTGCTTTCTTATTCGATCTTCTGACTGAAGTTGATCTAGTAATAATTTATATAACTCCAAGTTTGTACGTATCGGATCTAGAGGGTTTGCCTGAAAATATTAATTGCACATTGAAGCATTTAAAACTAGATGGCATCAGCAATTAACAATATTAATAATAATAATATAACATAATATTAAAATTATTATTAACAATATGGGTGTTACGTTAATTATGCCATACACATTTTTTTATGCCTACCCTGTATATCTTTGTTAGCTTTTCATCGTAAACCAGCTCTTTGCCATAATCAGGCTTGGGTGGTTTTGTGAACTCGACTGTGGTGGCTGTCAGTGCCCCAAATGTGTAATGGAACTTAAGCACAATTTTATTCTGCTGAAATAAAAATATTCTGCTGGCAATATCATTTGTTATTATGTCATCATCATTTCCACGTTGAAACTTTTCTACAACTTTCTATAAAATAGAACAGATTACCAGAAATTGCATTCTTATAATAAAATGTAATTAAAAATATACACACTTTAAGAACTCCACCAGATGGCTTAAATTGAAACTCCTTGTACCAACACTTATCGGCTCGGTCTTTATAATTTAATATAATCAATCCTGGGCTTAAATGTATTGTTTCCAATGAGTCTAATCTGGACTCTGAGGAAAAATGCAGTGTCCTAGGTTGCGTAGTGTCGAGAAATACTCCATAGCTTAAGAAAAATATTATTATTATTGGATTTATATTAATTAAAATTAAAATTAATTAAAACTAATTACGAACATTTTAAGCTGTCATTGCGACCTTTAGTAAATAGCTCTTCAAATTGGTCGGTTTCATATGTATATTTTAAATGGTTCATTAGGTCAAAACGGTTTTTGTAATATTCGTAGCGTACTTTAGGATCCGTACAGTTTTTATTATTATACACAGACAATTGCATTACTTTGCCATCACGTTGAGAATATGGAGAAAATCGTTCGCTTATCACGCCTTTATATTGAACTTTTTTCTCTAAGCTTGGAAAACGTTGTTCGTAGTCTGCCAATCCGATGTGAAGCCTATTTACCCAGCTACAAATAGCATCCAAATGTTTTTCATCATTTACATCGTGATCGCCCTCTGTAATATTTTCATCTGATGAGACTTTATAGGTACGCATTTCTGGGGGCTCCCCTGGCAACATGTGCTCCCAGTCATTTATGTCACGTAAATCCCAGCGCAGCTCACTAACTCGTTGGTAAGTCTGCTTGTTCACGTAGTAGTTATATTGATCCCAGACAGTGTCGACCAAAATATATTGCTTACAGTCCGTTTCACAGATGAATCCTGTTGAAGGCTCTATGAATACTCCGCTAGGCGGTGCTTCCACAACGTCTCCATTCACATCCGTGTATGTTATTCGCGGTTTTACACTCCAAGGTGCATTGTTTATAATAACAACCCACGCATGTGAGCGCCGATAGTGGTAACGATCTACAGCTAACAGTTCTAATTCCTTAAAAATATCAACATAGACATAGGTATAGTAAATAAACAAGAAATAAAAAAAATAATTCACGTACTGCCATTTGCTTGCGGAAAAGTTCCTGTTCCACTCGATTTTGTTCTTCGGCTCTTCGTCTATGAATCGCTGCCATTTCTTCCTCAAGATGACTTTCCAAGTCCGGCAGAGGTCGCAGCTTGTACTTAACACTTTGTTCTTCTTTCTGGGGCTCTTCCTCAACAGACTCCACTTCATTGATTGGATACGGATATGCCACATTTCGTTGATCATTAATAATAGTCTCCTCACGTGCCACCCCAGAAACTACCATAGCAGGATGACCTGCTCCAATGAGCATGCTAGCCAACAATGTAGCCATTTCGTATGAATTACCACGCCGTTTTCGTAGCAAAGTATCCGGTGATATTAATCGAGTCGGCTAAAAGATACAAATATGAAAGTTATGGCCTTAATTTTAATGTTACTTTGGCAATGGTGACTTAGAATTTTTGGAATCAAAGTTATTAACCTTTACATATGTAATTTTTAGATCCGTAATATAAAATATATATAATATAAAATACATAATATATATAAAAATGGAGGAAAGGTGAAATTTATTCAAAAAGGAAACATCTTGTTGATCAGCAACAATTATATTCTTCTTAGCCGAGACCTTTTTAATGGGTTAAGGGTGTAAAACACCTTAGTCCTTTTAGCGGGAATAGGTGAATAAGCCGTTGCGCAGCATGTAACAAAAAGGACACCATGTAAATTTACTTTAGCCTTCATAAAAGATTCTTTAAAATTACTGCACAGCGGGAAGTAAAGGAAAGAACTATTTCACTTATACAAGCCAAAATTTGTAGAATTTTCAATCCAAAAGTCAACACTTATAGCAGATCTATTAACGAGGTCCGCTTCAAATTTATATCCACTATGCGATACATACATTTACACTTATAATATTTCTGCATGTGTGCATATAATTTCCTTAAATTCTTACAGAAAAATGTGTAGCAGCGAAAAATCGCACGCCCTTTCTATCCACACTACGAATTTTTATCTTTAAACTGAGCGTTTACCTGCGCAGCTGCAAATAGCTTGCGCATGTGCCAGCACCCGTGTCCCATTCATAACACTTCCTTAGGGGCTAAAGGTACATATTGTAAACTGTGACAGTACATAAGAAAGTATATGTACATGTGCATATCCTGCTGCTGACTGTTTCTTAAACTGTGAAGCGTAACAAAATAGCCACCACCACTTACACGTCCACAAGTTATTGAAGCACCCCGCCTACCTGGCAGCGGTCACAAGAGTTTCATTGTTTTTGTTTCTAAGCCTGCTAGGTGGGAGGCAGGATTACTAGTCTTTCGGTATGATAAGAATTGTTTTTATTATATACATGCTACAGCGTAACCTTCAGATAAATTACTTATACTTACGAGTATTTAGCCTCACTTACAAACTTGTCCTTTTCGAATTCTGTAAATTGCGCTCTGTTAAAAATGTGTCTACTAATTCTTCTTTTGACTACAATTTAAATAATTGTGACTTAAGCAGTGAAAGATTCGCTGATCTTTAGCTACATATCTAGTACTGCATACTACCTGTACTCAAACCGGATCTCTCGTATTGATGAAACTAAAGGAAAACGGATTCCTTTTATTTCTTGTTCGACATATTTGTGCATCCACTATATTTTACGTTGTTTTTACTTTTCACGGCTTTAACATGTTTTGCAGACCTTTTGAGTGCACCCCGTCGTCTCTGTAAGTTTATTGAAACGAAAATTCCCCGTGAAGCCATAAGAATCACAATCACGCGTTCGTGGTAGTACAAAGTCATCACTAAGCAGCGGGAAGAGATATCGCGACTTTCGAGGTCAAAGCCATTCCCTGCCAGCCAGTTCGTCGTCAGGGTCTAATTGAATACGCAGCAGCGACGATGGCTCAGTTCACGGGGCGAGCTGTGTGACTGGGTTGTTGTTTTTGTTTACTTGCTGACGTCGGGCCCTCCTGGCGATGGCGCGAAATAAGAAGCGCTTCAAGGTTATTCGAACGTGTTAAATTAAACCAAGCCTTGCATTCGCATTCGCAACAATGGAGGAAAAAACATGACAAAAACAAAGGAACGAATACACACCAAACCGTCTAGAAACCGGCGCCCGGTAACTTAAACAAGGGCACAGCTCAAATTACAGACCTGTCAATGTCCATCTGAGTTTCAGGGAAAAAATCTTAGGCAGTATGCAAAATTTTTGCGCCAAAAACAGCTAAAATTCGTAAAAGGGTGGAAAATACAGACTGCGATACCAGTTTTCAATTGCGAAAAGGTGTCCTTCTTGCTTGTGGTTAAGCTGAAGATAACGCATGCAGACGACCAAACATCTTCAAGTATGATGTAGCGCTATTTAAAACATCCACCCACGTAACCCCGTACATTCCCTATAGTAACCCGAGGCAAAAGACTTACGTGGGACGCACATCGCTTATCGGGGCGCATAATGAGCCGCTGCCATCTTTGTCATAAAAGCATGGAAACAAAGCGGTGAAATTCAGCGCGATTCCTTAAGTGCTTGCGGGAACGCGCCCAAGACGATATGGGTCTGAGGGTGATCCGGCGTGAAAGTTCTAAAATGAGCACACACGATGAAAATCAGCGTCTTAACCCCTTTATGATAATGTTTCGCACAGAAGTGTTATTGTTCTCGGAACAAAAGATGCATGGCACGAACAGTAGCCACTAACAAACGCGCAGAGTCGCCGCCATAATCACAGGCAATGATGATACATAGTCACCAACAAGCGCTGGCTTTATCCTTACCACTTGTTAGTCGTTTGTGTGTCTTTTAATAATGCCATAAGTAATGATACTAGGTATATGCATAAATTCACTACGAAGTCTTGTTATTAAAGTTGTAATAATTCCACCAAAGTTTCGGGTCAGTAGCGCAACAAAATGAAGGTGTACTCTAAATATTGGCACTTGTCAACTTTTTAATTACTTCATTGGCATAAATCCCTGCTTGCGTTTCTAACTAAGAGTAATGCAAAATATTTCAAAGAATTCTCAAAAATGAATATTAAGAAAAATTCTCACACTTTAATTTTGTTTTTTTTTTGGCAACAATATAATATATATATATATATATGTATATATATTTTTGTTTTAAATATATTTTATATATATATAATAGATATATTATATATGCATGAATTCACGTATGTCTCTTATTGCTGGCACTCGCGCTCTTAATAAACAAAGGGATGAAAGTGACTCGTGTATGAAATATTCCTCATCTTGGTGGCACAATCACGTCGGGATGTACGTAAAAAAGTCACTCTTGAACTTTACGTAGGTGGAAATCGCAATGGGGATGGTAGTGACACAGACACCAAAGGTTCACTATATATTTATGCTATACTCTAGAGTATTAAGTTTAAAGTAGAGAGAACTTTACTCGACAACATTAAATGATGAGTTTTTTTTTAGGTGTCTGTTTCCTTACATCATCCATATGATCGCGTCGCCGATCTTATAATATAATCTTAACATATTAAAAATAGGTAAAATACGATATTAAGGTTGTCCAATACATAAACAGGAAGCAGCTACTCCGTCCTGTAAAAAATATAATGTTTTGATTGGGGTTAATAGCAAAATCAATCTAGGCATGCCCTTCCGTCTGCCTGTCTTTCTATCCGACTGTATAAAGGCGTCGATTTAAAAGATATATAAAATTTTCCCTTACACACCTGCATAAAGACAAAATCTGAAACTAAACTGAAAATTTCAGAAAGACCGAATATTGAGAAAATACAAATATTGAACATATTTCTGTACGGGATTGTTAATGATTGCGTCATGCAGAACGTCACACACAGCGACGTGATAACGTGCAAGCAGAGAAATGATTGTAGCTATTGGGTATATTATAAGGCTATCTTGTAGTCGGGCACATTTAAGTGGAGCATTTTTATTTGCTATATGTACGTATATTTATAATACTCCATTGTCGGGCATTACATGACTCAAAAATTACTTAGCCTGTCCAGCAGGCCTGTTTTGAGAATCGCAAAATCGGTGATAAATTTGCTATTGACTAAAATTCAATGACAACCGCGTGTCGCTACTGTAATGGAAAAGAGAATCTTCAACGAATCTTGACATTAAGTGGTAACCAGCATTTAGTGCCACAATCAGAGGTGAAACCAGCACCTCACGAAAACAGAATCGTCATCAAGTCATCCGTTCATATATGGCTTAGTTTTTTGTCTAGCAGTGAGATGTCGTTACCAGTCAGCTAGAGGTTTTTTCATTGTGCCAACATAGCGATGGACTAGCGATGGGATTTGACGCAAAATTGCGCTACTCGGCCGCATATTCTGCCTTAGCTAGGTTACCCTCCCCATCACCGCCTGCCACTTGCTGGGATCTCAAGTGAGCTGCTATGCATTGTTCTGGTTATACGAGTAAGCACGTCATGAGGTATGGCAGGCTGTTCTTCCTTTATCGTACATGCACACGTACATAGATATGTATGGATGTCTATGTGCCCGTATGTTAATATGTGTGTCCGGATTTCGCATCCGCACACCTACGGTCCGTCAGTCAATGTCAGGTCTACATACGCTAAAAGTCGCGATGGAGCAGTAAAGGGGTTAGAGTATGTCAGATGCCGGGCTGTGACTGTTGCCTGTACGGTCGCTATTGCTTTGCCGCAGGGTGTCGACTACTGATTTTAGCTGTCTTGATACGGGGTTGCACTCTGATTGATGTAGGGATCGTTCTTTCTACATATTTGGCTTTAAATTTTCTTGTCTTGCCTGTCCATTTCCATAGACGACGCAGTTATTCGAAGACGACTGCATGCTGACCGCGCGACATGCTGCTTTTCATTTTAATGCATATTCGCGATTGTTTGCATTCAACCGAAACCGACAATCCTGCCATTTCCTTTTAGAAAACAAACATGGTAATCCTCAGTGATTTTATTTTAAGTTTCAACTTAGGTACCTGTAATTTGGTTATCTTCCATAGCTTGTACCCAAAACTGATTGAAACAAGTAAGAATAAAAAGGTCTGAAATATACTCTAACGGAACTGCTCACAAATGCACACACACACACACACACACACCACAAGCGATTCTCAGCTTGCACTTGTAAAAATTCTGCTGCGACGCGGCTGTCAACAACCCCGCACAGGATTATGTTAAATAATATCTGCAGTATGTACATATATAACATCTGATCTATCTTAATGCATAACGCTTATATGTGTTTGTGTAAGATTTTTCTAATCTATACTATAGTATAAACTCTAACTATAGATTATGTTTATATATAGTTTTTTTTATTTGCATACAGTAGAAATATTAAAAAACGTGTTTGCTTTTAATATCCCTAAATTCTAACTTTATATACTTTATGATGTTGTAGATAATTTCCGCTGCCTGTAAGCATAATATAAACACATATTTGCAAAACCTTTAATATACCTTTTTCAGCCGATTCCAAGCTAAGGTTTAAGATCTATTGATTCCTATTTGTTTAAAAATTATGCTTGTCGAGACTTTTGAACGTCCACGTAGAAAGTGATGTTATAGTCTTACAAATAAAAACCAACCTGTACAGAAGCGCGCCAAATCGCGTTTTGTATTTTACATCGCTGCCGCAATATTTCCTTGTACATTCATTGTCGAGGAAATCTGCAAAGGACATGACACTCGAGACAGAAACTCATTGCTTCCCAACGTCCTATTGCCGCACTGTGTCGACAGTTTTGCCCTCTCTGTACTGCAGTATCGATAATGAAGCAGCATCATCGACCGTGTGTTTGTGTGTGTTTGCATGTGTATGTGAATGTGAGCACAAAACAGAATACAAAAACAAATTTTGCTTGCCTGCTGTAGTACCCTTAGCATCTCTTCAGTTTTGACATGTCGGCATTTTTTTACGAGTAAGACAAAATCGCATTCACCCAGTATAATTTCGCGTCTTTCGTAGTTTCGCAAATCTTAGTAAATAAATTCACACATAGGAGTCCATATATAATATTTATACACACTGAACCCACTATTATGGATAAAGATTTTCGAAAGTATTAAACAGGCAGAAATGCTATTCTATATATATACTTGGATACATTCGTTGAGATCATTGAGTTACTAAGGGTTCAGACAGCCATTCACAAAGCGAGGAGGTGGATGCTCGGTGGTTTTTAACTTTGGTGCCCCTAAGCCTTATAGCGTCCGACAATAAAGAATTAATGTAAATTTGACTGCTATTTGCTTAATATGTTTATATTATACTCAAAAATCATCGGAACGGCATCACTGTCTTTGCTGAAAATCTTAATAATTTATTTTAATAATTCAAACTAATAAATACATTACTTCAAGAACATCAATTGTTCCGTCTTTAAAAAAAAAAATTTGATCGAATTGCAGCAAAAGCAACTTCCTCAAAAACTAAATGTCTATAGCCCTCACAAATAAAGCAACATATGGATATACAATTCTAATTATTTTTTAGCAATAAGATTCTAGGACGAGACTCTAGACAAATAATTTTTAAGTTATATCAATAGGTAAGCAGCGGATCTAAAGCAAACTATGACGTTGTCGAAACACAGAATATGTATATGTCTATATCTATCTTGCTCTGCATATGCACAATTCTGTAGTTGCAGGTGCAGCATATGTATACATAGTTACAATAAAATTTATATACATATACATATGTATATATATATATATATATATGTGTATAAATATATATTGAGGTATATAAACATATACAGCTGTCTTGGACACTCCACAATTAGCAGCTGATTGACTTGGATGTATGCTTCTAACGCCTAGCTCCAGCTCATACGTCTTAGTAGCATAGAATAACTTAACAAAACTCCACCAAATACATAAGGAGCGAGGCAAGAAAAGGATATAAGAAAAACTATGTGTGTCTGCGTTATTTGCATGTGGCTCAGAACCCGAGCAGGATGGTTTTCGGTTCAAGATGCAGTGGACGCAGTATGCTTGACTTTCCTTGCTGCATATAGTTGAATTCGAGAAGGATTCGGCCGCACGTTGCCAAGAGCTTTCGCCAAAGTCATCTCTGTTTCTGTTTCACATGTACTGCTCACTCGCATACTCCTTGTTGTCCGTTCTCTGTCCCACGCGTTGAACGGCATCAGCAGCATTGCAAAGCGTAGGTAAGGTGTAGATGCAGTGCGACGTAGTCAGTGGTCAGTAGTTAGTGGTCGAAACTGCTCCGTCTGCCATGGTCGCTCTGCTTGCGCCTCAATTGTTTCAAATTCTCTGTTTTCTCCAATGCTGCAGCGATGGCAACGACGACTACTGCACTGGCTGTAGAAGCATTTAGCTTAGATTGGAAGGACAAATGCCAGCCTCGGCTTGCATATTTCCCTTCTTCTTACGCGAAATCCTGGGCAGTCCGACAGAACCAAGCATACAACTACACAGACTCAGGTAATGGTAGCTGACAAAAGAGCTCGGACATTGGCTGGCCTCAGAAACGTTGGCAGCTGAAGTAGCACGGCAGAGGCAGACGCATTAAAACAAAGCAAGCTACGGACTACGATATGCAAATCATAGGAACAGCAATGAGCACCACAACATGTACAGCTAAAACATTGAATGGAATACAACGAAACGTAAGGAAAAGGATTTTGAGGAGGAAGGACTGAATATAACAACTTGTGAGAGCTGTTGCCACTTTCGTCTACTCAAATCGCCTTAGTTTATACAAGACCAAGCCTGAACAAAACGGCCAAAAAAGGACAGCAGTTTCCTGACAGTAGGGTTAATCGGAGTTGGGTGCTCCGCAGGTAGCGACTAACTAAGAGCCCAAGAGCTGGACTACAGAACATGAGCTGCGGGCAAGGGATTAAACTGTTTCTTTAGTTTGCCGCATTGCTGCAAAATTTTCTACCTTATAACTTGTAAGCCACTAGAGCCATCCAGGAAAAATGGGCGGGTTCGTACAGTATTAAGATTGAAAACTGATCGTACCAAGAATACTCTCTTATATAATACATATATATAATACATATATGTATACATATATAATACATACATGTATACATATATAATACATATATATATATATACAGTAGGTAAATGTAAACGCGTCAAGAAACCCGTAGCTTTTGGGAGGCCAACTGTAAATTACGTTTTTAAAATTAGTTAGACGTCGACATTTCCAGAAGCAGTGGAGCCTCCGATGGTTAGTCAATATATACTGGAAATCATACGCATTCAGAGTCATACACACGTTTATTTGTATATATATTCCGTCACACACGCATGTTGGATCGTTGGAGCATCTGTGGTGACCAGAGTCCAGTCCCATGTACCTTCATCTTTCAATTCCCGCGAAAACTTCCTTCGCCTACGAAGTGTATTAAATTGTGAGTGTGTGGGTAAAAGGGGGATGGGGAAATAATGATGAGGAACATACTGGGTGGCGGTGACAGCAAGGCGGGCGATATGTATGGGCGAAAGCGAATCGAGCTTAGTTAAGGACGACGACGAATTCGTTATTGTGCACACACACGCACCAGGCCCAAGCCATTTGACACAAGGCGATATTGGATGAGAAACGGAGGGGAAAGGGGTGCTATGGTGGCTTGCCACGTTGGACGACAATTCAGCCTCCAGATAGAACATGGAGTAAGGACGTTCTCTGAGGTAGCTGGCGAGGAGCTAGAGACATTAGAGAAAGTACGACACCAAACGAGCGAACAAACGAAAATGGAAAATTTCGCCTTGGTGGACAATGGACGGTCGTTTCGACCGTTTGTCGGTGTTTGGGTGGGTCGGCCGGTCAGTCGTTCAGTATGTATTCAGGCTGGATACTTGGCATGGGAAGCAGCAACGCCGATGAAAATCTGAAGTATACACATATGTATGTATGTATTATGTACATTCGTGACTTGCGATAAAGCAACTCTTAATTTTAGCTGCAACGAAACTTGCGCTAAGGATATTAAAATTTGTATGTGTATGTTTCCATGGCAGATGAATCGAACCGACCGCGGATCCCTTCCCAAAATTTGGCTTAATTTTTAGCAACTGATGTTTACTCCTTGATGATGTGACTCTGATAAAAGTCAACTTAATTTTTTGCTGTGTTGCTTGCTGTTGCTTCGCTGCAGCTATTTATGTTAAGATACGCAATTTAAAAAACAATTCTTTCCAAATATTAGATATTAGTATAATAATTTTTCAACTGTTTCCTAACCAATTATGTCAATTAGGTCTTACAATTATCTGATTTGGCTTTGTACATAAATTGCAAAAAAGCTTTACTCTATTATAATCTATCTATCTATAAGTTAACAACAGTTAATAGGTGTTCCAATGAGGTATCATAGTTCTTGTTTTTATAATGTACTTAGAAGCATATGCTCTGGTTATTGAAAATACCTGCATTCTGCTAAAGCATAAAAAAATTGAAAATCTTCTCATTTCCTGTATCTTAGTGAAAATAGTCAAGCTCCTTTCTAGCTACATTTTTTTTATTCTTTAATTTCTATTCAATACTTTACTATTCTCCATTATTTTAACATCTTACTTGTCTGTTTCTTTCTATCCTCAATATATCAATATGTTTATAAAATTAATATACTAAAGCTAACTGATATGACTGGGTTTTACACAATCCAGAGAACAAATGTTGAATCAGTCTTAATTCATTTATAATTTTGAATACCCCCAAATATACATATTTTATTTAATTCCTCAAGATAAGAATAATATCAGAATAATATTTTATTTTAACTTTGTAAAAATCTTTTATTTTTTATATAGTCAACTGCTTTTAGTTGACTCTAAATAAATAAATAAAAAATCAAAGAATATTTGTATGCACGCGTGTATAAGCCTAATTTCCATAAACTTTTTTTCTGTGCAATTATGTTTGGATTTGCTCTATATAGTTAACAACTAAGATTGCACTTGTCAAGAGTATTCGACAGGAAGGTAACAGTTCTAAGCATTTGGGCACACAACATGATTACTTATTTAAATATAATATATACTAATACATAGATGATAGATAAAGGCAATCACTATTCATGCGACGGGAGTGCTATCCTTGCTTCCTTGTAGTAGCATACGCTGCTAGATAGAAAGATATTTGTTAAAACAATTTTAAACAAAGTAGAACGTCTACAACTTTAAGAGATTATGATTATGACGCCTTCAGAATTACGGTAGAATATTCGACTGATTTTATTGTATATTATTTGTTTAGTCGTTTATTCTTTAATACTTTCACAGTTTTGCAATACTTGTATTATATACTTCTTATAAATTTATTAGTGTTACAGAATAGCTTACTCTATTAGTACATAAACCGTAAATATTAAATATAACCGGCAGCCTAATATAAAAATTAGTCAGATTAGTTTCATATCATAAACATATCCTTTTATTTTTTCCCCATGGACAAAAATATTTAAATAAAAATTATAATTTCTGTGACCCGATTAGTAATTTTATTTTATTTTTATTTTTATATAAAGCTTGAGAAAAAAATGTTTTAAAATTTTAAATTTTAAACAGACAGGTAATGTAAGTATTATTATATACTTAATATATTTAGCAAGTTTTGATATTTTTAAATATTGGTCAAAAATAAAATAAAAAGCCTTCAATGGATTAAAGTGTCTATGTGTATTTATGCACATATGTATGAATGTTCTAATTATTCTGTGTTGGTATAGAAGATTTATACTCAGGCACCCCTGACTCTACCATCCTCACTGGTTTTTAACTTATTAATGATGATGATCAATATAATATAAATTACAACGATTATTTTTAGCCTTTTGTAAAATGGGCTATCAGAGTTGTGTAACTGACTGTAGTAGGTAGAAAAGAGCATATATTCCGGATCAGCATATAATAGCCATAATAAGAGCTCTAGATACCGAAATTAGTTATAGAGCTCTAGACACAAAAATTTGGTATGTATGTTCAACTTTCATTTTTGATATAATTATTAGACCACTGTCTATTCGTGCCGAAAGTTTCATTAAGATCGGACAACAAACACAGAAGTTATTTGTAAAAGAATCTTCCCTTTGCGTGCATGGGGTAAGGGTTTCTTGTAGTCGGTTATACTCGGCTACAGAATTCTTACTTGGATTTAGGTAATATGAGAGCTAACAAGATTAATTGATTATAATCAATGATAATAATGATAATTATCATTCGTAAGTGTTGTTTAACATGCATTAGTGCCTAAAGAAATTTTAGAAGGCTTTTGATCAGTAGTTTCATATCTTCGAATTGTCTTACATATTTAAAACCTTTCTGAAAATGCTAAAATAAAGATGATCGTAATATTTGCATTGAAATAAATACTAATATGCATCCGATAAAAGAAAGTATCAAAGCGATTAATTGACCCTGCACCAATAACAATGAACGGCTGAAGAAAATAGTGTTATAAAGAAAAATTTAACTTAGCCATCAGCAACTCATCCACGTACCATACATATGTACATATGTATATTGTAATACCACTTTTATGACTACAACATTTCCAGTATGGTCAATACCATGCCTGTTTTCTCATCTCGCATCCACATGTTAAGGATAAGATCTCACACCTTTCTCTTACTAGAGAGTCAGTCTCACCCGACAATGCCAGTCATGATGTCAAAGTTGGTGTTTCGTCAACTATCCACTATGCGTGGTGGTTGTCTTGTGATATTTCAGCGTGGAATGATTGCTACCGATGTTTCTGCACGGTAAAGAAGGGTCAAGACATTGTATCGCAACTGTCCACCAACCCTCCATCCCGCCAACAACTTTAAACACATATACACAAGCTCACATTTTGCCAACACTGCATGAAGCATTTGATTTCGCTTGTATTTGCTGTGGTTTGGTTTCTCTTTACCCGGCCAGCGGACTATCCATCTATCCGTCCGAAACAAAAACTATACACATACGCACATAAGTAAAGAAATACGTACGTACAAATACATGTATGTATGTACACGTATCCGCATAGAGCAAGATTTGAATATATGAAAAGAAGAAATAGGCCTGCTGCTGCAGCGGCCAAGAAGGACATGCGACTCGCAAGCCCGACGAGTCGCACGAACATTGCGTCGTCGTCATGCCTATGTGTGTGTATTTCATGTGAGTGTGTGTTTGAGTGCGTGCATATCGTTATTGTCCAGCCTGTCCCTGAGGTCGGCTAGTGCCTGTGATGCGGATGGCCGATGCCAACACAAGCGCAGGGAGAGCACGGCAACGTCTTCGCTGCCGACTTGGCCGTTATTAATCATTGTACATTTGACTGTCACCGAAAAAGGCCGCGAATACGCGGCAGCGACAACAGGCTGAAAAGAAGAGCGAACTGAGCGGCCGCATCACCAACACAAACACAAATTGAAGCGCAACAAAACAGTATAACGACAACAAACTGACCATACGAGTGTAAACAAACTCACACATACTCTCTCGCTCGCTCACTTACACAACCACACACTCGTACACACTGAGTGGTCGCGCTCAGGAGAAACTGCTCGTGGTGCGGAAATTCGCCGCGCTAAAATCAAAATTCGCTCACGATTTTTGCGCTCGCTGACTCGCGGTAGTTTGTCGCCGGACGCTAGCTGTTTAGGTTCGCAGGACACTGGTGAACGGCAGAGCGGTCATATCCTTTAGACAACCGGTCGCTCAAACACGGTGTGCGTTATCGCGGTTGATTTCTTATTTTAAGAAGACAATTTTAGCTAATTCAATCGAAATATTTAACTGATAATGTGTAAAATAATATAGATTCACACAGGATAATATATATGTACTTCCAGTGTTTAATAGTGTAATTAAAATTTTCTACGCACTATAAACATAGAAAATATAAAACAACTTCGAGTGACAATTCTACAATGTGTGAGCAAATTAAATTTATTCTTTGAATAAAAGAAAACATCATTGTAAACATACAAACAGTTGTCAATTTAACGAAATTGGAACTTATAAATAAACAATCAAATTTGAGGAAAAATCAAATCGCCGACTGTAGGCGCACTATTCAAAAACTTCTTTCCTGTGCGGTAAATTTAAAAGGTTAGTATTTCTGGATTACGTTTGTTTGCCATAAATTTTAAACAAATCTAACCGTTGATGAAATTCGGAATAAAACTCTAATCTATTTAAGCACAAAAGTTTTTAATTTCATACTAGTAATATGCAGTTACCTACAAATATTTCTCATGTTCAGAAAAATTAGATACAAAAGTTAGAAAACGCCAACATGTGGACTCTACCCAAAAGCCTATATATATGAAAATTATTGTACAAACATATAGTGTAGTTCCATTAAATATAAAATTATGCTCAGTGATTTCTGCAAGTTTATTCCATTAAGAATTTGTCGATTCAAAATGATGATTATTAATTTAGATAAAACAAAGTAGTGGTTGCCAAAAAAAAAAAAACGATTTACTGCTGTATTGTTACCAATAAAATATATCTTACTCTTCCTACATTATTATGTGGAACATCTTTAAATTATCTGTGTTACTGAAACTTATTAGGTTTTAGAGTATATTCTATGTACATATGTGCTATTAATACATTGAAAGAAGGTTAAGACAGTAAAATAATTTGTCATATATGAATCTTTCGACTATTTAAAAAAGTCGGATCTTTATAAAAGACAATCATTATTATTATAAATGAAAATATTTATAAATATCTTTAAGAAAAAAAGTGAACTTTAAAAGTTTTTAAGTTTTTCTACGAAATGAAGATAAGTTTACTATTTAATCTTCGTTAAAAAAAAATTTTTAACCACCAAAGTATGTTGCACGTTATAGTCTAATATTACCATTTTTTTTTTTTTTTATAATTTTTTTATACAATACTAAACTTTAAATACTTACTAGCACATTTTAAGATATAAAAAGGAAACATCTAAACACGATTAAGAATCTTAAAGTGTTGAATGAGACATGAAAGTAATGCAAAATTTGAGGTTACGTTAAATAGATTCCAACAAGCATAAAAAAAGGTAACATGATCAAATATTCACTTTATATTTTAGGTTCTCAAACAAGTTTTTCAAATTAACAAAAATTAACCAAATAAGATTAACCTTTTAAAAAAGGAAAGACTTAATAAACGTAAAGTGTTAAAGCGTATTAATATGTTTGGTGATATGTTTTTGTAATCTATTCCTGTTTAATCGTCTTTCAGTTAACGGATCAGAATTGACAAATCACGATACCAGGATGATAGCATATGCGAACATTCTTAAAAGGTTCGGTTTCTTTTCTTGATTTATTCAAAGCAATTCAAATAACATTTTCCGATCTTCTCTTTAACTTTTGTTGAACATCATCGATAGATATGTCTTGGAAACATAGACCTAGCCATAGTTTCTTTCAACTCAAACTTGACTGTTTATGCTTTTTTAAATATATAATAACTATTTAAAGCAATCTTCATTATAAAAAGGTATTTTATTTGTAATCATGGAGTAAGTTCCAGGTTTATTCATAAATTAATAGTTTGGAAGCGTGTAGGCATGATGTGTCAAGGAAACAAATTTTTAATTTGAGGTAAATAAATGTAAAATATTTTTTTTTCTAAAAAAAGTATTGTATGATAATTGGGTGCTTATCTAGTTTCTATTTTTATATAAGAAGTATGTATGTTTTATTTTTCTTAACAAAAACTGAATTAGATCGCAAAAATTCAAAATTTTGTGGGCCAGTGCAATCTACGTAATTTAAATTTTAATTTTAGCTTAAAACGTTTGTTTGCGCTGAAAAGAGTGAGCGTTCAGTGTAATTTGTGTTGCAGTGTAATTCAACAATATTGCCATAGTCGTATTTATCACAAGCGTCAAAGCTCAAATCTAAGACTGAGATCTGATAAAAACACAAAAGAAAATAGATTGCTGAAATATGGAATCAATCATATATATCTATAATTATGATAATCCTCAGCTATTTAGTCGTACAGGCTTTCAACAGGTGTGAATTTTGGTCATCCTTACAGACACACAATTGGCAGCACTCAAAACAAACTTTTTTAATTTGCCTTGACGCCTTTGGTCTCTTTTTATTATTTTTTTTTGCATTAACCCAAACAAACATAGATCACATACACGCAGGAAAAAGCACAAACATATCTCAATGTATTGTTCCCACCATTTGCACATACATACATACATACATACATAAGTACACAAAGAGTAGTTTCTGTCGTTGACCTGCATTTACCAGACTGTGCTTTGCCCTATCCTATCTTGTCCTGTCTCCCGCCTACAACAATTCCAGTCTGAGTCTGTGTCTGAGTGAGTTCGATACGAGGCCAAAGCGACGATAAAAATAGTAAATACAATAAAATTATAATTGTATATAGGAAAATCGCAAGCTTTAATACATACACATACACACAGACCACAAGTAGGATACGAATAAGCAGCCAGCCGGCCGGCCAGTACATATGAACGTGTGTATGTATAAAGTACGTAAGGGACTCTAGTGCTTATGTATGTAGCCAAGTATAATGTTTAGCAGCACCAGACACATTCACAGACGTACTCTGGCACTCACTTATACAGGCAGACATGGACAAACTTGCTGTAATTCTTTTATATACACATAGATTTCTTTCATCTTTTTCTGTTGTTACTAGATTTTTTTCATATACTGTCCCAGTTCGGTTCGTGAAAAGTTTAATGGCACGCCGGGTATGGACTCGGGCGGACACTGTTCGAAAGAGAAAGTAAAAATTCTTTTGCTTTAGCTTTTACTATGGCTGCTGAATGGTAAAAGACCTTGCAATTTTTATATAGTTGTAAAAGTTTTATTTCATATGTGTTTGGTGGCATGTGGGCAGCTATACAGCCGACACAGTTCTTTGCTACTCCATGGGTTATGAGCATCTAAGCATAGAGTGGTGCCCCATCCCCCAAGGGTAATACTTATATGAATGTAGCTATGTGCATGGCTATGTACTTGAATTGAAGGTTAAGGGCATAAACATGTAAGCCCACGAATCGCGAATACTGTTAAGAAATAATAACGTTGTGATTTGAATTAAATTGAAAACATCAACCCCGTCACACCAATAATGTATGTATAATATCTTTATCTTATTTATTTTGGACTTTGCGTAATATTAGTTAATCTTTATTAATAAATTAGATAATATTTAGATGGAAAAATTACTTTTGTTTATTAAAAACAAGGACCTGTTTGGCTTAAGATATTCCCATGAATATTTTTAAGTTTTTATGTATATAATAATATGTATTTTGACCAACATTTTTAATCGTAAACTAAATATAAAAAAAGATGTAATATTCCTGTACGAGTGCAGTACATGCATGTGTGTAAGATTTACCAATGTTGTTACTTGTATTAAGTCGCAAATTTACCCAAAGGCTACTAATTTTTTGAGCATACTAGCTGTTACTCTTTCAATCCTTTTCTCGCTCTTAAGGTTATATTCTCTTTATTTGTGTACTCTTTACATACTCTCAATACTTTTAGGTAGTACATGAACACGCACATATATACGCACATACACAGCCTCATTCTGAAAAACATACACAAACGCATAAACACACATATACACACATACACACACACGCTAGCTGACACGCAAGCTCACTAGCCAAGTGCCGCCTTTATACTTTTGTTTTCATGTACGTAAGTGTTTTTGTATGTGTGCATACTGAAAGGAAAGAAATCATGTGTCAGTCATGCGCAAAACGTGTTTTTCATTTTAAAATCGCGTGTCCCGCTCCTTCAAACGGCAACATCAGTGTCCAAGCTCCTTTTCATGTTTCGCACTTGCTCCCTGAGACGGAGGCGGAGCATATTGTCATTCGCTTTGCTTCTAAGATAGCGACTGCCTGCCATCATCTCGAGTCTTAAATATAACCACTTAAGGCTTGGATTGTGCACGGAGGCTTTATACTTGGCTTGGCCATTCTCATTCTCAAATTGCTGTTGTTTTTGATGCACCTGCTGCTGACGCTTCTGGAAGGGAGCAACGCAACAGGCTACAAATAATTGGGCATGGGGTCACTGCTACTGGATGGATGCTACCACGACACGCTTGATGTTGTCGTTCTCCGTATGCACGAAGGCAGGTAAACAAGTTATAAATCGTGAGCTTCGTGCGCTCGGCTCAGATTCGTGAAGCCGCCGATGTCGACGGAGACGTTGGCGAATGGTTTGTTCTTGTTGCTTATTCGTAGATTCTCGCGGCTCTATGTTTGTGTGCAGCAATTTGGAGCAGGCGCGAATTCAACGCACCAATTAGCATATTCCATTGTCTCTATGTGTGCGTGCGTTTGTGTGTGTGTCTGTGTATCCAGGCTTTTTCATTTTTGGCATTCCTGTGAACTCTTCGTCGTCGTCACCGTCGTGCACCGAGTTCTTAGTGGCATGGGGGCGTGTCACAGCTCATTTCGCCGTGTAGATACATACAACGCAGGAGCGGTGTGAGAATATTTGACGTTTGTATTGCTATGTGCGAGCGCGCTCAACTTTATATGCATGTGTATGTATGAATATCTGTGGATGTATTTGTGTGTGCGGTTTATTTACATCTACCTCGCGAGCTGTACGTAAAACTTTAAATCGCGACGCGATTTTATTGGAGCTCCATACAGACGTGCAACTCGCCCTTGCCTGTCCAAAGTACATGGCGCGCGCATAGAGTATTCGTTCGTTCTACATATGTATGTACATGCCATGTAGTTACTTCTGGCGAATGGAAACGCATTATTTTGGTTATGTGCTGCGTTCGTTATATGCGTTCTGTGGACACGTTTGCATCTTAAGTGTGTCACAACCA
Organism: Hirtodrosophila trivittata; assembly: GCA_035045065.1. Taxonomy (NCBI): domain Eukaryota; kingdom Metazoa; phylum Arthropoda; class Insecta; order Diptera; family Drosophilidae; genus Hirtodrosophila; species Hirtodrosophila trivittata. The sequence continues at coordinate 38,284 of JAWNNK010000722.1, read as the reverse complement.
CTGTAATTAATTTAAACTTTGTTTCTTGTTCTTCTTTTTTCTTGCAGAAGCAGCCAAACTGTTTGATAACGGCTTGAAGTTGGATATTTCCAGCTATTCCCACATGAACATACGCATGGGAACAAAGGGCAAGCGGCCGTTGCGTAGCTTGACCCCCCGGGATAAAATCCATGCGATACAGCGCATACACGATGGCGAATCTAAAGCATCGGTGGCCAGGGATATAGGTGTACCCGAGTCGACCCTGCGCGGCTGGTGTAAGAACGAAGACAAGCTACGGTTCATGTCCCGCCAATCGGCAGCGGACAAGATGTGCGCCGATGCGCTTGTGGATAAGCTGGATAGTGCTACAGGGTTGTTGGGGCCACCTGAAAAGCGCCAGCGTATGGACAACTCCCTACCGCTAAATTTTTCTAATAAAATTAGCTTTGATGAATTGGCCTTTAAGCGATCGACCTTAAATGGTTTAGACTATAGTACAAATAAAGGTCTATCCGATATAAGCTACAACGGGCTACAAGTTGACTATGTGGGCTTTAACGGAGCGATGAAAAATAAAGTATTTGGTGCAGATATTGGCCGGCCGGGTCCATCTGATCCATCGGTCAATGCTATTAGTCCTCTTTCAAATCTGACGCATCTGTCAGGTCTCACCGGCATATCTCAATCCCCGTTAGCGATCAGTTTTAACGAGCTGACCTCAAACTTAAATCTTCTAGCTCAGCTTAACCCCGGTTTGGCAGCCATGTCTGGATTGAATAATTTTGCAACTACAGCCAACACATTAAGGAGTGCAAAGACATCCGGTCAGTCTCAGCCACAAGTACACAGTCCACGAAGCGAAAACGGGGATCGAGAACGAGCTCCTGCGCTTTCTGTTAAGAATTGGGCAAAGCAAAAGTCATCAAGTACCATGTCGAGCACAGGGGACTATGACATAAAAAGCGGAAATATAAAAAGTCCGAGTCCATCACTGGCACCTTCACTTGTAGGTTGTGTAGCACCGCTGTCAGGTCTACCAGATGATCCCCTGCTCTACTGGCTCAAATCGCAACAAGCGATGCTAGGACTAAACAGCCTGTACCCACCACCGGTGGCATTAAACGTTACAAGTCCACCAATTCGTTCATCAACCCCACAACATATAAACCAATATTCGAATACTCCACCCATTCCTTCAGCACCATTGACTCCATCGTCAACTCCGTCTTGCAGTCTAGATGACAAGAACTCGGCGTGGTATAACTGGTGCAAAGCGTTCGGAGCCAGCTTACACTCTTTGAATCCGAATGCAGCAACATTGGCAGCACTGCAGGCGAATTCGCTACATCTAGATTCATCAGCTGCCGCTGAGGCACAAAACTTAGAAGAGATCGTAAAACAACCCTATGACAATATTCTATATTCTCAACTAACAAAAGAGAATGGAACACCTTCGGTTCACAGCCTGTCCTCTAACGAGCAGACTCAAATGGACCCCAACGATGCGGCCACAGACCTAAACGCAGAGCCTGACGTTGATGCCACTGGAAAACCTGAGGATCTGTCGGCAAAATCTGTAAAAACATGCTCTACTCCCAGTCCAACTTTTGGTTCTCCGAGCTCACTTATTAATAATGACCATAGTCCTAAGCCCTGTGCAGAGATAAGCAATCAGTCGGTCACAGATCAAAATAGCTCAGTGATGAACACCGCCTCGTGCAGTGTTGGTGAAGATTGCAAAAATGTTTTAGGCAACATAATTTATAAAATTGGTGGCATCAACGTTGATCCATCGCACAATGCCAGTACGCCTTTAAGCACTGATGTGGGCTGTGAGTCAGAATCAAGCTTCAATAGTGATAGTCAACTCCACAACAACAATGATGTTAGTGCAAGTAACAACAACAACAACAACTCAAACAAAACTGACGAGGAAGAACGGGTGAAGTGTGTTGAGTATGCTGCTGATATAGACAAAGTCGATATCGAAGAAGTTGTAGCTATAAGACATGGCGAAAAGTTCCTGCAATGGCTGGAAAACTGTAGTAACCCTCGAGTCACTGCTGTTCAACTGATACAACTAAGAATCCTAATCGCGGCTATTAAATCTAGCACTGACACACAGGCGAATGGAAGACCCACTTCCAATTACCTCGATGAAAATGAAGACAATACTCATCAGGATACCAGTAGAATTAAAACACGTCGTCGTAAATAGGATAAGCCGAAGTTGGCACCTTTGGAGCCAGCCACGGATATTAACACAACGGGGATGGATCAACAAATAGTGGAGATACAAATTAATCTTAATGAGCAGACTTGCAACCCTAAAGACGTGAAGTTGCCAAAATTAGATGCCCGTTGCGAAACCAGCATTGAATCCACTTGCCCACTGTCAGCAAGATTCCTACAGTTTTCACCATCCGTTTACCAATCGTCGGCCACCCTGTTGACTTCGCTGATCTTCCCACCCTACGAATTTGTACACTGTGACCTCGATGATGATCCCGATGACTGCCAAATAACGGGCGAGTATCAACAGTCAGATGAACTCACTTTGAGCAGTGACGATAATGTACAAAATGACTTAGCATAACTCATTTCTTCCGACCTATATATTTATATGTATGTTAATACTCATTGTGGGGTATATTAACCCTGAACCGCAGTTCACGTGTGCATTAAGAATTTCACAAAATGGTAAAACATATAGTATGGGATATTTTACTTGCGTTTACTATTCATAATTTCATCTACATTCATAGCTTAAATTGCCTTTTTTTAAGATAAGATAAGAACAAGCCTTGTAAATACTGAAAATCACAATATATATTTTATTTGTATCATTATTTTAACTTCAATTGTTCATTATCAAATAAATACTTAATACTTTTATGCATATTAGGAAATTGTAAATGTAAAGCTTTTTAGTTAAATTTCTTCACTTATAAAACATAGGGGGAACCAGTCAATCATATGGATTTGATATTAGCTTTTAATGAATTTACTCGAGCAAAAATGGATAATGTGCTCATAAGAATTTTATCAATTTTAAATCAGTGAAATAATAAAGTAAAATGAATTTATAAATGTAGAAGTATTATTTTAAAATTACAAGTTTAATAAAAATTTTGAATTAGACAATTTTTATAAAATATTGGATGTTTTATTTTCGAGTATGGGTGCTATATTTGTTACAGTGAAAAAATAATACAATACAAAACAAGTAAAAATTCGCTAGTCGCGCTTATCCGACTACGAGAAACCCTTAGCCCATGTACACACATGCACATATACATCACACATACATCACAAGCACTATACGCTGTTATGTACAAGTGCAAGTTTCCTGTGTAAATCGTCTAAATCAACTCGGATGTTGATACTATCAAGAATACATATATTTTATGGAGTTGGAGGAATTTCCTACTGCCTGTTACATACACAGCGCACGATCAGTATTTGCGACCATCTAAAAACCAGAGCTCTTGCAGAGGCAAATTTCGCCAAAGCCGAACCAAAATTTCATTAAAAAAATAATGTTATTTGAAAAAAAAAATAAAAAAAGACCTTTTAGTTCATGTATTTGTGAGAACTTCAAACATTGACATAAGTTTTACTTAAGAGATTTGTGGCAAACTCTTTTAAAAAAAATAGCTGAGTCACGTAACTCATATTCTGCTGCCATAGGTTTATCATTTTCCAAAACTTTATTAAATGTATCAGACTAATCGTCTACTCTAACATTATTTTCTTCATAAGGAATCGTCCCTTTCCGTTTTTTAAAATTCTACTTGTTCTCGATTACTTTCCATAGGAATTTCCTCTTGGAGTCAGTTGTGTATGACAAAATCTGTCCAATTAGGTTCCGGAGTAATATCAGCTATATATAGGGTTGCTCAAAAAGTAATTGCGGATTTTTTAAAAGAAAGTCAATGCATTTTTAATAAAACTTAGAATGAACTTTAATCAAATATATAATTTCCATTTTGTTCGATAACCTTTTGCCATCTTCCCGGCAAATTTTGTATTCCACGCTCATAGAACTTCTGGCCTTTATCTGCAAAAAACTGAACCAAGTGCGATTTTATAGCCCCATCATTGCCGAAAGTTTTACCATTTAAGGAGTTCTGCAAAGATCGAAATAAATGGTAGTCTGATGGTGCAAGGTCAGGGCTATATGGTGGATGCATCAAAAGTTCCCAGCCAAGCTGTCCCAGTTTTTGCCGGGTCATCAAAGATGTGTGTGGTCTGGCGTTGTCATGATGGAATATGACACCTTTACGATTGATCAATTCTGGTCGCTCCTCCTTGATGGCTGTATTCAATTTGTCCAATTGTTGACAATAGACATCCGAATTAATCGTTTGGTTCCTTGGAAGCAGCTCAAAATATAGCACACCCTTCCAATCCCACCAAACAGACAGCATAACCTTCTTTTGGTGGATATCAGCCTTTGAAGTGGTTTGAGCTGGTTCACCATGCTTGGACCATGATCGTTTTCGATTAACGTTATTGTAAACAATCCATTTTTTTTTTTTTTTTTTCATCTCCAGTTATGATTAGCTTTAAAAACGGAGCGAATTCATTGCGTTTAAGATGCATATCACAAGCGTTGATTCGGTTTGTTAAATGAATTTCTTTCAATTCATGTGGTACCCAAATATCAAGCTTTTTCACCAGTCCAAGACTTTTTATGTGTTAATGAACGGTTGATTTTGGTATATTTAACTTCTCTCCTATCTCACGCTCAGTTACATGACGATCCAATTCGATTAATGCTTTGATTTGGTCATCATCAACTTCATTTGGCCGACCTGAACGTGGCTCATCTTTAAGTGAAAAATCTCCAGAACGGAATTTGCGAAACCAATTTTGACACTGTCTTTCTTTTAAGGCTTTATCACCATACACATCACGTAACTTTTTAGCAACCTGCTCTGCGTTTTTTCCTTTACGGAAATAATAATATAAAATATGACGGAAATGCTCTTTTGTGGACTCCATATTAAAAAGGGCGCCAAACAAACATATGTAAACAAAATTACGCGCACTTTTTTTTTAAAGCAAGCTAATAGTGACAGCTAATAAATGTCAAAAGAAAAAAATACAATTAAATAGTCACAAGCTGTTAAAAAAATTATAAACACCGACTATATGAAAAATCCGCAATTACTTTTTGGGCAACCCTATGTAGCAACATTTGGAAACTCAGCTTGTTTTCTGAATTTCATTAGTTTCAGCAATCCAAGAATTTTTAATAGTTGATTTACAAGGTTCTTGTAAGGTTCCAAATTTATTGTGTTTAGTTGTAATGAAGTCATCTCAAAACATATACTGGGACTAACAACAATTATATGTTTTTTATTCTTTTTGCAATTATTTTGCAATTAAATATTTTTACTTAACCCCGGGGATTTATCAAAATGAAAAAGCATATACATTTATATCTCTAGAGTATCTTATGCATTCATTATTTTGTATCATATTTGTACCAAGAATTAAAACCATAAACCAAAAACCGAGCTATTAAATGTTATTTTTTTTCGTATTTGCGGAACTGAGGGCAAAATTCTAAAAATTAAAATATATAATCTATTTATATAGAATACAGCGTACAAGGACCCATATATTGTATGTCTCATATCCTACCTATTATACTTGCATTTAAAAGGCTGCAGAAGCTCGGGATTAATATGAATATTAAATCAAGTATTAATGTAGTTGAGTGTACTTGATTAAGAGGAGTCCCTACGTACGCACACCAATCCATACAACTCATTTACAAGACCTATATGCAATTATCTGCAAGTGCAATGCTGCTGTCATCGTAATCTAAAAAAAAGTTGTTTTCCGTCTATTAACCTAGAACTGACATACTCAGGTCTAGTAGTGCTTCTGTCCATTACAATCTCTGAGATCGACGCGTTCATCCGATCATCCGGTAATAGTCCCCTTTATAACCATTTTTCAGTGAGTTAGGGTCACATTTTAAATGATTTTAGTTATTACTACTGTAAGAATCCAGAAAACTAGGACCATTCGATTTAACGAATAAGCAATATAAGGAACATGCTACTTTATATTTAATGTCCCATATATCAATACAAATGACCTTAGCCTAGATATAACAAGCAGATATTAAAACTGAAAGAATTAGGTAAAAATGAAAATTAAAAAAAATTGGATAGGAAACACTCTGTCGTATTAGCGGTTGAATTTGTGGATAAGACAAATTTTTTGATTTAAGAAAAGCCTTACGTTTATTAGTTGTTGAACCGCATATCTGTTGTGTTTATTATAATAGGTAAAGCTGCACTTTAGAATTTAAAATACCCTTGATTTACATACTATATATAATATCCTCGTCGTATCATATTTTATCTACCATCAACGTCCGTACACACAAAGAGACGGATATACTTTTTTGATTTCCATAGCATGGTCTCTTGTTGAGAGTCGGATATTTATTACTTGTACGGTGAAGTTGTAGACATAAAAAATAAAAGTACTCAAAATAAAATGAGGATAAATTATGAGATTGTTTTCCAATTTTTAACAAGATGGGGAGCTAAAAAGCATATATAACATAACTGCCATATGTTATATAATATAGAATAATGTAAAATATATATATATAGAAATACAAAGAATAGTAAACGGATTTTGCAAGTCAAGCTTTACCGATGTAGTTCAAAATATTTCCGAACTGCAATAGCACAGTTACAATTTTAACAATTGCACACTTAAGTTTTTTCACCTTGGTATGGAATATGATAAAATGTAAATCATGTTAGTCATTGTTATAGTCTTGTTGAGACTTTGCAATTCGACTAATGTGTTCTTCAAGTGTCTCTTACCAAATTTATTAAGTCCGCCATTGGCTCATATTGAATAAAATCTGCTACAAATTTCGAAATTTCCTCAACACTTGATATCAGCTCGGGGTACGCAAAAGCAGTCGGTCTTATTGTGGTACATACGAATTTCTGCAAGAATGAATATGTTTAGAAAAAATTACTATTGAAATTGCTACAATCTTTAATTGCAATAATTTACCTGTACATTGCATTCATTAGGCAGAGCCAGTACCATTGCACGACGCCGGGGATGACTCAGAACAAACTGCTTGCGAAAGTTTTCGGCATATAGCAGCAAAAGCCGTTCTTTTGAAGACAGCGTATAGTATGAGGAAGGAAAACATTGAGAGCTATCCTTAAACTCATCAGTTGTTTCAGGAAATGATAAATCTATTTTCCCGATTTCCAATGCTGGATCACCTTCGGATAAACTTAATTCGGTTTCAACATTTTCTAATCCAGATCCTTCCTCCTCCATTTCTTCTTCAAACTCAAGTGCATATGACCACTCCACATCGTGTGACTGACGTTCTTCTATCTCTTTTAGCTTGGCAGCATGTTTACTTGGGTCAATGGTACCAGAAAACTTCTTGTACTTTTGGAATATAACTTTCGGCATATTGAAGTATATATTCTTTTTGTGTTTTCTGTCCGCAACAAAGTTGTGCTCTGTTACTATAGAAACGATGCACGATGGAAATAAAAGTGTAAAATGTTGAATAACTATAACAACGTAAAATGACGGCCTTAGTACACTTGAATTGATTTTATTTTGACTGATAGATCAATGCATGGATTTCCAAAAGTTATATATATGAGTATATATAGTATATATGTATGTGTATGTCTATGTGTAATAAAATTCACTCAGCAATAGAACCTCCCAGTTATTTTTAACATAATAATAATATTATGGTACTATATTTAAAAGATTTAAACAGAATTATGAGCTCTCTCGCATGATTTCAACTAACTAATAAAAGTTATTTTGTCGATTTTTTTTATAATAATAATGAATAAACATGATAAAGACAGGAAAAAAAGATCCGTTTTGAACGTAATTTGCCTATTGTGGCAGCCGTGGGTATGGAAGCAACAGGGCCGCATCAGGGTTGCTTACAGTCTATGTGCTTTTCTGTCTTTATGTACGTATCTACATATGTACATGCATTTTATTACCCCACCCCTGCACAGGGCAGATGACTTTTTAATTTTGTTCGTTTAGCAAGTGCACTAACCTTCTAACTTTGAAAGTTCGAAGTTCTTCGTTGCTTAAACAACGCAAAACCCAAATGAAATGCGATGTAAATGCACCAGAGGGCGCTGTTTTCAGTACACGAGAGGTGGCGCAAACTAACAAAAAATTTTAGTTTCAGTGAAACTCTTTATTCTTAATGTTTTTAGAATTATAATTATAATGTAACTTTCTAAGAGCCGTTGCTCGTTCGTGATCGTTGGCAGCTTTTCGATTGAACTGTCTAGTGTTGGAATCTATTTTTGTTAATTGGCCTTGCCACCAATTGGGTGCTAGTACCAATTGTGGTCGCTAGAGTGCGGCACTAGAACCGCCACAGAACTCCCTCTCCAGTGACTGCGTCACGAATTGGAAAATTGTACACGAGATTGTTTCTCGTATGTACAAGGCGTGGAATTGGAATTGGTTCGCTGCTGCTGCATGTTGTCGTCGTCCTTAACACGGTCAATTGATACTGCAATTTCTTTGTTGTTGATTTTCAGTACGTAAACTCTGTCAGTTTGACGACGGACAATCTCATAAGGCCCTGAATAAGGTGGTTCAAGCGGTTGCTTAACGGCATCGGTCCGAATAAAAACGTGAGAATACTGCTCAATTCCTTTCATCAAAAACATCTTGGCGTTGGCCTTGATATGATGCGCTGTCTGCGTTGGCCGACGCATATGCTCTCGGAATCCGGACAAAAATGTTATAGGGTTCGTCTTCGTATCCAGATCATCAAAGAATTCGTTTGGTAAGCGAACGATGCTCCATATAGCATTTCTGCAGCAGACGATTGCAGATCTTGTTTGTAGCAAGTACGAATTTCCAGTAATACGGTTGGTAGTAATTGTAAATACGACGTACTTCCGTTGCACAATAAAGCTGCTTTGAACGACCTGTGCCATCTCTCTATCATGCCGTTGGATTGAGGATGGTATGCAGTATGCGTATGAATGTTTTTGCTGCCGACTAGTTGAGCTAATTCATTGAAAATCACAGACTCAAACTGCGTCCCTTGGTCGGTGGTAATCGTTTTTGGAATTCCAAATCGTGCTACCCAGTTTGTCCAGAACGCGATTGTTACCGTTCCTGCTGTTCTACCCAGTCGATACATCACAGTAAATTTCCTCCTGTGCCTGTTCGAACTGCGCCAGAGCTACAGCTGTCGGTGATGCAATTGAGCAGAGACGTGAGAATGCATCTGCAATAGAGTTTTCTGTGCCCTTTTATGTGTATAATTGTCGTGGTGAACTGTGAGATGAAACCAAGCTGTCGGATCTGCCGTGGTGATATCTTCTCGGTTCGTTGCTGAAATGCATACAGTAACGGCTTGTGGTCGGTCTTAATGATGAAGGTGCGGGCTTCGGTTAAGTGCCTGAAGTATTTCACAGCTTCGAAAATTGCGAGAAGTTCTCTGTCGTATGTGTCCAACTGTTGCTCCAGAGCCGCACCAATGGCAACATCAGATGCGTCACACATTAGTGCAAGGTGTGCATTTGGAGATGGAAATGCTAGAAGTGCTGCACCAGCTACACTTTGTTTGCATGCTTCAAATGCTGTACACAACTCCGACGTCCAGTCGATTTTGCGTTGATCATTTTTCTTTACGTTTTTCAGAAGTTCTGAAAGGGGTGCCTGCACGTGCGAGGTGTGTGGTAAGCATCTACGGCAGTAGTTTACTATACCAAGAAAACGACCAAGTTGCTTGATGTTGTTTGATAATGGCACCAATTCGATCGGTTGGTGGCTTAGTTCCGTGCTTGTTGATGGTGTAACTGAGGAAACGAACCTCTGTTTTTGTAATGTTGCATTTGCTAAGATTCACGCACAAGCCGTGTTTACGTAGAATCTGTAGAATGATGCGTAGATGTTCTTCGTACTCAGCCATGGTGTTTGACATGATGAGGATTTGTAGCAGAATACAAAATCTATTCCACGAAAAATGTCATCCATAAAGCGTTGAATAGTTTGAGACGCATTTTTCAACCCAAATGGCATGTATAGAAACTCGTGTACATACTGCAGTTTTTGAACATCATTGTCCGCCATAGGTATCTGGTAATACGCCTTTACAAGATCCAGCGTGGAGAATATCGTTTTTTGGTGTAAATTCTCGGAGAAATCATGGATGTGAGCGATGGGATAGCGATCCGGTGTAGTGGCAGCATTCAGTTCGCCGCATGCACGCCAACTGCCATCTTTTTTGGACACCATATGGACTTTTTGAGGGTCGACATATGCCTTATTCAATTGACAAATTTAACTGAGCGGGAACGGTCTGAAACTGGACATCCGCTAGTATCGATATAGTGTTGGGTATCATGCTGGTTGGTGGTTTTTACGGACGGATTTGTGACATCTACAAGCTCTTGCAGTAGATCTTGTAGATTGAGCATGGGATTGAACAGTTGATACAGATAGTTGATTCGCATCTGCCAAACATGCGGGTGTCGAAAGGCCTGTCAAGAATCGATTAGGCGTTTATTTGTGAGATCTATTAAAAGTTGGAATTTGGTTAATATATCAGCGATGATGAACGGCCACGCACTGTTGCGACGGAGACCCAGAGTTTAGCTGTTGTATTTGACATCCGTACGTGTGGATTGGTGTTTGATTCGCAGCGTATAAAAGAAGATCTCCTCGCTTGGTCTTATGTTTCACCAATGCCCGTGGTATTACAGACACCACCGATCCGGAATCGATGAGGTATTTGATGCGTGATGTCAGGTCGTGGATGTGGAGTCGGCGTTCAGTAATATATTTGTGTGTTCGTGTTTGACTACGGGATCGATCCTGAGAATAATTTGGTTGACTGACCGACTGCAAGCGTTTGAAATCCCTTTGTAGACTATTAAATTTCTTCGATAAAGACCGTAATGTCTCAAACACCTCTTTTAAGGTACTAGAGGCGCTAACTGCATGTACAGTATGGTCTGTTGCTGGTAAGTCTTGTGACGAAGCCGTAATGGCAAACGTGGTGTTGGTTCCAGAAGCGTCAAGCATTCTGTCAGCCATATTTGCTAACTTGTCCAAGTCAGCATCTTCCCACACTGTAAGCAGTGGTCGAATAGACTGCGGCATTTCCGACAGAAAAAGAGTGTGTAGAATGCTTTGACAGCCAGGGCTTGGAGCGAGGCGACGCATGTGTGCCAGGATTTCCGTTGGCTTCAGTCCTGTGGTTCCTCCCCTTGTAGCAAGCGGCGTAATTTTGACTCTGTAGACTCGTCGAATTTTTGTAGAAGTCATGCCGTCAATATGCTATATTTGTTCAAAATCGGTGGCTGGATTATCAGATCTTCCCCAGCCAAAACTACTTTTTCCTCCAAATGTACCGCGACAAAATCGGATTTGTCAACATACTCGGTGACATTATGTAGTCGAAAAGAACGTTCTACTTGCGCGAACCATAATTGGGGGCTGTTTCGTGTAAACTTTGGCAAATGAATTGTGGCTCGTGGCTTAGATAGGCGTGGTGTTTTTGACACTTCGATCGTCGTTTTCCAAAAATGTAAGTTCCCTTTTCCTTAATGACCGCAAATTGCAGCGTGGCGTGTGCATAAAGGAAAATGGCGGTATTTTACCAGATTGCGAAACTGGTCGCGTGCTCTTCTGCCAGATAGAATTGTATCCTGTCTGCAGCGAATATGTCGTTTTCGGCCGTCGGGGTTACCACTTTAGTTTCAGTGTAACTCTTTATTCTTAATGTTTTTAGAATTATAATTATAATGTTATTTTCTAAGAGCCGTTGCTCGTTCGTGATCGTTGGCAGCTTTTCGATTGAACTGTCTAGTGTTGGAATCTATTTTTGTTATTGTAATTGGCCTTGCCACCAATTGGGTGTTAGTACCAATTGTGGCCGCTAAAGTCCGGCACTAGAACCGCCACAAAATTACATGTCCTTCTTTGTGTGAACTCATAAAGCGTGAAAGTTATTTGTTAACTTCCATTATTGTTAAGATCACTTCGACTTTCAACTCGAATTAGCGCATATCAATAACGTATTTTAACATAACATTAACAAAGATTACGTTGAAAATTAAGAGAAGATATGGCTACTTTAATATACTTTGGGAATTTGTTACATTTAAATTATTGCTTACATTAAATAAGTTGTTATAAACATCAATTTTCTACTGCAATATTTTGCACATTACTAGTCAGAGATTCATATTAGCCGAAAACAAACACTTAATGAGCCAATGGCGTAAGGATCCAAGCCATTTGCTATTTTTATTGGAAGTCTAGCTAACCGAAAGGACTTGCTTGGTGACTCAGATTAAACATGCTCCTATCAATACCGATAGTTTCTGGTGGGCGCACTTAGAGGCACGTCTATAACCTAAAACTAAAAACTATAACACCAGCCGCCTAATGATTATTCTTTTTATGCTACTGAAGCTCACATCTTCCCAGAAATACACTTATACATATGTATGTATATTACGCGCTAAATCCTTGCCTACATTATATCATATTTACAGCTCAATGCGCCAGAGGGCGCAGCGTATAGCGTTATGTGGGAACACTACTTGCCGTAATCGTTGATTTTCGTACATCAGTCCTTTGCAGTCAGATATAAAAAGAACTTGCTGAACTGTCGATTCAGAATAAACAAATGTACTAATTGCATTTTAATTTAATATGTATTTTAGTATATATATATATACAAATATAGGGTGTTCCAAAAGCAACGCCAGTTTTGAACTAAATAGAAAACACATTTTTTTTTTTGTTATTGTAAGTTTTTTTTCCAATCATAAAGTAATTAGGATACGGTTATGTATGGAATAACACATCGGGCACATTGAATTGAAGTTTCTGGATTGGCACCGACACTCTCACGTACTGCTTTAATATTGGCATTAGAACGGCTTTTTTTTGGACGGAACCTGTCTTCCGGAATTTTTCAATCAATCTCTTCACAGTTGACAAAGTTAAAACACAGTTTCGACCATATTTGGTATGGAACTTTCGAACTGCGGCCGCCAAGCATTCATTATTTTTGAAATATTGTTCAATAGAGAAGACACGTTATTCTAGCGTACAGTGCTCCATTTTTACTAGTCCAAAACTGTCAGCAATCGATAAATTATTTTTGTTTGGTTCCCAACACTTTATTGCACAATTGGCGGCAAATTCAAAGCTTGTGTGCCTTTAGGGCCACCAAAACTTGCGTAGCTTTTGGGACAAAGATTACAACTTCTTGGCAATAGAGAATGCCAAACATTCAATCCCTTTGACCTCCGTATAGGTTGAGTGGTTTTCATGGTACCTCGGTCCTATTTAAATAGTAGAAAATTATTTGAGAGAACTTCACAATCAGAAATAATTAGGTTGAGCCAGGTCTCAGAAATGATAAATCATAAAATCGTGTGGAGGCCATAAATTTGAATCGCAGATAGTATGAAATGAATCAGTCAGAACACTCATTTTAGAGTGATTTCTATAGCAGCAAAAAAGTTAAATTAAGTCACAGATGTATTAGCAGAAGATATGTACGACACATGTATATAGAACTATCTGGACTGACATGTTGTGGCAGGGGTAACAAAAACTTGACTAAGAGGAGGAAAAGCACTCCGTAGTGGGAGGATCGATGCTAACTACAGCTGGGGTGGGACCAGGGATAAGAATATGTTTAACAGTTGGAAGTATGGGTACCACCTTGGTGTTGGAGAAATATTTGCAATTACTAGGAAAAGGGGCTAAGACTAATATACGAGTGGTAGAGTTGACTATAGGAGATGAAGAAGAGAGAGTGCTCTTAATATGTTTGTATGTGCACCAACATTTTTGTGGTTTTAAATCCTTGTTGGGATGTAAGTCTCGTAGTTATGTGAAACGTAGTAGTAGTAATAATTACCATATATTGAAGCCTTAAAACAATTTATGTACACGTCTGATACTTAGCTGACTGCCAACATCACTTTCTTCATTCTGTAAAATCCCTGATAAAAATCTCACTTATCTGACTACATGATTAATAGTATCCACCACCTTACTAAGCATTGCTTCCATATGTAGTGTTCTTTGGATACGCGACAACCCAGCTGCTTTGTTCGGAATTGTGCATCCTGAAGCTTGGTTAATCGTCTGTTTGCTGCTGATGCGGAAAGCATTTGGTTGTTTAATTAATACTAATTAAATAAACAAAAATTATTAACTATTAATATATTTCTTTTTGACAAATATGCGTGTTTTTTTATATTCGATCTCAGTTTTCTCCTTTTTTCTATTTGGTTAGTACGTTGACTCAAATTCGTTTTTCTGCGCGACATTCTTTTATAAGAATAAGAAGAATATATTTTAGATACATTAAATATATTACTAGAGCCTCTTATGGTTCTCACACCTCCTAATTAAAAATAAACTTTTTTTTACAGAGAATATAATATTAATTTAGTTTTTTTGTCGATATATTTGATTAAATACAATACAACATTGCATTGTTTATAAGGAAGAACAACACTTTGTAGGCTACCTCGCCCACTCGTTTTTGACGTTCCAGCAATGTCAATTCCAAAATTCTAGCTGGAAAAAAAATGTATCAGTTTAGGTGTATGAAAAAATTGATTGATTGATAATTGACCCAGCGAACCAAGGCAAATATCTGTGTTGGATCAAATTTTTATTGCATTCGCATAATCCAAAGTTGTTTACGCTCATATGTAAATACACAAATTTTTTTTAATGCATTATAAAGTGGCGTCTATAATCTAGGCTGCAACCCCGATTATGACGGATAACTTAATGCAATTAAAGCTCACATCGTCGCCAAGAAATCAACACACAGCAAAGAAATACCAAAAGTCGTTATATTTATCAACTATAATTAGCATGCGAAGTTTTCGTCGTTGTAATGCTAAATTTTAAGCCAATTCTTAATTTCCATTTTTTATGGAATAACTAACATTTTTGTTGCTATATTCTATTACATGTAAGTTCGTTCTTAAATTTAATAAATTTTCATATATGTTGACAACTATACGTTTTTACTTACATTTTCTCAAATTTAAACTTTTATTCGTAAAGGTATTGAACGATTCTTTTGAATGAATCATAGGTGTATAAGTATGCATTTCATAACAAGTTATAGCCAAAATAGATGAGGTTGGATCCTAATTCTTATTCTGTTTTCTGTAGATGAAAAGGATTTAAGATTATTAGAATCTCTTATGTTTGAAAACATAACTAACTAGAAAATAAACTCACTTTGTTTCATAAATACAATGTTAATTTGTTTTCTGTCAATATGCTTTTTTTTCTACTTGTATACTTGTATATGGTATATGTACTATCGAAGCCCTGTGCTCTTCGCTACGCCTATGAATATTTAATCATTTGCAAGGAAACAATATCTAGAAAAGTCTATAGCGTCTCTGAAAGTATGAAATACTTTGCTATCTTTGATTACTGGAAATGATAATGGCTCCCAGATTTTTCTCAAATTAATACACTACGCATTATTTGGGTGAGAAGTGTACACTTCAATATGACAATTGCGTCTTTATTGATGTGATAAAAATACTCAGGCGCCCACTAAATTTTACTTAAGCTTAGCGATTTTACCTAAGCGCTACCATCCGGATAGACTTACAGGTGGATATGGCTATATGGACTCTATTAATTATGCTAATCTAAGATATTTATACTTATATATTGCTATACAGCTTAAAAGCAATTATATAAAATTTTGATAGTTAAATAAAACACGTTTATGATGTAGTAACGATTCTAATGCTTGCGTACTTAATTAAAATTTTTTGATATTATGATGTACATTTTTTTAACTTAAGTTGTAGTTTTTTATTGTAGCTGTCCTACACTTTCTTTTAAAGCCTCTTTTGAAGTGAGGATATGATTTGGTGAATTGATGAAAACTTATTCTTATATCTATGTCTTCCATTTCAACTTTATTATCAAATACATTTTTAAATGTTGACCAAAATTTGGTAATCCCATATGGTCCCCAATCATTCGTAGTTTTCGTCGCGATGAGTCATAAGCGACACAGCAAAAACACCGCTGCTACAGACTCGACTCGACAGTAATTGTACCTCAAGAAAATTTGCTTTTATAATTATATATACTAATTTTTCTATATATCCAACGTGCTTTTATATTCCGCAACAGTCCGATTTACTTATATACCTAGAGCATATTTCTGCTATTCAGTCCATTTCGTCACTACTTTCTAGTAGTGATTAGTGCCAGATGTGGTATGGTCTGACTCTCCAAGTGTTTTGATGCCATCCACATCTCACGAATTTATTTAAATGTCTCTCTCTCAAATTAATCCGGTTCGAAACTGTAATGGTCGTCTACTTGACCTTATTTTTGCATCGGATCCTTTTTCTAGTACTGTAGTACAAACATGTCCTTTAGTTGTCCGCGAAGACCCCTACCATCCTTCTTTAGACTTAGTTTTTGAATTGCCTACATGTGAGCATATTTGCTCTATTAACCCGGTCGTTAAAACACACTGTTTTCGTAAAACAGATTTTATAAAACTTAATTCATTAATTTTAGAAACAAACTGAACGCAACTGTACTCTTGTACTGACATTAACAGTGCTACTTCAATCTTTTATAATATTATAAAATCATTTTTTGACCAATGCGTTCCAGATGAGCTTCCCAGGAGAACTAATATATCTCCTTGGTTCTCTAAAGAATTGGAAATGCTTAAAAATGTGAAGTCTAGATATTATAAAAGATTTGAGAGATCGAATAATCCATTAGATTTTTCTCGTTATGTTATCGCCAGAACAAATTTTGTTGTTTGTAATTCGCGTTGTTACAATAACTACCTAATTCGTTGTCGTTTGCAATTTGCTCAGAATCCTAGGCAGTTCTACAACTTTGTCAATACTAAACGAAAAACTTCCATACTGCCTCCATCTGTTTCTTATGAAGACATGAAAGCAAATACTGATCAGGCTTGAGCCGATCTTTTTGCAGAATTCTTCCAAGCTACTTATTCATCTTCTAATTTTTTTTCCAAATTCCCCTTATCCGTATACCTTGCCGAAATCTAACTGCATTTTTAGTCCTGTGATCCTGGAAAGTTCGTTACTTAACGAACTTAATTTAATCAAGCCAAGTTATTCACCAGGCCCAGATGCAGTACCGGGATGTGTACTTAGGTACTGTGCTGATTCTCTATGTAAGCCCTTGCTTAAATTATTTGAATTTTCTGTTAACTCGTGCTCTTTCCCAACTATTTGGAAGGAATCATTTATAATTCTCCTTCACAAACATGGTTCAAAGTCTGATGTTAAAAACTATAGGGGTATTTCCAAATTATCCGCTATGTCTAAGGTGTTTGAGAAGCTGATAATATTTTAACTACAACACTCATGTAGGTCTATCATTTCACCCTGCCAACATGGTTTTGTGAAGCCGAAATCTACTACCACTAACTAACTTGAGCTTACCTCCCTTGTTATCAAGATTTCATCAGATTTCAGCAAGGCTTACGATTCCGTTAGCCATTATCTCTTGCTTAAAAAACTTAGTACTATTGGATTTCCACACAGCCTTGACAACAACTCTCCTTATTTATTACAATCGGATTTGGATTAGTTTTTGCTTGGTGTAAGTGCAACTTGTTGTTTCTGAATTGCTCTAAGTGTAAGGCTGTTTCATTCTATAGAAGTACGCCTCACACATTTAATTACATGCTCGACCGGGTTTCCCTTGAGAGTTTAGACTGTGTCACCGATTTGGAAATTCTTCTCGATTATAGATTAAAATTTGACAAACATATCCTTCTTACAGTCAAAAAGGCGACTCAATCTCTTGGATTTCCTTAATATTCGGCACCAAGACAGAATTGAGTCTGTTCACAAAAGGTTCTTCTTTTTGCTCTTCGCGGCTTAAACTGGGTTCCGGGTACTGATTTGCCTCCATACCACAGTACACTGCTATTAATTAACCTCTCATCTCTTACTTACCGTCGCATGATGCTGGGAGTTATATTTTTACATAAATTAATAATTGGCAAAATTGACTCATCTCTGCTATTGAGCCAAATTAACTTTTCTGTACCTTTGAGACGTACTCGTAACTTTACCCCACTTTCTCTAAATACTTGTTATAATAACTATTCTGTGCATGAACCTTTTCGAGTTCTTTGTGTAGACTATAACAGACTTTTTCAAGTTTTCAACTCAGAATTCTCTTTTGATACGATTAAGAACCATATCCTTAAATTTTTAGCACGTAGTAACTTGCACTAATTTGCTTTACTAATCATAGTGATCTGATTGGGTTTTTCTGGGTTTTTCCCAATCCTCGCAACAAATGTTGGATCATTTAATATTCTTATTTTGAATACCCGAGATACTAACTTTAAAAAAACTAAAACTTTATATTTTGGTCGACTGTTAATAGTTGACATTAAATAAATAAATAAATAAATAAGCAATTTGCATTTATGCAATTAAATTTTAATATATTTTAGTTTTATAATGCCCATAAAAAAAAAATGTTTGCATATAACCAATATTTTCTTAGAAGTAACTCACCGCTTTTAACCGATTTTTACTGTATAAGCGTACTTATATAATATATATATAATCGTTTTATAAAGACAAACATTTGTTTAGTAGTAGTTAGTAGTTAGTAGTTAGTAGTTAGTAATTTTATTGATACTCAACATACTCCGCGCGGAATTATGTCACATTTAAAACAACATATCTCCGCCGCACTAAGAATGATATAAATTCGTGCGGAGATACATATGTCGTTCTTAGTGCGGCGTAGATATGTCGCGCGGACTAATGTCGGTACCTCCTTTGTAGGTGTATCCCGGGTGAACCTATTGGGGTAAGCTGCCAAGGCGTTCTATTCGGCTTAAATTTAAAAGAACATTAAATGTTATTCGATAGGTACTCCAATAGGTGAATCTATTGGGGTAAGCTGCCAAGGCGTTCTATTCGGCTTAAATTTAAAACAACATTAAATGTTATCCCATAGGTACTCCATTTCTTTTTGGAGAAAAACTTATTTGATTTTAAGAACTAGTGACATTTCGATAGTTATATTAACTTAATATAACATATAAAAAATATGTCTATTGTGGTACCGTTTCAATTCTTTGCCCGTCCAATGAAGACTGAGATACTGATTATGTCTTTACCCCAAACGCTGTAGCTCGAAACTGGGAAGAAAGGGTATGACTTGTAGCTAACGAAGTTTCAGCCAATAAGGACTTGACAACTTTTTTTTTTAAATAAAACGCAAACCATTTGAGATATTTTAACAACTTTATTACCTACATGAAATACAATCAAAATATTTATAAATGGGACTCGTGATCGTTCATATGGCCACCGCGGGAACGTTGGCAGCGGTCGAGTCCTTGAACCCAATTTTTGATGACCCGGTCACACATTTGTGCTTCCAACGTCGTCACCTTGTTGGCATAGACCAATGATTTGACGTAGCCCCAAAGAAAAAAGTCTAGAGGCGTTAAATCGCACGAACGAGGCACGCTTACCAAACTTAGTCTTCAATAAATCGATTGTAATGTGGGATGTGTGACTTGTGGCACCGTCCTGTTAAAGCCACATGTCGTCCAAGTCCATGTGTTTCAATTCGGGCCAAAATAGTCGGTAATTTTTGCACGATAACGATAACCATTCACAGTAATGTGATAATCATTATTGTCCTCGCAAAAAAATGGCCTAATGATGCCCGGCATGCAAACCACAGCAAACAATTACTTTTTGTGGTTAAAGGGGTGATTCATGAACCACATATGGATTTTTATCCGACCAATAACGCAAATTTTGCTTAATTGCGAACCCATTGAGCCAAAAATGAGCTTCGTCACTGAAGATGATTTTGCGATGAAATTCATCATCTTGGCGCATCTTCTCCAGAGCCCAATCGGAGAACGTACGCCGCTTCACATGGTCCATCTGATTCAATTCTTGAGTCATGATTAATCTTGTACGCAAAATTTGGTTTGGGCGATGCCCAGTTCTTGAGAACGCCGAGGTATCGACTGATTTGGTACGTTTGCTACGGATGCCCGAATGGCAGCGATATTTTCGGCACTTCGACCAACCCGTTGCCCCACTGGCACGGCAACACCACACAATGAATATGTAGACTTAAAATTGTTGCACTAAAATTCTTATTGCTTATCTACTAGGGCGAGAATAACAACCGAAAATTGGAGTTGCCGCTTTTAAAGTTGCAGTAACCTACTCGGATTTTCGGTAGTACATTTTAAAAATTTCCATACGTTGTTCATCTGTGTACTTCACCATGATAAAAATGTAGAGCTTAACAAAAAATAAAAAGTAATGGTTCAAAAATCAGTGAAACAGTGCGTTCAAAAATTAAATTCAAAGTTGTGAAGTAGCTTTTGGAAAGCCCTATACTACTTCAACTTATGCCAAAAAGAAATTCTCAAAAACGGTTCCTTTCTTGCAGTATCATGCTCAAATGTTAGTTTTAGAGTAAAAATCTGTGATAAGTTATAATTTTTTTTTTAAATATTAAACAATAAATGAGAAATGTGGATGAGGATAAAGAAGTAAATTGAATATACATGTAATATACATACATCAATTAAGCATCATGAAGCATTTTCGCTCTGTCGTCACTGAGTTAGATTCGGGAAAAAGTCGCAGCATAACTATAACAAGTATAACACAAGTATGACTAGCGTACTATAAAACGGTGTTTGATGTTACAAACATTCTCTTATGTTCTTAGTGAATATTTTGGCCTATTGGTATACTAGTATTTAATCAATTTAAATATCCATCAGTACAATAAATTGACGCAAAATTAAGTAAATTTACGGGTAATAGAGGTATAATCATTGCAGTATAATCGACTACGATAAAATCTTAATTTTACTTAAGGTAAAATCAGTTTACAGTAATATAATACGGGCAGTACTTTTCGATTTCTTGTAAAGAAATGTCAATAAACTGATGAGATGGCAGGCCGAACATAGTAAAAATTGCTACAAATATACAAGTATGTATATGTACAGCAAAATCTATTTAACCGCTTCACCTTCTTTGACATGATCGGGAGCATTTATCCTTAATGTACAGTTAAATCAAATATAGAAACTAGATAGCTCGTTGCAAGATAGTCTTTTACTCTTTTATAGTCTCTGAACGCGTCGATTCATACTGACAGGAGAAGTGGACAGGACTATTTGGCTATTGATACTTAATGGGATCGGAGATGCTATCTTCTATCTGTTACACAATTTGCACAACTTTAATAGCTCTAAGACTTTGGCATAGATAAGTTAACCCCAGTCCAGTTCCAATTTCATCATAGAACTAGCGCTTATACCACAAATTTTACATTTTCATTTTATGTTCTACATAAATAAGGAAATAAAAAAAAAAATACAATTTTTTTTTTAGTTGTCAATTTAATAGTTTGTAAAACTAAAATATCATTGTGAGAAGATATATACATATGAAAGATGATATACTCTTAGCGAGCAACAGCATATTATTACGTACTCTGAGTTTGGCTGAGATCAGTTTTCTGTGTGTTGCCCTGCTAATGTACATAAAAGCTTAATGAATAAAAAAAATTTTTTAAATATGTGTATGTGTATATTATATCAAAAGATAAGTAAATAAATAACAGTTGTTAACAAAGTTGTGTTCCTTTAAATAGACACAAATACATTTTCATAGTTAAGACACTACGTTAAAACCGATCAAAAATTACAGAGTGATGACGAGTGCCTTTTTGATTTTGGGTTCAATGCCAGCATATGAACACATTTACAAGTCTTCTTCAGCGTGTGTTCTTTAAATGATGTGCTCATTCCGCTGACTATGCAACTTAGTTTCTTCATTTTCACGCTCCCATTGCTTTCTTTTTGCTTGTAGAATCAAATCCTGGAAAGAACCGTATTCCAAATTTTGGTTTGACATGGCAGTAAGGGCTACATCGCCTTCGTCTTCGTACAGATTATCATACGCATAATCAGAGTCGATTGGACCGGCCCGAGGAGATTCCGAATCAGTGTAATCGTTGTCATCATTTTGTTGATAGGCCGCATCATTATCATAGTCTGATGGTTGAATGTTATGTTGCTGGTAAAACATTCTTAGTAAATGGTCTACTCTGTCGGACGGAATATCAGATACCATCTTTACTGCGATCTTCCGGCGAGCACGTTTCAATGGCCTTAAAGGTCTATCCGCCAGCTCAAAATTAAAGGACGTTTTAAGCATACTTTTTGAGCCTTTTAAATTTTTGATTAAAGTTTGGAAAAGTCGCTTAAATTCATCATTTTGACGAATATTCTGATTAGTTTTTGAAGTTCTCAAATACTTTGAATTTTCCATGATGTAGCGATTCAGAAGTTCCTTTGTGCTTTGCTGATCCTTTTGTGTTTTGAGCAGATCAACTAAACATAAAAATAAATATACATTTAGTATTTTTTCTAAACCGTCATTCATACTTATACTAACCTTTTTCTTGAGATAATCCGAGCGTATTTTGAAAAACACCCCAATCATCGTTGCGACTATTAATTACACCCGTTTTTTTTGTGGCTTCATTGATATTCCTGATGTAAAATCCCAAACAGATGTGATGTGTCGTAAGCACGAGAAGTACTGTTAGCCGTGTGATTGCATACATGCTTATTACACTTCTTGTAGCATAGAAAGTTCACTGCAAAATGACATACTTTCCGATTTTCTGCCTCCTTAAATACCATTTGAAATTAAAGTGAGTCATGTCATTTAACATAACAGGTATTCGAACAAAGGCAACCTTCACACTCTTCTGATGCCAAAGGTGTAGGCGCCGTGTGTCAGGCCGACCATCGAGAGAGATAACATATGTGCAGCCGAACGATGCTCTTGTTTTTCTAAGTAACATTTCGCGCAAGCAGTGGCAATTAAAAGGCAACAAATTCAGAAAAATTAGTGCTTATGAGCCCTTGTCAGACAGGTAGTATAACCGACAGTCGTCGGCGACTGGGACTGAATTCCAATGCGGGAATCAGAATGCAATTGAGTCGCCTAAGGTTAGCTGGACGAGCACAGATCGGCGATGCGTTTTATGAATGTAAGTAGGTAGCACAGGCAGTCGCTCGCCTTTTAAATGTGGAAGGAAGTGCATATAAATCCTAGCGCCAGCCATAAACGGATCAACTGCGCCGATCTCTGTCTTGGTCTCTGTCGACAAATGTGTCGCTAATTATGGTTGAATGTGGATTTTATTGATGCAATATAAATAATGTAAATGTGATTTGCGGTGCAAAACGACACGCGAAGCCAAGTGTAATTATGCGGCGCCCCTATAAAATGCTTACCCCGCAATTCTAGTATTGGATGCCATCAAAGCCAGGTGTTCTAGACTACAGAACTAATTTATTTTTGTCAAATTATTGTTGTTTTCCATCTATTTAAATTTAAATAAATAATAAATTTCCCCTTAGAATGCGCCTTACTCGGTACAATAAAGAATATTATAATATTCTGCTGAAAACCACTACGCCCCACCAATATAAATGATATGGATTCCCCAGTAAAAAATAGGTAAAACGTGACTATTAAAGTAAACAAGTCTAAAATCGGTCGATAAAATATGTTTAAGATTTTCGAATTTTTCCTCACACCCAGTAAAACGAAAAGAAAACATAAGGTACGTTTGTTTTTAGCCGAATTTAATATTAATTAAAACACCTTTCCTATGTGCGAGCATGGGCTATGTGTTCTTCGTAATCGGGGACACTTTACTACAGCATTCTAACTTGTTACCGTTATTCTTCTTAAAGTATAGAATTTTGTATAGCAGAAAAGGACTTTCGAATTAGTCAAGCATCTGGCTAGGGATAATATAAATACAATTGCGCTTAGTCTATATAATCTGCTCTTTCCGCTACAACTTGAAGTGGTTTCACATTTGGAAGCCGTTAAGTGCGACATTTTGTTGGTCATATTCTATTATTAGGGTATTACATTAAATTAAATTATTAAATATATCTTAAATCATATACACAGACAGCATCATATAATTTTATTTTTCATTTAGAAATTTACTGTTTTTACACCGACGCCGGTATAGCGCCCGTAAGTATGCCTTTAGAACACATTTCGTTGAAATGTACAGGCCATCCTTTTTATTTGAAAATGTGGCAACGCTAATAAATTAATCGATTAAGAAACGGAAAACTTGCTGCCCTGACCAAATAAAGAATGAACGCCGCACCAAAAAAGTAATATGTAAAAAAATAATAACAAATATTATTAAATGGTTATTTTTAATGACTCTCTCCTATAAAAAGTAACATGACATAATTTTATTCACTATAAATTATTCTTTCTATAATAAGCATCCAGAAGGATTTGGAATTTCAAGTATCAATTAAAATACTTCGTATACACTTTTTGAAGTCTTGCAAGCCTCACTGGTTCATAATACTTTTTGCACGTACAAAGTCAGTATACAGAAAAAGTGCAAGGACTAATCTCAATCCGTCCGTGGATTATAGTATGAAAATTTCCACGATTCTGAAAATTGTGCAGTGGGTTAAGCGATATCATGACTCCTCAGTCAATCTTGTGTGCTTTGGGCCAAAAAAAATACAATAATAATCAATAATGCTCTTCATATATATTATAGATAATATAATATTATTTTAGAAATCTAACCCTAAAAATAGCGAAAACTAGCTATAAAATAGCAAATTTGGCAACAGTGGTCGCGGTACAAATTATGTTATCGATTTTTAATGTTAAGTAATTAGCATTCACCAAATGATCAACTTAGCCCTTTTGACGGTACGGGCACATTGTTAGGGGCACGATGCCGGTATTATAATAAAAATAAAAATAGTATTAATGATAATAATAACAGTAATAATAATAATTATAATAATAATAAAAATATTATAATAATAATAATAATAAAAAAAATAATATTATCATATAATAATATATTATAATATTATAGTAATATTAATAATAATAATAATAATAATAATAAAAATAATAATAATAATAATAATAATAATAATAATAATAATAATAATAGTAATAATAATAATAATAATAATAATAATAATAATAATAATAATAGTAATAATAATAATAATAGTAATAATAATAATAATAATAATAATAATAATAATAATAATAATAATAATAATAATAATAATAATAATAAAAATATTATAATAAAATTAGTAATAATATTACAAAAACAGCCAACAGCAAAAATTGCACTGCTAACAGTTAATTACGGTAAACAGAAAACTGTTTCGACGCGAGTGCATTAAAAACAACAACTTTGTGAGCAACGGGATTTGGGCTCGCAGTGAATGCACTTGTTGCTGCAAAAAGCAAGTGTTATTCTTTGTCACCCCCACCCCTCTCCCACATTTGAACATCATGAGCAATAGCCAGAAAAAGAAGAAGAACAACAACAATGTCAATGCAGGGTCAATCACCTGGCAGACGCCTGCCAAGTGGATGACTGTGGCATCGAAACGTAGGGCGCGTTCGCCTCAAAAGATGAAGAAAACAAAGAACCCAAGGATCTCCTCCCCTCTTCGTCCACGTCATCAGCTGATGAGGCTGGAACACTTGCACCAGGTCAAGTGCGACATTCTCAGATTCCGAAAAGGCTAACTCTCAACAATGACCGAGGAATCATAACCAATACGCGAACTAACCAACGTGCGAATAGTTTTCACATTTTGAGAAAACTGGAACCAATGGAAGACGAATCAGACAATGAAACCACAACACCCGAAGAGCCACAATCATTCCTAAGGTCACAAACATGCAAGGAATGAAAGCCATGGTAGTAGAGTCTATAGGCTCAAATGAATTTACATACAAAGCTGTACGAGACGGCCAAGTGAGAATAATGCTCCAAAACAGTGCTCAATACAGAGCCCTGGTGAAATCATTTGAGGAAAATGAGGTAGTGTTTACACATACCAACACAAGATGGAAAGGGCCTACAAGGCAGTAATTAAAAACCTGCACCACTCTACCAACACAGAGTACATCACCGAGAAACTCAAGGAACTCGGACACCAGGTGTCGGCACATTTTCAACGGCAAGGCTTGGAACTCAAAATCACCGATGTCTATGTTTTTTGTTGATTTAGAACCAGCATCCAACAACAAACAAGTGTTCGAAATTAAGAGATTATACCATGCTGAAGTTAAAATCGAATCATCCAAAAAGATCAACGATCTATTGCAATGCCATCGGTGTCAGGAGTTTGGACACACGCAAAGGCTCTGGAACAAATTATACCTGTGCGTCAAGTGTGGTGAGCGGCACAAATCTTCAGAATGCACAAAACCCAGCAACACTGCGGCAGCAACAGACTGGCACAGCGAGACACCCACATGGAGAGTTTTCTTACGCAAGTGTAGCCAGTGGGCATACCAACTTCCAGTCAAACACACCCCCAAGGATCAAGCGCCGCAAATCTTCTTTTCTTTTTAAATCCTCACTGTCTAAGTCTGTCTTTGTTACCTCTGGTGTACCCCAGGGTAGCCACCTTGGGCCTTTACTTTTTAATTTATTTATTAACGATCTCCCATCTATTTTCCCTTACTCCTATGTACTAATGTATGCCGATGATGTGAAGCGGTGCTTATTATATAATGTCAACAACCCTTCTTATTTATTGCAATCGGACCTGGATTTGTTTTTTGCTTGGTGTACGAGTAGAAGTACGCCTCACACATTTAATTACATGCTCGACCGGGTTTCTCTTGAAAGATTAGACTGTTTCACCGATTTGGGAATTCTTCTCGATCATAGACTAAAATTTGACAAACATATCGCGCTTACAGTCAACAAGGCGACTCAAACTCTTGGATTTATCAAACGATGGTCTAAAAAATTCGACGACCCTTATACGACTAAGCTGCTATATACTTCTCTTGTTCGGCCTATTCTGGAATACGGATCTTGTGTGTGGTCTCCTCAATATTCGGTACACCAAGACAGAATTGAGTCTGTTCAAAAAAAGTTTCTTCTTTTTGCTCTTCGCGGCTTTAACTGGGTTCCAGGTACTGATTTGCCTTCATACCATAGAAGATTGCAATTAATTAACCTCCCATCCTTTACTAACCGTCGCATGATGCTGGGAGTTCTAGTTTTACATAAATTAATAATTGGCAAAATTGACTCATCTCTGCTTTTGAGCCAAATTAACTTTTATGTACCTTTGAGACGTACTCGTAACTTCACACCGATTTCTCTATATACTTGTAATACTAACTATTCTCTGCATGAACCTTTTCGAGTTCTCTGTGTTGACTATAACAGACTTTTTCGAGTCTTCAACTCAGAATTCTCTTTTGATAGGATTAAGAACCATATCCTTAACTTTTTAGCACGTAGTAACTTGCACTAATTTGCTTTACTAATCATAGTGATCTGATTGGGTTTCCTGGGGTTTTCCCAATCCTCGCAACAAATGTTGGATCATTTAATATTCTTATTTTGAACACCCCCCTTTAATTTTGTACTTAAAT
Source organism: Hirtodrosophila trivittata (assembly GCA_035045065.1). NCBI lineage: Eukaryota > Metazoa > Arthropoda > Insecta > Diptera > Drosophilidae > Hirtodrosophila > Hirtodrosophila trivittata. The sequence goes on along the minus strand of JAWNNK010000722.1, from coordinate 10,685 downwards.
ATTTCATTTTAAATTAAAATTATATTTAAAAAAATTTTAGTCGACTGTTAATAGTTGACATTAAATAAATAAATAAATATATAAATAAATAAATAAATAAATAAATAAATAAATAAATAAATAAATAAATAAATAAATAAATAAATAAATAAATAAATAAATAAATAAATAAATAAATAAATAAATAAATAAATAAATAAATAAATAAATAAATAAATAAATAAATAAATAAATAAATAAATAAATAAATAAATAAATAAATAAATAAATAAATAAATAATAAATAAATAAATAAATAAATAAATAAATAAATAAATAAATAAATAAATAAATAAATAAATAAATAAATAAATAAATAAATAAATAAATAAATAAATAAATAAATAAATAAATAAATACATAAATAAATAAATAAATAAATAAATAAATAAATAAATAAATAAATAAATAAATAAATAAATAAATAACACAGCCCTGGAAGAAAACATAATAAAGAGAGTGGAAGCCATGATGCAACAAATGTTGGCGCAGATTACTGCACAGCTTAGTCAAATGTTCTCCAACGTATTGGTTAACCTATGCAAGTAAAACTGAGAATGACCACCTGAAATGCAAACGACCTATGCTCAAATAGGCTCATAGTGGAACACTATGTTAAAACCAATAACATAGGTATTCTATTGATATCTGAAACTCACCTGAACTCCTTATCACACTTCACACTAAAAGGATACCACAAGGATAACTTGTTCCAGCAAACCACCCAAGTGGGAGAGCCAGAGGCGGCGCAGCCATCCTAATAAAAAGTAACCTACGATTTGTAAAGTTACCAGGCATTACATTAGAATGGTTCCAAATTCTGCAGTTGTAAAACTGACTGGGCCACTTTGAGACATTACCTTAGCAGCAGGCCATATGCCGCCAGGAAAAAGGGTCACGAAATTAATGTTCCAGCACAAATACGCAGAATTGGGCCAAAGGTTCATTGCATGTGGGGATTTTCACACATAGTGAGGTTCCGTGCTATGCAACCCAAAAGGAACAGCTTTATACAGATTTATGAACACACTGCAGCTAGATATACACTCTACTGGTGAACCCACATACTAACCTTCTGATCCTCAGAAGATACCAGATGTTGTGGATTTTGCTATTAACAAGGGAATCGACCCATCAAAAATCTCTGCTCCGATCACAGTGCCGTTGAAATCAACATAAACGAGCCAGTTGATACGGTTAGAAACTCTGCAAGACTAATTCGAAAGTCAACCAACATCAGCCTCTATAAAAGAGATCTCGAAAATAGTATTGATCCAGATATCGAAATCAACTCTGGCGCTGACATCGAGGACGCTATAGAGTCTCTGGCCATCAGTATACATGAGGTTGCATCCGTCGCTACCCCTGCCCTAGAGGAGAGACCCCAACAACAGATCCGAGATGTACATTTGTGGTCCGCGGAAATCCAAGACCAAGTACTAGAAAAGAGGAGACTCCGAAGGGTATGGCATGCCAAGAGAAGCAGAAGCTAAAAACAAAGCTTTTGGTGAATTTATTTCATTGTCGGAGCCAGAGAACACAATCTTTGGAGTGCCACCAATTACCTCAAAAGACTTACAAAGAGGAAGATTGCTATCAAAAGCGCCAGGGGTACTTGGTGCAGGTCGGATACAGAAAAAGTCCAACCACCTCGAAACGATTTTCTCTCCGTTCCAATTCTGTACTCCACAAGAAGAAGCCGAAACAACTGACTACCTCGATGTGGCTTGTCAGATGGACCTTCCCATTCCTCCAGCACAGCTTGAAGAACTGACCAGGGAAATTTCCAGCCTAAAAGCGTCCAAGTCACCTGGTTTTGATAAAATAGATGCCATTGCTCTACGTGCGCTACCAAAGAAGGCATTAAGTTTAATCGCTTTGATTTTCAACGGCATTCTGAAACATTATCATCATGATTGCTAAACCAGGCAAGCCAGAGAATACAACATCTTCATATCGTCCAATCAGCTTGCTGGCAATTCTGTTAGTTCTAGACGAGCTGAGACCCAAGAGGCTGCCAAAGTTTCATGATAAGCTTATATTTCTTTGCTCTGAGATAATCCGACCAAGTCCCTGATTGGAAGGTGCCGTTTAGATTAACAGGGTGATAGTATAGTCTTCTTATTCAGATGGTGTTGTGTGAAGCTTCATCGGTATTTAGAGCAATGTTCCACCTTTCCAGTCACGGCTCAAGAATAAAGAGCTGCGCCTGCACGATGGCGGAAGTTTCAGCTGGACTGCGACGTGGACAGTAAAACAGTGTCGTCGACGTAAAGTAAATGGTTATGAGCAGAAGATCAGTGTATAGAGGATGGACCCAAGTACGCTACCCTGTGGGACATCAGCTTTTATGAGACCGATCCGGAATTCGGCTTCCACGTAGTATGAAAAGTAAGAGTCGTATTTTGAATTTAGGATTCAGTAGCAGAAAGTAGCAGGATGGGAGCAGTTGCTTGTACAACAGTCCTGCGTGCCAGATACAATCAAAGGCGTGCTTAACATCTAGAAAAACTCCAGAGCAGCGATTACTTTCTTTAAATGTGCTTAGCACGAGTTGCACTACTCGGATCTCTTATAATCCTCGCGCATTTCCATTGTGAGGCGAAATAGTGGAGTGCGATTATACTAATATAGATGGTGTTGAGTAGTGTCTGTGCACTTGTAGGAACATTGACCGTTGGTATGTCAATACCGTCGTTAGATTTTCGTTATTTTCGAATTTGCCACTTCGATCCGAACATTTACCATTGACACCGGGCGAATTGACAAGTCCGTTTGGAATGACAAGTCCGTCTAGGATAGTGGTTACATCCATGTAAAATATGTCTCCAAGTGATAAAAAAAAATGCTTGCGCTTTTTCCTCGTTAGATTGACAGCAGGAGCTACTGGCAGTTTGAATGGATGTCAGTCTTCTGGTAGGTCTCTTAAGCTGCCTGGTAGCGTTCCACATGTTGCCACATGTTGGTTCGATTCTGCAGAGATAGTCGGTCATTCTTTCATTACGAAGCTTGTGTACTACACGATTCTGCTCCTTGCCTGTCTGGTTGGTTGCCGCCTTTTTATGCCGGTTGCGGCTGAGCTGCCGAACCCTGAAAGTAATGTTTGAGTTTCTTTATTAGCAGCCATACTCCAGCTGCCGACATTAAATGAGATGTTAACGCGTAATACAGCAGAGAAATGATCAAAATCATTCTGTGTGTATCGTATTCATCCTGACACAGCATTCATGGTCAGTTGTTCTCTTAACAGGAAGAGAGTATGCCCTGTATTCGGATGGACGGCATCAGGCTGATTTCCATTAATTAGGGTCCTAGTAAGCATTTGGGAATAAACTTAGTCTCGAGGGGGAGCATAGGCGACAGCATTGACCACGCTTCACGTTGGTGTATCTATTGAAAACCCTGCAGCCAGTCATATTGGATATATAGGATGCAGTCAGCGTATTTTATGGAGGTGTTTGATAATAATGCTGCGCTTCCGCGAGCTTTATCACTTGGGTAAATTGCGGGTATAACGGTGAATCCATTTACCTTGACATAGAATGTGCTTGTGAAGTGGGTTCCAGATATAAGTATAATAGGGATGTTGCTACGTTTCAAACTCAGGTAAGCTTCCGGCCTACTTTTACATACGCCGTTAGCGGTCCATACTACCATGCTTACACCCATTTACATATTGAAACCAGGATCCATCATTGAGCCATAATTGCAAATTCCGCCTGTATTTGTTGTATCATTGACTCTCGCCGAGCAATGACTGCCCGGCTTATTATGTTGTTGCTCGGTGCTTTGTGAAAAGCGGCGCTTTCAGCAATATTGACATAGCTGGGGTCGTTCACGCTATATTGAGGAGCATTTTTGTGTAATATGGGGCTTGTCAGGCTAGGTCCAGCTTCGAAAGGATCTTGGCTTGGACCTCCAATGTTCCAGCTGCTGTAGTCTTATAGACATTCCATTCCTTGTAAGATGCAGTGTGGCTGTTTAGGTTCAGTGTACGCACGTGGCTGAAACCTAGTGCAGCTTAGTGCATGTAGACAATAAGTGATTTCCACTGCATTTGGTCCACCTGTATAGCTTCAATAGCGTTTGGTATGCCCAAACTCCAGGCATCTGTGAAATGGGGGACAAGGATGCCGAATTATATTGGTGACTCGATGCGTTAAATATCTTTGTGACCTAAAGAATGTTTTTGTTGTTGGGGGGCTGGCTAAATATCAATAAGAAAAACATCACCATGAGGTCCTTCGAGATGCAATTTTTGGATTGAGTGATGTTGCGCACTGTGACCCATCTTTTCAAAAGCACTTCGGATGTTGTCGAGGGGAGTTCTGTGTAGGTTTTTAGGCTGTCACCCTGTAATCCCTATCTTGCATGAGCTGTGTGTATGGGATACCGCATCACTGTCTTTGTCACTGTCCTGGAGCATAACTTTCACTTGACGATCATGTACGGCTTTGTTGGGGAAGATGGTTGAGCCTGTCGATTCGGCAATAAGCGCCAGCATGCCTTGGATATTCGTTACTTTCGGAATAAAGATTGCGGCAAGCCTTGGTTTTTTACTTTCCGGCTGTTTTATTCGATGAGTTTGGAAGTACTGCTTCCTCTTCTATGGGCTCTAATTGTCTTATGAATGAATTAAAAATAGGTGGTGCGTTCTTAACCTCGAATGGCATGCGGTTGGTTTTAACCGTTACTATGAATGTTGTGTACTCACGACAATCAGATTCCATCGCAATGTGATATTATTTAGCGATGCAAACTATTTGAGTTTCTTTGCTTTTTGTAGACGTTTATCATAAGTTTGTTGAGGTGACGGTATTCAAAACACATGTCAATCATCCTCCTTTTTAATTTGAATGAGTACCATCGAACTCATGTACTCAGATGTCAATTTACTGATTATGTCACTTTGCAACAGTTTTTCGATCATGCTATTGACACTCACTTGTTTTGGTTCAGGAACAATCATTCACAACGTAAGATTTATGTCTTGTCCCAGCAAGAAATCTTCTTCTTCTTTAAGCCATATCTTGGCCAAACCTATAACATGTGTGAATTGCTTAAAAATTTTTTTCCCACTGGTAACCATTATTGACGCAATCAATAAACTGATGACAGAAATAAAATCAATAAACTCGTGACATGGATTAAATTCTGGCAAGGTGGTGACAATAATTACGATATATTTTGCATGATTTATGACAATTCAAGAGGCAAATTATACCTAATTTACACTGAGCCCGTTAAGCAAAAGTCATTCGCTTAATGGCGAACCTGCTCCGACTACCTGCAAAAATCAGAATAGTGACGAAATCAGCTGTTCTTTGTTTACAACAAAACAAAACAAAACTCAGTCCGTTCGCCAGTGTAAATTACTTATTAAAGATTGTGGGATTGTTGTGTGGCTATAATACAATTGTTACGGGTGGGTAGTTTGAGTAATTCAGATAACTAATAATATCTTATAATTAAGTATTAACAAAAATGAACAATGAGTATTATATTTCACAAACATGTTGGCGTCGCAGCTTTATGATCAAGAAGAAATGTCATGTGGCTACGCCGGCAGTCATGAGCTCGTGAAGTTATCGACGATAATCGATAACTGCGACACCTTGTGAGCACAAGGGAAAACATGCAGAGTCATTTGTGACTTGGGACATAAGTAGAATGTTTCAGCATAGGGAGCTGACAGGATATGCACCAATCAGGGCTATCTAACTGCACTGTTAAAAAATTGAGAGACATTGGGCATTGAAAGTAAAGTGGCTTACGGGTCAGTTATATTACACGTAGAAACAAGACAAATTAAAACTCAAACGTAGCCTGCGTTAAGAGAAAATAGCCGAGTACAGCGATTTAATGGCAACTGGAGGTATACAGTTCGCAAGAAAGGAAAGGTTTGGAAGTAGCAAAGTGAACGCAGGAGTTTCAGTTCCCTGGTGTAAATTTTGTGCCCCTTCCAGTTGCTTTTAACTCCCTTGTTCATCCTGGATTGATAGTAAGACTACATTTATTCAACGTTATATTTAATTCTAATGTAATCTTTTTATCCCCAAATTTTTGGTGGATTGTTAATAGTAAATAAATAAATAAAATAAAAAAATTCTACCTGTTCTTAAGGTGGCTGTAGGGATTATATTTATTTTAACCATTAATATCGCCAATGTAATTTAAATTGTTTGACCACACCTTTTCTTTTGAAAAGACCTCGTAGACTAGGCATCGAAGGCAACACTTGTTTCAGAGCAGACCGTACAAGGTATGGACTGGCGCTTCGATCGCCATTCGTCAAGACAAAGGGCGCCGTTAAGAGTCTTAAGTTCATCTTAAACACAACCTAAGGGTCGACGCAGCGTATGTTTTAAACAGGAATCGATGTCATCCTCGGTGCTGACCTGATGTCTCAAATTCTGCTGCTAAAATCAGTGTACCAGAGGAACCCTGGTAGCTCAAAATGGAAGCACCGCTTAGAATACTGTATATCCGATGCCATTCTGCAACAATAAACAATAAACACCGAATCACTACTGAAAAGCTTCTGCGATGATGAAGCTGTGCCAGAGAGTCCACCGGGCGAAGAAGTATGGTATTCTTCAACAGACCCACACCCGGCAACCAAATGGCCGTTTCTGATAGTACCCAGACAAATAAAGTCGCTACTGTGAGGATATTAAAAAGCACCTTAACATATTCGCCGTCACTTAGTACCGAATTTCAACTTCACACCTTTTGCGATGGAGCTATAAACGATAACGCAGCTGCAGTTTAGGGTAAAACCGCCTGACTAATCTTTCTTCACTTCACTGATCGTAGAAAAATTAAAAATTTCACTGACTCCGTTTGAAAAGAATAGTGCAAAGCATAATCAGAGGTGCATATAAGAAGATATAATGGAAGAAAGTTCTTAGTAAGTCTACAAGGAACAAAGAAATTAGAGTGGTATGTATTGTCTTGTGCTTTGTCGTAGACGGGTGCGTTTATCTGTGCTCGTGGTACACTTTTTTATATTTTCTTTATTTGTGTTTAAATAATTAATTTTTTTCCTTACAAAACTATTTTATTCAGTGCAATACATCGTCCGCCTATTTGTGTAAGTATTTCAAGTGCTTAAAGTAGATTTTAACTCTTTTAATAATAATATTTTTCTCATCTGTAAGTTTTGTTTTTGTTTTCCTGTTTTAGTGTCGGTGCACTCTCGCGCAAACGTAAGTTGTTGTTACTGTCAGTTAGCTTGCTCACTAACAGTTTCGTTTTAGCGCTCTTTCTTATTTGCATGCATTTAAGCATACTAACACTGTTTGTTGTAGTTGCATTTTGTGTTTGCCGCTCTCCCGTTTCTCTCGTTCTTGTTTAAATTTAAATTATTATTAAATCATTTTAAATTTAAATTATATTTTTTCAGTTTTAATTTATATTAAAAATTGTATTGTTACTTTCAAATTTTGGTCGACTGTTAATAGTTGACATTAAATAAATAAATAAATAAATAAAAATGTATAAAAATCTATCTATTCTTTTTTGAATAACTAAAACAGCTAAAGTTATTTTACGGTTAGCTAAAGAGGGAAGATTTAAAAGTGAGAGTCTACTAGAGTAGGGTGGCAAACGAAGATTTGGATCCAAATTGAGACCACGAAGGGCAAAGAGAAGAAATTGCTTCTGGACTGACTCTATGCGGGCCTTATTATTTTTATATTGAGGGGATCATACACATTAACAGTATTCAAGAATAGGCCGCACTAGTACCGTAAAGTAAATTTGTGGTGTAAGTATCGTTAAATTCTTTCGACCAGCTTAATGAAGCCTAGAACGCTTTTGGCAAAATTTACACTAGATAAAATATGTCAGTTAAAATTGAGATTATCATCAAAAAGAAGACATAAGTCTTTAACAGAAGATATGCATGCTTATAAAAGGTTACCACTAATATATGTACCATGGTAAATCTTAGAATGACTGCAAAGCATAAAAATTCACTTGTAGCAGTTATTGATGAAAATTCTAGCACGTTAAATCATAACAGTTTACCAAAAAAATGTTGATAAGATTATACTACTCCTTAAGCTAGGTATAACAACGATATTTACCATAGCAACCAAACGTAGTCAGACAAAATACAGTAGAAATCATAGCCAATGAAAATAAATCTTTCATGCGGCTTAGAAATCCGGACTACATAAATAGACGAAAGGCGAACAAGTGGGCAATCAACCTCTACAATGGGCTTCCAAGGCACAGAAAAGAAATACCAATGGAACTTTAATGATTTACTACGGGGCTAATATAACCAAAACTTACGTATTCGAACAAGCGTTACCTTACTCCACGAACACAGACGAATAGACATGTTTCCATGAAGCCGCACAGTCGGGAGTTGACGGACTACCCGACCAATTTGCAGATGAGGATTTTTAATACACACAGGCTCAGCCATAAGTTACATTAGCTCCCATTTTGTAACAAATAATTATACATTTACAATATAGCTCTTTTTAACAAAAATTAAGATTAATGGTTACACCATTTGTCAAGAGTAATTGAAAAATGCAAAACAACCAAATCACTCCTCCAAAAAAAAAAAATCGTAGGCTACCAAAAACATTCAAATAAAATAATGATATTTATAGAGGGTGATACACTAGGAACATTTACATTTAACATGTTAAACATAATTAATCAGTGCAATCCATCATAAAGTGAAAGGCCATTTAAATAGTTTTCAGCAATCAAAAATTAGAGAACAAACAGAACTTGAATAACCAAAATAGCCACCATCGAACAGAATCAAGAAGTAGATTAGGGGTTGGGCTCTCACAATAAAAAAAAAATAGGAAAAACCTAAAACACTTATAATAGGAAAATCATAACAAAGATAATTTCAAAAATTAATTTTGCCCGTCATAGATTCTTTTAAGCCCTTTTTTAAGTTGAAATCCGGACCAACCCCAAGACAAAATATTACCTTCAAGATAATAATTTTAACATACAAAAGTATAAAGAAGCAATATATAATTTTTTAATGTATAAGTTGAACAAATTAGGTAACGACATTAAAAGCTCAGACCTCGAAAGGAAAACAAAAAGAGATAAATAAATGTTCTCGTACCAGACGACAATGAAATACTAATAAAAAAAAACGATCAACTTTAAAATAACAACAGAAGAATTGTTATTAATAAAAAATTAAGTAATAAAGTAAATAAAATAAAAAAATAAGCTGACCAATATCGCAAATAGAATAACTTAAGAAATAAAAAAATAAAGAATTAGGCGGAGTACCGATAGCAGTACTTAAATATGAAACTTGTACTAAAATATCAAACTAAGTACATACGCGTATTACAACATTTTCAAAAGACAGAAAATGTTTTTAAGTATGTATTTTATCTATAAGCAGAACTATTATAATTATTTATTCATTAGCCATTATTGTAATGTTTCTTCACAAAATAAAAGACAGTCTGTAATGGAGTGTTTTTTTAAGTAACAAACCAGTTGATAGATAACAAACTACTTTTCTAAATGACAATTCTACTGTATCAGACAATAACGTTAGACTTTTTGACGTCAATCTCGTTATCCATATTTATTTATTTATTTATTTAATGTCAACTATTAACAGTCGACCAAAAATTACAATTTTTAATATAAATTAAAACTAAAAAAATATAATTTAAATTTAAAATGAAATATTTAAGTAAAAAATTTAAGTTAATATCTGGGGTGTTCAAAATAGGAATATTAAATGATCCAACATTTGTTGCGGGGTTTGGGAAAAACCCAATCAGATCACTATGATTAGTAAAGCATATTAGAGCAAGTTACTACGTGCTACAAAGTTAAGAATATGGTATCAAGGATATGGATATGGTATCAATCGTATCAAAGAGGATTTTGAGTTGAAGACTCGAAAAAGTCTGTTATAGTCAACACAGAGAACTCGAAAAGGTTCATGCAGAGAATAGTTAGTATTCCAATATAGGCCGAACAAGAGAAGTATATAGCAGCTTAGTCGTATAAGGGTCGTCGAATTTCTTAAATTTCGAATTTGTTTGATCAATCAAAGAGATTGAGTCGCCTTGTTGACTGTAAGCGCGATATGTTTGTCAAATTTAAGTCTATGATCGAGAAGAATTCCCAAATCGGTGATACAGTCTAATCTCTCGAGAGAAACCCGGGCGAGCATATAATTAAATGTGTGAAGCGCACTACTATAGAACGACATAACCTTACATTTAAAGCAATTCAGAAACAACAAGTTGCATTTACACAAAGCAAAAAATAAATCCAGGTCCGATTGCAACAAATAAGGACAGTTGTTGTCATTATATGATAAGCACAGCTTCACATCATCGGCGTACATTAGTACATAGGAGTGAAGGAAAATCGACGGGAGATCGTTAATAAATAAATTAAAAAGTAAAGGCCCAAGGTGGCTACCTTGGGGTACACCAGAGGTAACAAAGACAGGTTTAGACAGTGAGGATTTAAAAATAACTTTTGGGTTCTACAAGAAAGATTTTCCGAAACCCACATAAGAAGACTGGAAAACCGATAGTACTAAGTTTTTTAAGCGAGAGATAGTGGTTAACGGAATCGAAAAAATTGCTGAAATCTGTGTAAATTACGTCAGTCTGCTTTAT